>CM017191.1:32645146-33042646 GCA_004837865.1 Musa balbisiana | reverse complement strand
CTCGAACCATTTACTATGAATTCCTAAACTAAACATAATATTCTAAAATTTTAAATGTGAGAGGTCTTTTAAATTTTTTACAAGATATATTAATTCAAATCGGTTAATAACATTTCATTACATATAAAATAAGCTTCTACAACAACCATAATATATCTATTGACAAAACTTATCCAAAATCTGAATAGTTTTTCATTACCTCAACCTAATTCTAAAATTTCAGTGAGTGATAAGCTAACCTGAAAAATTTATATAACAACGGAATGAGTGATAGAACCCTTGCAGATTCTAAGCTTGGGGTTGATCTCTTTAGGGGATCGACCTCCTTGGAACTCTATAGGGGTTCCTTCCTCCAAGTTACTACACAAAGGCCGCAGAAAATATTCATCTATTGCTTATGAAAAGAGAAGGAATACATGGCTATTTATAGGGCTTCTAAACATTAACTCATAATAAGACTCCTACTCAAGACTCCTACTTCTAATCAACTCCTAATAGGACTCCTACTCAAGACTCCTATTCCTTTTCAACTCCTAATTTTTCTCTAAGAAACAACCTCCTAACCCTAGCCGGCCTCTTCACCTTTTTAATAGGGGTTGGCTTAGATAGGTTTTACATGAATGTCCCTCTCAATTAGGACTCTCCTAGCTAGAGTCCTAACAGACCCGCCCTCTTCAAATCAGCCTTGTTCTCGAGGCTGACGATTCATGAATTCTAGGAATTTGATCTTTAAGTCATCATAGTTCTCCCAAGTGGCATCTTCTATCGGTAGGTTCGCCCACTGTATTAGCACTTCAGTAGTGGGTCGTCGTTGTCGAGTCACAATCCGTCGATCAATAATGGCACTTGGCTGGATTTGGAGTTCTCCTTGAGTAGTCATATTTGGTGGGTGGCTTTGGGTTGTCTCCAAGCACCTATTTATAACTTTCGTCTGGCTATCGGTTTGTGGGTGGTATGTCATACTCCTTTTCAATTTAGTACCTTGCATATGGAATTACTTTGTCCAAAATATGCTCGTGAAGATGCAAGTAGAATTTATCATAAGCACAATGCGTCCTTTATAGTGTAATTTTTTTGAGTCCCAATTGTAATGAGCTATTGCATTTGGATCCTCCTCCAATTTTTTTATGGTGTTGCTAATCTCTGGATCCTTCTTCCATTCTTCTCTAATGTCTTCAAGAAGGCTGGTGGTAGGAAGGGAGATGGCTGAAACCTTAGCTTGCTCAGGTAGTCGTGAGAGTGCATCTGCAACAACGTTTTCTTTCCCCTTTTTATAAATAATTTCATAATCGAATCCAAGAAGTTTAGTTACCCATTTTTGCTGCTCAGGGGATGATATCTTTTGCTCCAAAAAGTATTTGAGACTTCTATGGTCGGTTTTAATTTGAAATCGTCGGCCAATCAGGTAGGGTCTCCACCTCGTTACTGCGTGCACAATGGTTAGCATCTCCTTATCATATACTGACATATTTTGATGGGAGGGAGACAATGCCTTGCTAGTGTATGCGAGTGGTCGACCATCTTGCATGAGAACGACTCCAATTCCGACTCCAGATGCGTCGGCCTCAATGATGAAGGGTCGGCTGAAATCTGGTAGTGCTAGCACCGGCGTCATTGTCATGGCTGCCTTAAGTTTGTCGAAGGCAGCGGAGGCTTTGTCTGACCATTGGAAGGCATCTTTTTTCAGTAGAGATGTGAGGGGTGCGCTGATCTTTCCATAGTCCTTAACAAATTTTCGGTAGTAGCCCGTTAGTCCAAGGAACCCACGCAGTAATTTCACGTTTGTAGGTTTCGGCCAGCCTTGCATTGCCTCAATTTTTGTTGGGTCTACCGCCACCCCTTCTTCTGATATTATCCTTCTTCTGATATTATATGCCCAAGGTATTCTACTTTTTGCTGGAGAAAGCTGTACTTTGGTTGTTTAACAAAAAAATTATTCTCCCGAAGGATCATCAAAACAATCTGTAAATGCTAAAAGTGACTCTCAAGAGAAGGGCTATAAATGAGAATATCATCGAAAAATACCAACACAAATTTATGAAGAAAGCTCCAAAAAATATCGTTCATGAGACTTTGAAAGGTTAAAGGAGCATTAGTGAGTCCAAAAGGCATTACCAAGAATTCATAATGGCTATCATGTGTGCGAAATGTAGTTTTTGGAATGTCGTCTTCACATACTCGAATTTGGTGGTAACCGGATCGGAGATCTAACTTCGTGAAGATTCGGGCTCCTTTTAATTCATCAAGAAGTTTATCCACCACTAGTATTGGGTACTTGTCCTTGACAGTGATGCCATAGTATATGCTTTCAAATCTGTGATGTTAAGATCTCTCTTTTGTTGTCAAGTTAAAGACATGTATAGGTTGAGAGAAGTGGTGGTCGAAAGGGTTGGTGGATTGGTGGATGTAGGCTACGGTTTAGGCTTGTTTTGTGGTTATTTTGGGTGTAGTTTGAGGGTGTGGTTTGGTGGAGTTTTAGGGCTGTGGATGAAAGTTTTAGATCTGTGGTAGATGGCAGCAAAGGTTTGATAGAAATCAGTGAAAGTTTGCTGTAGAATTGTGTTATCTTGTAAGAGCAGAATTGTCGTCGAAGAAATAGTGGTTTCTCAACGAAATTTCCATAAAAACTTGAGAGATTTGAGGATGGAATTGATAGGAAAATCTCAGTGTATATGACAGTATATCCAATTTAATCAAGAAAATTTCGGTAGTATAACAGCAAAGAAATTGGTGCAAGTTGCGATAACAGAATTCTCGTCGAAAAATTTCAGCGGTTTGCGATAAAAATTTACAGCAACACAAAATCATTTTTAGAGGTGAATTCCTTAATAGATCAATCTTAGATGGAAGCCAAGATGATCTATGAAATATATAAGAAATTTTGTTCAAAAAGATTGCAAATAGATCGGTTAAGGCAACAATATGCTGCTGAAATTTTTTGCAGCACAAATTTTCAAGTGTCATAGATTGGACGTAAAATATCAGTAGTTTATATTGAGAATTTTTCGACGAAACCAAAGGGAAATCCACTGTTAGGAAGTATTAAAGCTATCATAAAAATTTCATAGAGATTTGGATAGAAAAATGTAGTAGCAAGATTAAACAATTTGTACTATGCGGTTGGAATTTTACGGTGCAGATTTTCAAGTATAGCAGTTTAGACGTAAAAGATTAATAATTTATATTAAGAATTTTTTGACAAAACCAAAGGGAAATCTGCTATTAGGATGTGTCAAAGCTGTCATAAAAATTTCGTAGAGATTTGGATAGAAAAAATGCAGTAGCAAGATCAAACAAATTGTGTTGTGTGGCTGAAATTTTACAGTGCAGATTTTCAAGTACAGCAGATTAGATGTAAAAGATCAATGGTTTATATTGAGAATTTTTTGATAAAACCAAAGGGAAATCTGCTGTTAGGAAGTGTTAAATCTGTCATAAAAATTTCGTAGAGATTTGGATAAAAAAATGCAGTAGCAAGATCAAAAAGACTGTGTTATATGGTTAGAATTCTGCAATGTATCTTTCGTCGTAGAGATGAAAACTTAGTGATGAAAAGTTTATGCAGCAATATAGGAACAAATTTTTTTTTTTTGATTTTTGAATAAGGATAACTAGATTGCAGCAGCATTAAGGTAGGAAACCAGAACCTATTGCAATTCACGGGGAGATCAAAGGATGATGGCGGAATTTAGCGACGATCTTTTAAGCAATTATGGGAATTGCTTTGGGCGGCTGTGGAGAGATGATGGATAGCTGTGGAAGGGCAGCGAGATGCCAAGAACGCTGCTCTGATACCAAGTGTTAGAACCCTTGCAGATTCTAAGCTTGGGGTTGATCTCTTTAGGGGATCGGCCTCCTTGGAACTCTATAGGGGTTCCTTCCTCCAAGTTGCTGCACAAAGGCCGCAGAAAATATTCATCTATTGCTTATGAAAAGAGAAGGAATACATGGCTATTTATAGGGCTTCTAAACATTAACTCATAATAAGACTCCTACTTCTAATCAACTCCTAATAGGACTCCTACTCAAGACTCCTATTCCTTTTCAACTCCTAATTCTTCTCTATGAAACAACCTCCTAACCCTAGCCGGCCTCTTCACCTTTTTAATATGGGTCGGCTTAGGTAGGTTTTACATGAATGTCCCTCTCAATTAGGACTCTCCTAGCTAGAGTCCTAACAATGAGTTACAAAGCTCAACAAGTGACAAACATAACAATGGCAAGAGAGGATAGTTTTAAACAAATTTGATATCAAAACGCATGATAGAGATATAAGAGTTCACAGATATCATCTCATTAGAAATAGAATCGCAAATGTCATTTCATTCAAAACATATATGGTTCATAAGAGTAAAGAGTAATTGAAGCATATTAATAGTGTATAAAATATTTTGGAATATATTAATAGCATATAAATATTTCAGAGCATATAATGAAATCAGCATATTAATAACATATGAAATATTTTAGAGCATATCCATGGTAAAAAAAATATTTTAAAATATATCAATGGTATATAAAATGTTTCAGATCATATTAATGGCAAATGAAACATTTCAGAGCATATCAATGATGTATGAAATGTTTTGGAGCATATGAATAGCATGTGAAATATTTCGGAGCATATGAAACATTTCAAAGCATATAAAAAGAATAAATATGAAACAAAAGCTTAAAAATTATATTTAACATTGTATTCATTTCATTCTTATCTAAAGTATACATAGAAACATATAACTAAAGCTTTTGATATCATATCAAATACATAGAAGGTAAAGTAAGATCATATCATAATATGATTTATCTGTTTTTGATTGCCACCAAATATAAGTCTCCCAAGTTTGGGAGCTTCATCCACCCGCATTTCAATAAAGTCATAGGGGGCCGACACAACATCGCAGGCTTTAAACGTAACTCTTTTTATAATTTCTAACAAAAGTTTATATTATCCCATAAACACTAGAGTACAAAAGGACATTATGAATAATAAAATTGACATATATTAGAAGCTGTAAATAATAAAATTGACATATATTGAAAGCACACGTGGAACAATGAAGTGAGTCAATACAATATAAACATATTTTTTTATAAATACATTTAAATTAAAAAAAATAAGAGCATATAAGTATTTCAAGCAATCATATATATAGCTTAATTGAAGATATTTTATAAATAATTCAAACTATCAATTATATTCTAATTTACTTAAGAAAGTATCATTGAAAATATATTTTAATCTACTTTCTATTACCTTTTATGGAGCTCATTGAGTGAGACTTAACTTTCTTGAGACATTAGCTCCATCTATCTTTTACCTTTTAATGGAGCTCTATGAGTTGACTCGCGAGTCAATTTGATCATACGAAATTTTATATTTCAAGAAACGATTCAACTCACCCAACTTAATATGAGTTATATGGGTTATATGATTATGCAATATTAAAGATCCTGATCACAAGTTTGAGAATAATATTTTTTGAGTAATGACAACAATAATAATAAAATCATAAATCTCATTAGTAATTTTCTTGAGTAATTTTTATTAAAAAACTATAAAAATATGTTATTTTTATTTTTCTCATATTATCATGTTCCACATTTTTCATAATTAAAAAAAAAAACTCCTCATTCTTTCCAACCCACAGTCTCCGCCCATCCAAGGTCTTATTGCTTGTCCTTTCCTACTCACTTCTAAGGTGGTCTTTCCTTGCTCTTAGCATTCGCTTTCACCTTGTTGCTACCCTTAACGATCTCCTTCAACTCTCCTAGGCCCCGGAACCCCTTCATCGTCAACACCTCTTAGGTTGATTGCCTCATGATGACCTCCTTTTGGGATGCGATTCGCATAGGCCCTGATGTCAAAATGGCAACAAATACGTTGCGACATAGAATGACAACTTTAGCCTTAAAGAGATGTTGCTTGAAGGTTATGGTAACAAAGAAAAAGGAGCCATGGCCACCGGTGAAGTATCCAAATTTATATTATCAATATATATACCAAATATATCATGGACGAATTCTTGAAAAAAGTTAAAAATTTCTCGTAGAGTATCCCTTCATTTGTGTAAAAAGATAATTTTACTTATATTTTCATTGGACCTTTAGTCGGCTCTGCTCTATATCATTGCCTCCTCCTCCTAAATTCGTCACTCGTAGCCCCGTGCATCGCAGCCCTCGCATAAATAACGAAGGGGTATAGAGACGACTATAGGTTTGATAGGGGGTTAATAGGGTCCATAGAAGTGACGACAACCCTCACCACCTCCTTCCCGGTATAAGGGTTGCGAGAGAGGTGCATAGGCATAAGATTGACAAGGTTCACAAAGGCGATGACAGTTCTCATGCAAGTGTCATGGGGCAATGGTCTGACTATTAGAGGGGAGGGGAGGTAATGTAGGGAGGTGATGACGACGACCCTCATACTCTCTCATTCCTTATGCGAGGATCATGAATGAGCACGACGATGCAGGGTGGAGGCGATAGCGATCCAACAAAATCTAAGAGTAAAATAATTATTTATAAAAAAATATTTTGGAAGAATAAAGGTATTACTATACAGGAAAAATTCTGAAATAGAGATTTTTTTTTTCCATAAATCCTAATTAGGCGAAGACAGCATGTGACTTTTATGAACTTCAAAATCGTAGCCACTTCGGCACCTACCAATAACCTTCACCAAGTATTTTACGCAGCATCAAATTGGGACAACTTAGCCGCGTGGTGTGGTGAGTGATACGTGATACGAGTCACCGAGCTACTAAGAAAGTATTAAGCTATGAAGAGTCAATACCCACCAACTTCATACCCAAATTTAGGCCGCAAAGTTACCTCACTATGATTGCTCACTATTGGCGGGTGTGTCTACGTGAGAAGACGTTTGTGGCCTCGAAAACTAGGTCGAGGAACATGCGCTCGATGTTGAACTCATCACCCCATTTCTGGGTTGCGGAACCTAAATCTTGATCAAGCTTCCAATCAGACTCGTTTTATTTTGGTTGTGGACGAGAACCCATAAATCTGCTTATGAGACCCAAGGAAAAATCTCTATTCTATGTTCTATCCCTCGATTGAGACAGAGTCTGCACCCCTCGATTCTCCAACATCGTACCATCAATTAAAAACTTCCTATTATATTCAAAATAATATATTAAAAATGATACATATAATGATTTTTATTTATTATAATATTATGTATATATACATAATATTCCTTTTCTTCATTTTCTTTAGTTATAGAATGTAATTATAAATTAGCAAAGGAAAATTACAGAATTACGGATCTTTACGGGACCGCAAACCCAAAAGAATTGCCGCTTCTCTGTCTCTCAATCGCCCGTTCCCATGGCGGCGGGTATGGAATCGATGGCGGCGGCGATCGGGGTCTCCATTCCCGTCCTCCGTTTCCTTTTCTGCTTCGTGGCCACGATTCCGGTGAGCTTCGTGTGGCGGGTCGTCCCCGGGACGCTACCCCGCCACCTTTACGCCGCCCTCTCCGGGGCGGTTCTGTCCCACCTCTCCTTCGGCGCCTCCTCCAATCTCCATTTCCTCATCGTCATGGCCATGGGCTACGCTTCCATGCTCCTCGTCCGCCGCTACGCCGGCCTCATCACCTTCTTCACCGTCTTCACGTACCTCATCGGATGGTAAGATCTCGCTCCGATTCACGCCCAGTCGAGCTTAATTTTCTCCTATCATATTGGATCCCCGGTGCTTTGTTTCGCGATGTACTGCCATTTAGATGATTGGGAAGACTGGGGGGCTTTGATTCCGTGAAAGGTGATTCTTTTACTTGATTCTTTTACCTATCTTGGATATGTTTATGGTGCTTTGACGATTCTGTTTGCTTGTTATCTTTGTGGTTTGCATGGTGTGAAGATATTCGTACTGTCTTGCAAGCGTCATAAATAAGAATTTATTCTTTCTTTTAATTTCTGATCTATGATAAGTTCATTCCATGAGAAGTCATTGTCCTCTATTCTGAGTTAAACTAAGGCACTACTACTACTGCCTCTCTTTTGACACCTACAAAGAAGTGCAGCATCAGAGTTAAGGTGATATATGCTGTGAAACACGTGGTACGTGTGTTTACAGCTACATGTCCAAAGGTAGGTTCTTTTTACCCTTGAACGGAAAAAGTGACATAAGTGGTCATGCTCATGGGGACAATTTTTTGTACAGTGATAAATATCACTTAGTGGCATCTTATATAATCTGAATTGCTTTTCTTTTCCTATTTATATCTAGCTACTTTTCCCGTGATCTGAGTTTCAACTAAAAATGTAAAAAAGATCAGTGGATTAATTGAAACCAAGCTTGAAACTTGATACTTCTGGCTGTTTCAGACAAAACCATATGTACTTCGAATTTTAGATCTGGCCTTGGCATGGCTTTGGCTTGTTTGAATCGATATTGGTTGTGCTCCAGTCCCGTTCATTTGTGTGTTTTTTTTAATTCCAAAATCATCGTCTACCCACTACCCTATAGAAATGAGAAATTTCTCTTTAAAAACCCTTTGTTTTAGGATAGAAGTCATTATATTATCTTTTTAAGTGTCTAATTGTGTTCTCTTCTTGACACATTTTGTTAATTGCCTTCTTTTATAGCCATGTGTATTACAAGAGTGGGGAAGCATTGAAGGAAGGAGGGATTGATGCAACAGGTAATGAAGTTTTGCTGGCATTAATAAAAAATTTTCATTAATTAATCATTAGTTTTATTTTTTTTCATTGGTTATTTCTTGCTGAGCTATAACTTCTGAAGGCATGCATAACATGCTTCAAATTAAACACAATTTTTCATCCTTTTGTTTGGTTTAGAAGTTGGGTTTATATATTTTCTGGGGCATATTTGCATATTTAATTTTCCTCATTTGATTTAAAAAAAAATCGCACGGAATAAAGCTTATCTTATCTCTGTTTGTAGAATAAGGGTGGTATTTCAGCTTTGAGAGAATATAGAGTATTTGATTGGACGTACCTATTAGACCTGGAAGAAATTGTCTATTAGGGTCTTCAACTCTTAACCTTCGAAGATAATTCATTCTTCAGGATTTTAATGCAAAAGTAAGCGTTAATTATAAAGCATATTTAGACGAAAAAAAATGATATTTGCTGTTGAGCTGTTGTCACAATACTGCTTGTTTGAGGTGTGAACTAATTGTAGTCCTAGTCATGATAACCAACAGAAATGGACCATCAACAAATGAAGAACATCAATTCTCATTTAATCAAATGCCATGTTCATTGAAGTTGGGCAAATGCGTGAACAAACTCTATGATGCATAGGTTTGTAACATGTACAGTATTGTTTTGTCTGTTATCCTTTGTTACACAGTTGCTGATAACAGCTTGCAACAGTGAATCATTTCTGGCCTTTTTTCTGAATTTTCAGGAAGGAGGTGAAGAAAACAGGTTCCTCTGAATTTTCTTCACTGATAGACTAAATTTTGCATGCTTCTGCATTGACAAGCTTATGCAGGTTGTCCTTCTGATCTTACTACTATTTCATTACCTTAGATTTTTGATAAACTTAGGCAAAATACGATAACCCTTTCTTTTTTCTTTTTCAAATTGCACCTTTTTGTTGCAATGATTGAATGGAATAGATGGATATATGTAAGGATATCTACCTATTATCTACAAACAATGCAGTAGCAGATATATCAAGTCATTTATTTGTTCTTTTGAAAGAAAAAACAAGCTTATCTACGATGAATGGCAAGCAAATCCATTCTCAAAAGTTGAAACTCTGGGAGTCAACCAGGGAGCCCTTTCACAATGGAAGCATGCTTTGGAGAACTCATTTTGGGCCAACAAAAACACTTACATACAGGCATGTACATAGAAGGGGTGAGCCAGATGGCCGCAATGGTATAGGAGGGGGGGGCCTTTGACACTCCCCTTGACGGGTGCCATGCAGTTGTCCTTGGCACAGGAAGCAACAAACTGAGACTTGTAGTGTCTCTACTCAAGGCATGCTTGTGGACAAGAATCCAGATTGACTTATAAGAATCTAGGATGTAATGGATGTACTATCGTCAACTTAGGTTTAAACATTTTGGTTTTATAGTTCAGACTAAACGATTTAGTGAGTCCATTATTATATTTAAAGGAATTGAGTAGGAAAGGATTACTTGTATAGATAAAACTAGGGAGCATATCATAGCATGAAGTCACCACAGGGTTGGGCTTTATATGCACCATGCTAAGGTTCTTTTAGGTCCTTAACGACGATATCAAGCCTTGATTTAGTTTTACATTAAATGTGTGAAAGAATTTATATTGACTTATAAGTACTACTGTTAACTTGATTTTAAACATCTTGGCTTAGTGGTTTAAATATTTTTGGTTATTGGTTCAGGTTCAAAAAGTTAATGGGTTCTATCAGGCTGGGTTGTGACAGTGTTTCCCAAATGATTCTCTTATTTTTCATGTACATGAAATTGCTTTAATGACTTCAGGAATACTTCAAGTTAAACTGAAAGAAAATTGACTAAAGATTGCCTAGATCTTAATTATGTCAGCATGAGAAAACTTTTGTTGAGTTCATTTCTGTTCACAGTGCTGATTCTTTCCTATCTGGATACGTAGGTTTCAAAAGGACTCTTGCATGATTCTTTGGCAACACGAGCTGAACTATTGTCACGATGTTAAAATCTTGTAATGATGAGATACTGTTCATCTAATAAATTTAGGCAATTCTGTATACTGATAAACAATGTCTAAGTTGATGTCTGGTAATATTGACACTGATTGGAATATTCATAGTGTGAACTTATTCTTTTAAAGTGAAAAATAAGAAATATTAACTCCTGAAGACTGCATCTATATAAAAAGATGCCACTTTTTATTTTTCAGATTATACATGAACCTGCATTGTAATAGGATGACTCTTTGGTAGTGACTTTCTACCTTTACTGTCTAGGAAGCCTGGTTCAGTATCTAATAACTGAGAAGTATTAAATTTTGTAATCATCTAATCACAAATATTCAGAAGTTCAACTCTTAATTCCTGTAGAGGTATCTTAACTCTTGAGCTCATAAATGATCTTTCTGTTGCAGCAAAACTAATCTTTGACATACGGATTTATGCTAGTTGGAAACACTATTCAACATCTGTATGACTGCATCATGCTTAGATAGTGACTCAGGGTTTCCCCTTTTCTCATTATAGGAGCTCTCATGGTGCTAACTCTTAAAGTCATATCTTGCACAATAAATTACAGTGATGGGCTGCTTAAGGAAGAAGACTTGCGTGAGGCTCAGAAAAAGAATCGATTAATTCATTGTCCCTCTTTATTTGAATATATCGGTTACTGTCTCTGCTGTGGAAGCCACTTTGTAGGGCCTGTCTATGAAGTAAACGATTATCTTGAGTGGACAGAACACAAAGGAGTAAGTGCATCATGTCATTTTTTCTTTATGTGATTTGATGTAGATTAACTCTTCACCTTTCCTCCCAGATTATGTTCTGTGGTTATAGTTTTTTGAATTTTATACAGATTTGGGCTGCTTCCGGTGACAGACAATCGGCATCACTTGGTGCAGCATTACGTGCTTTGCTTCAAGCTGCAATATGTATTGGTTTATACTTGCAACTGGTACCACATTATCCACCTTTTCAGTTCAATGAGCCTGTATACCATGAATGGGGTTTCTGGCAAATTCTGTTCTTCCAGTACATGTCTGGATTCACTGAACGTTGGAAGTACTACTTTATATGGTCAATCTCAGAAGCTTCTATTATCATATCTGGTTTTGGGTTCAGTGGTTGGTCAGATTCTTCTCCTCCTAAAGCACTGTGGGGCCGTGCAAAAAATGTTGATATTCTTGGGATGGAGTTTGCTACTAGTGCAGTTCAGTTGCCGCTTGTATGGAACATACATGTCAGCACTTGGCTACGTCATTGTAAGTTTATAAACCTTTTTTTTAATGGATTTGGTTATTATATGATGTTTCTTGTTCGATCTGAAACCACAAATATTGATGTGAGCTTCTAAATGTGCATAGTTCTAAGTTGATATTGGTCTGGTGTAACTTCTTATTAGGTAAAATTGCTTCTGGATTGTGTCGACTATTGTACATAAAAAGTGTGTATTGACCATTTAAACTTGTGGATGTCTCCTAATGCATGTGTGCATATTCATATGCCTTCTTAGACACATCCTTTTGCAGATGTCAATGTTGAAACAACAATATAGTTGAACCTGTTATGCAGCCAGACTGCCAGAGAAGCTTGGTGTTTATTAGTTATTGCTACTTAATTGATTTTCACCTGTTGAATGTGTTCACCTTTCAAAGAGGTGTCAGCAAAGTCGAAGAACTCCTTACTGTGGTTTAAAGAACTTGAATGCACTTATCAAATTTGCAAGGATACAGTGTAACGGAAACTCTATTATTTTGTTAAGTTTATGCCTGTTTTTCACTTTGCTTAGGTAGTCAGAGTGAGTATTATTTTCAGTTCTAATATGTTATGGTGTGTGTTGTTGCTATTACATGTTGCTAAACTTTAACTAGTTCTATTGTGATTTGTTTTGCCCATAGTTTGAACTCTTTGCTAATTTCACAAATTTATACCACACAATCTGCCATGAGATCTAAGAGGCCATTTTGAATCATACAAATTTATGTGATCTGAGAGCATGTAATCTGAGAGACCATAGCTGTTACTCTTCTGCTAATTAAGTTGATTTATTGAGTAGAATCTGTAACCTGTGAGGCCATTTTGTTCCAGATGTTTATGAAAGGCTCATTCAGAAAGGGAAGAAACCTGGATTCTTTGAGTTGCTGGCTACACAGACGGTTAGTGCTGTTTGGCATGTAAGTTATGCATAACCTTTTCTGAAAAGCTTAAATATCATATGAGATGTTTTACATGGAGAAAAGTTTTACTTGGCAGTTTCATAAGTCTTGAGCTGTTTGTTTGTATTTGATTCTATTTAAGTCTACATGCAAGTATTAGCCCATTAAGAGCTAATGATCTTTATGTTTTACAGTGTCAATTTCTTTGTTCATTTGATCTCTTAAGTTATTTTAGACTTTACTGCTAGGTAGTTGTCTGTCAATGCTATTCAAAACAAACATTACCATTTTAGATCCATTGGTATTATAAATAGGACCGCAGTTTATCCATATTTTTCTCTTCTTTTGTGTTTGTTCTATACTAGACTTGCATATGCAAAAATGTCTGCTGCTAATAATTTCTCTCATACCTGTACAGGGACCATACCCTGGATATATCATATTTTTTGTTCAGTCTGCATTGATGTTTGCAGGTTCACGGGGTAATTCTCTACCAATATTTTGTCTAAATGTTGCTATTTTCATCTTTATTTTATTTCATCATGACTGTTGTCTCAAGTGTTTGAACTTTCTTTTCCTTTGAATTGAACAGTAATCTACAGATGGCAACAAGCTGTCTCCCCAGAGAATCGTTTGTTCAGAAAGATGCTGATACTTATGAATTTTGCCTACACTCTCCTCGTTGTCAATTGTTCCTGCATTGCTTTCATGGTTAGTTAGATCATGGTTCTAGTATTTTGCACATAGCCATATTTAGGTTTACAATTGCAAATAGTACAAGTCATTCCAGCCTCATCTTCTTTTGTCATTATTATGCTCAGTTCTGTCCTCCCTTAGCATTATAAGAGATAAATTATAATGATTCCTTGGGTCCTTCCCCAACACTTTCCGCACAAGTGAATTATTTGTGATGAGAATCACCAAACCTGGCCATTATTTTAGTATTTTCCTTGCTGAAACCCACTAGAAAACATGATGTCATACTCCTAATTCCTAAATGCAATGTTACTTATTTCTGTAATAGATATCTTAATCTGTAGCATAGGCCTTTGTTTGATGTTTTTTTTCTTTTTCTTGAAGGTTTTGAGCCTGAAAGAGACCCTCGCAGCTTACCAGAGTGTATATTTTGTTGGCACCATCATTCCCATCATATTTATCCTGCTTGGTTATGTTATCAAGCCAGCAAGACCTGCAAGGTCCTAGACAGAAAACCCAATAAGACAAGAAGGTTCTTCAGTTTTTGTTGTTGCGCTGACAGAAGAGGTGAACGTGCAACTTCTGGTTATGGGATTTTCACCCTGATCCAGAGTTGGTCAAGGATATTTTTCTTTATGAATGCAGCTCTATTTCTTCATCTCTCTTCTTGTGTAAGCTAAGACACTTGGCTTCAGAAACTTAATTTTATTTTTCTAACTATGCTAATTTCATCAGCATTGTTGTGTTGGTGTTCAACATTTCTGTGTGACCTCCAAAGATTGCATCATTCCAACATCCTGTTCTATGAGATTTCAAGTATATCAAGAGATAATAACTCAAAGACAGTGGCAACCCCTCAGAGATGAATGTCATCTTTTATTCTAGGTCTCTTCTGTTAATTAGGTTTAGCCATCTCTATATCTGATTATGTCATTGATTTGGAAGATAATCATAACTAATCATGTATATGATTTTTAACCATTCAGATAAGACAAGTTTTAGAATCCAGTCAACTCCAATGTGGTCCATTAGTATGCTAATTCTCTGTGTCTCTTTTGAAGTAAACTTGGGGCAAAGTTGACCTAATGGGAATGACATCTCATGGCCAATCTGTAGATGACTGCGACAGGCTGTCATTGTTTCCAAGAGCCAAAATTTTAATTTTAAATGGAGGAAATGAGAATTAACTTTTGATTGGAAGCCTTTATCAGCTACAAGATCAGGATGAAACTATTCTTTACTATATCATTTAATGACTAAAATGTTCTCAGTGATATTTCTCTTGGTCTACTCTAAAACAGTTCCCATGAACAGTGGGGGAGTGTTCTATTATTTGTGCTGTGTCATCTTTCCATTTGCTATAGAGTTTATGTCTGACTTCAATTAGCTAATAAAAACTTCTATCCATCACTGTCAAATCTTGCTGTTGAGATCTCAAAGTGATTGCATATGGAAGTTTTAAGGACCTGTCAAATAAATAAAGAATAGATCACTTGGTTCTTTATGCAACTGATATAGGAGTACCTATCCAATAAATAAAAAGCTTTAATAACCTTGTCTCTGCTACCAATATACATTTCCATGCATGGCCACACAACCTTGCAAATTTTACTTTTAATATACATTTCCTTTTATTTTGTGTATCATGAATATCTCCCACTCTTTTTCTTTTGAACACATGATTTAGGTGCCATATTTGCTATAGTCGGTGGGAATTCATTTCATACCTAACTCATACTTCCTTGTGCTAACTACTTCAGAATCATGAATCAATAATCACCCTTTCATATTGAGTACTCTTTCTTAATGGAGGTCTAGTGACTCATAATTTCAATACTTGGCATAGACTTGGTGAGTTCTTAATCAAAAGTCCTCAGATCAATACCAGCAAACAATTAACCTTGCTGTATTTGGTTGGTGTGTTCATATCAATGGCACAAGATCAGGATATCAAGCAGTCAGTAGACAGTCCAGTGACTTTGTGTGCATCTTCTAATCTTTGGCTGATGCTAACTCTCCTCTCATGTAAGTAGACAGTCCAGTGACTTTGTGTGCATCTTCTAATCTTTGGCTGATGCTAACTCTCATGTCTCTTTGGAGTCCAAATTTGATGGATACTGATAGATGGAACTCTGAAGTAGATGGACTCAATGTGACTCACCACCTGCATCAACTTGAACTTACCCCCACCATCTGCTGTTCTGGGTCTCAATGATCCAGCTCTAGAACTTTGCTCTGCAATCCATTTGTTCTGGTGATTCCCTCTCATACTTTGAACTGGAGGTTCACTGGATCATTTTTGATCTTTGGTTCCTTTTTCTGTGTTTCTTTGGGGATAAAGAAAACAAGTTGAGGTACTAAATAGAAAAAACCTTGGACTCTTTTAAGTTGTTTACATGTCTGGTTTCTTCTTAGCATGCTCTAGAGACAACGATTGTAATGTTTTCTACATTTACTGATAACGCATGCATTCACATATGATTTGATCGTGTTAGAAACTTCTCCATTCTTGTGGGCGAGAATATAAGCTCTTGATTGATGAACAATTCAACTTTCTTGTTTTCACACTGACAAGGAAAAGTTGAAAGCTTCATCTTAACCATCACAATTGACAGCAAATGGTACATGAGTGACTTCTTAACCACTTCATATTAGCCACAGCTGAAATTTAGATACTTTTTGTTGGAATTTTAGCAGATTGTATTTCTTTATTGTTACTGTATTATGGTGATGATTACATGAGTGACTTCTTAACCACTTCAATACATGAGTGACTTCTTAACCACTTCATATTAGCCACAGCTGAAATTTAGATACTTTTTGTTGGAATTTTAGCAGATTGTATTTCTTTATTGTTACTGTATTATGGTGATGATTACATGAGTGACTTCTTAACCACTTCATATTAGCCACAGCTGAAATTTAGATACTTTTTGTTGGAATTTTAGCAGATTGTATTTCTTTATTGTTACTGTATTATGGTGATGATTACATGAGTGACTTCTTAACCACTTCATATTAGCCACAGCTGAAATTTAGATACTTTTTGTTGGAATTTTAGCAGATTGTATTTCTTTATTGTTACTGTATTATGGTGATGATTACATGAGTGACTTCTTAACCACTTCATATTAGCCACAGCTGAAATTTAGATACTTTTTGTTGGAATTTTAGCAGATTGTATTTCTTTATTGTTACTGTATTATGGTGATGATTACATGAGTGACTTCTTAACCACTTCATATTAGCCACAGCTGAAATTTCAGAAATCTTTGTATTCATCTGATTTAATATTCAATTTAGATGTTTTTTGTTGGACTTTTAGCAGATTGGTTTTTTATTGTTATTGTATCATGGTGGTTTCAGTCCCTGTGCTGAACTTGGAGAAAGTTTATGAAGCTTTAACCTTTTTTTTTTTTTTGAGGCAGCCTTTAGCTTCTATCTAGTTAAATTTTGATGATTTATCCTATGATCTTTTAGACAATATAGATGGCAAAAATGTATGACAACTAGTATAGTAGGACATGAGATTTTCATGATGAACATTCTGTTCATTATATTGTCTGAATGAATTGTTTAACAGGAGCCAGGATTCAACCTTGTTGCAGATTTTGATTTTGCTTATATGCACATCATGAAGAACACCAGGATTTCAGTATCTGATTGACTGTATCCTTGGTATTATCTTTTTGTTGACTAACATGATATTTCTTAGCTAGCTCTGGGGGGTGACAATAAAAGTAGAGGCTCACTTGATTCTTGTGAAGTTTCTCGAGCGACATCCAGAAGTTGGTGCACACAGGAAGCTTTGTCAGGGATGGAGAAATCTGACCTAATGGTATCACGAGAAGCCTAACTTTTATCTGTTAATTAATTTAATCTGTTTCTGCATGCACATAATATAGTCATAGAATGCAAGGGGCATAATCATGTATCATCAAATCATTATGGTTTGATCTGCATGAAAAGCATAAACAGTTTGTCATCATTCTCCTTCTCTAAAAGAAGAAAAAAATAAAGCTCATCATCATTATGTTAAGTCTTGTGGGTGATCCTACTCCAGCTTTAAACATGCCAATGTGTGTTAATTCCAGGATCATGATTAGTTAAAGTGACCTTAAAGCTTGTTCAACATGCATTATTCTAGGAACAAAAAGCAGGAAGCACTACTATGACATGTGACATCTGAATGTTTTGTGAAAGACAAATATGTTTGGTTGTCAAGCTTTTATGTGATGCATTGTGTTTGGGTGGACTCAAAAGATGTTATTTAATCTCCCTATGGACATGAAAGCTTTTTGCCTATCTTTTATGACCATAGACTTTTGCTTGTTGGTATTCATGTCTTTTAGTCTGCACATATTGCTTGGAAAACACATGTACCAATCTCTAACAAATATTAGTCCTAAAAAACTTAAATATCTTTAGTGCTGAAGTTCTTTATGTTATAAAAAAAATAATAATAATAAAAGATGAGTAAATTAAGATCAATAATAAAAAGAGTGATAGAGAAAGAAATTACAAAAGAAATATTATGAGTATTAATGTAAAATTGAACTGTCCTTAGTTTGACAAAATGAGATTCATATAGCTGATCTGAAATAGTTAAGTTGTGGCATAGCATATGTAAAATGTGAGACATGATTCACATGTTACAACAATAAGATTAAGTTATAGTAACCATGAATCACAACAAATATGATGAGCAATCAATAGAAGTTTATTTGTCATAAACTATTTACTTTTTTTTTAATATATATAAATGGTAGGGTGTGTTAGAATTAGAATTTTATAAGATGTCAACTTCAGCAATAATTGAAGTATTTTCTGTTTTCATTGACAAGAAAGGTGAAAGTACTTTAGGAATTTTAGGTAGGAAGGCACTTTTGTTAAGAGTTTAGAAATGATCTTTTATTCTGTTAAAGTTATTTTATTTTTAGGAATTTTTTTGTTGTAAAACAATCTTTTATTTGGTAGTTTTATAAATAGTGTCCTAAAAAATAGAAGAAAAAAAAATACTCTCATCCTTTTTTCTTTCCCTATTGATTGCAATATGTATTTTTTTTCTTTTTTCTTGCTCCAGTAAAAGAGATTTTATCTATTTTTCATAATTATATTTGTATTAGAGATAATATCGATTGAATTTTGAGATTATCCCCAAATTCATTTCTTACCTTTTATCTTTTATTTAATCTTTCTTAGTTCCTTTAATCATACTTGATTATTTTATTATTTATTTAGCCTATATTAATTATGGTCCATTTGGTAATGCCTTACACAAGAAGTACATGTCACCTATTTGTTGTTATGCAATTATTAGCTGTGCTTCTTAATCATTCGACAAACGTTTTCCTTCTACGTGTCACCATATCATCACGATGGATCGATCACGATCCGACGGTCACCAGCGGTCCGATTGATGTCGCACCCAACCCCTTTTGTCCTTTAGCTGGATGCTATACTGTTAAGCATGCAATTAACATATCTCCGTCGATACATAATACTAATTAACCCCTCTTTGTACCAATTGATGATGAGATTAATAAGACGGCAGGCTTTATGTGGTAATTATTTCTTAATCATGTACAGCGCGCAGATCCGACGGCCCTGGTAGCCCCCACGTGGCTCCTCGACGAGACCATCAAGTTCTCGGAGTGTCGGTGGGCGCGGGGCCCGCGGTGCAGGTAGCCGACGTAGGAAGCCGGCCCCACCGGCTCGTGTCGGCCGATACGATCCGCGTGGGGTTCCAGTCACCAGGCGGGTATGACAGTGGGTGACTCCGAAAGAAAATAACGGGATGGAATCCTGGGGAATTAAGACACGTGAAGGTGTTTGTTGACCACGGGACAGAGAGCGGGTCCCGCGAAGCGATTCGTCCCGACGCGTGGGTAGGTGCAGTTGAGCGTCATTATTGCTGGACTCGTATCGTTTTGGACCGGTTTAACAGATAATTAAGACGGATGACGTAAAGCGTGTCGGTTTCCTCGTGGCGTGTGAATATAACGGGATGTTACGTATCGGCTTCGCTACTGTGTCGTGCTTTTGGTCGTGTTGGCATCCTGTTGTTGTTTCTGCTCGGTTCGTGGTTTCGTCACCGATATAAATATCCGCTTAGTCTACCCGTTGTGTTCGTGTCTCCATTAACACGATTCATCCCCCCCCCCCACCCCCTTCCTTCCTCCCTCCCTCCCTCCCTTCGTCTCCTCGAAGCAAGAAAGCGGAGCTTGGAGAAGCAGTTCGTCTCCTTCTTGGCCTAAGTTTTGGCTCGTGCTCGACAAGTTGTGGACTTCGTTTGCGGATTTGGGAGGAAAAAGTCGCGGTCTTTGGGTTGCTTGCTGCTCTGTAGATCCTCCGGATTCTGAAGATATGAAGAGCAAGATGCGGTCGAGGACAGGCGAGAGAGCGGCAGCTTTCAGCCCCATAAAGGAGTCACCGCCGGCGGAGAAGGCAGCGGAGTGGGAGGTCAGGCCGGGGGGGATGCTCGTCCAGAAGCGCGATCCCGACGCCGACGCCGTGGCTGCTCCTGTACCCGCTATCCGCGTCAAGGTCAAGTACGGCGCCGTGTACCACGAGATCTACATCAGCTCTCAGGCCACCTTCGGTAAAAACTCGAACCGGCGTTTTCTGTTTCTTCTTCTTGCTGTGGCGGTTGGTCCGGCCAAGGCGGTCGACGAATTGACTGAATGAGTGTGGCGGCGCAGGGGAGCTGAAGAAGGTGCTGTCAGCCAGGACGGGGCTGCACCCGCTCGACATGAAGCTGATGTACAAGGATAAGGAGAGGGAGTCGACGGCGTTTCTGGACATCGCCGGCCTGAAGGACAAGTCGAAGGTGGTGTTAGTGGAAGACTCCACGGCGCAGGCCAAGCGCCTCCTCGAGATGCGCAAGACCGACAAGATGGAGAAGGCCGCCAAGTCCATCTCCGCCATCAGCCTCGAGGTCGATCGGCTCGCCTCCAAGGTAATCGTTTTCCCACCCACCGTTGTATATCCTTCTCTCAACATAGGATCGTCATCCTGAGGACCTTCCATTGACCGACTAGGTGTCGGCGTTGGATGGGATCGTGAACAAGGGCGGGAGGGTGGTGGAGACGGACGTGACCAATCTCATCGACTCGTTGATGAACGAGCTGATAAAGCTGGATGCCATCGTCGCCGACGGGGACGCGAAGCTGCAGAAGAGAACGCAGGTCAGATCAATTCCTCGCCTTGTCGGCTAGGCGTTTGCTCAATTCGGTTACTTGGCGATTGATTCCTTGCTTGGAACAGATTAGGAGAGTGCAGAAGTATGTGGAGACCCTGGACGCGATCAAGATCAAGAACTGGATGCCGCGAGGAAATGGTCCCCCGGGCAAAGAACAGCCGCGGTGGCCACAGCCAATGCAGCAAAGGAGGGACTCACAACCTCAGCATCAGCAGCAAAAGATGCATTTGCAGCAATCACAGAACCAGTACCAGCACCAAAATCGTCATCAACCACCACAATCCCATTTCCAACAGCAGCAGCAGCAGCTAAATAAGCTTCCGCAGCAAGCCGTGGTACTGTCGTCGATGAACTGGGAAACATTCGATTCCCTGTTCACGACATCCACCTCCACGCCCACCGCCGCCGCCAACTCCACTACCCATGCAAGGTTGGACTGGGAGCTGTTTTGAGCATGGATGCATTGCAGCCATCGGAAGGAAAGTTGCTGATGTGTGTGATTGAAGCTCTGTTGCTGCTGCAGTTAAAGAACACCAACACATCCTTGTGCTCTCTTCCTATTCTTTGTGTGTGTATATGTACTGTTTGAGAGGGGTCTCACTGAGATCCAAGAGAAATAAATGGACTCACGATGGTCATGTCCTATCTATGTATGAAGAAGAGAGGAAGGTAAAATGATCATATGGTGCAACGAGAGAAGAGAAGAGTGGTTATATAATGGGATTGAATTCATTGTGTTGATATGAGCTCATCATTTAGCCTATGAGAGCAGCCTTTGGGACCTTGGAATGTTTCCTATGTACCAGTATATATCTATCTTTTAGGTGGATGCCTCAGCAATGATGATAAGGTGGATTTTGGAAGGTTTAGGACCAAGTCTTGGATAGTGGATATGAGTGGAACTTATAATTCTCTCTCTCTTCCTTTTTTTTTTCTTCTTAATTTCAGGAGAAAACTTGTCTGTGTTGGATAGTGGATGTGAGTGGAGCTTATAATTCTCTCTCTCTTCCTCTTTTCCTTTGTTTCAGGAGAACATTTTTCCAAATTTTTTTTACAAAAATACCATTTGTTCCATTACTTTCAGGCATTAAATTGCTACAGCCACAAGCTGGACCCCAGTGGGGTCTTGGTGGGCCCCTCATTTGGTGGATCTGTCTGTGCAGCAATGTACACCATCTGACTCAGTTGACCTGAAACTTAATGGATGGCCCAATGATGGTTGCATAGTTGTGCTCTTCTTGTTCTATAGCACACTATCCACATGATGAGAAAAAGACTGCTCCTTGGATAGCATGTTGAATACAAAATATTGAGGAGTGAGATGAGTTAGAGAATATTTTTACATAATTGTATGTATATATCATATGAACATAATCCATAATCCAAAAAATTAGTTATGAATGAGTTTTCTTTTTTTTTTTTTGAGTTTTTAGGAGACAATCATCTAATGGTTAATGCTTGTGATGAGAGATTTGGCCACTAGGCTCCATGTTTGATCCAAGTGAGCTGCTATTAAAGTACATGAAGGGGCAAACAGTAGGTAACCTTATAAATGTTCAGCCATTGCTCTATGTTGTCTGCCAGTGTACCACAATGATTGTGTTCATGAAGGGAATCTTAGCTTGCCACTGTCACTCACAGGTTAGGACACAATCACTTCTCTAGTTTTTAGCCTTTATCATGATTTGATGCATACCACATCAGTAGTTCTGTTTACTTGCATTGCCCATAGTATGCTGATATCAAATATCATTTGCAAGGATGGAGGTCCTCATGACACACTCATTTCATTCTGTAAAATGAGTTTATCCTGTGAAATGTTCCTGGGAATGGATTCTTTTTCACTTTTGTAAGTCTCATCAGATCATGTTCTTATGATATTACTTGTAAACTTCTGTTCTTGGCAGTTGATGTATGTGTGCTTTTGGCACCACTTGGTATAGGGATGCTTCATTCTTCAAGATACACATCTTTTCCATGTGGAGTAGTATGAATTGTGGAGTATTTCAACATCTATCCTACTTTGTTTACATGAATTTAGACATAAATACTGAATTTAAGGTGCACTATATTTAAATTATAATTAGGACAATTTTAAACAAGAGAATGTGTGGCACCTCAGTTAAATCACACTTGCTTAGATGAGCTTATGGAAAGCTCAAACTATGGTAGTTTGAAACAATAATTCATATTTATAAGATAAATGAGTTAATTATCCCATCGAATCGGAAGACGGGACATACAAATAATTTCAATAACATTATAATTTTTTTTTACTAATATGAAAATAATTGATAAAAAGACCACCAAAGTATCAAATCCATGGAATCTTCACAATTTTTTTTTTCTGGGGACTTTTTTAGGCTATCATTTTTGGCAGACTATTTCCTTCTGACCCACCTTTGTTTAGTATTTTATTGATTGAGAAAAAAAATATTAATTATAGCCTACCAACCACAAACACCATCTTTAATGCTTCTTGTCTCATATTTTATGAGACTAGTGACCATATGCTGTGCTATGCTTCCAAGCTACCCATTCTTATCTGTCAATGGCTTTAAAGTTCACTAATGTGCTTCATCTCCATCTTTATTACAATGTTTGTTTGTCTTCTACCATATTGAAATATTCTTGTTCTTCAAGAAATTTAGTGCTGGAGAAATCTCCATATGCTAAATGAGACCAGAAACAGCAGGATGATCTATGACAAAATCTGCTTGTACTCTCAGGCTCACAACATAACCTGGAATCTAATGCAAATTCAATGTAGAAAATAAAGATATTGCCACAAGGGAAGTGCATCAAGAGTTTCAAGTAAAATACAGCAACAATTTTCACTTATTTTTTTTGGGTCTTGTTATGTTTGTCAAAATATTTATAAATGAAGAGTATTTTAGAAAGAAAATAAAAACTATGGAGCTAAAATAACTTTTGGTGGGGTAGTATAACAAGAAGATTATCTTGTACAGTTTATTAATCTAAATGGTCTCAGTAGTTTCTGCTAACAGAAAATATACTTCATAAAAGTGTCAGGATAGAAGAAAATATTCTATGAAATTATTCTTCCTTGATTCGGAGGATTAATGTGATAAATAGTATATCTATCGAACCGGACCTAATATCGGATATGGTGAGGGAT
This sequence comes from Musa balbisiana, assembly GCA_004837865.1. Taxonomy (NCBI): domain Eukaryota; kingdom Viridiplantae; phylum Streptophyta; class Magnoliopsida; order Zingiberales; family Musaceae; genus Musa; species Musa balbisiana. The sequence goes on along the minus strand of CM017191.1, from coordinate 33,018,807 downwards.
ACAAGTTCACAAGGATCATCCATGGATGATATTGGGCTGGGCTTTGCATATTCTATTAAATGATTTGCGATTAGGTTTTGATGAGAGAAATCAAATTTTGGCTTATATTGGGTCTATAGGTTAATAGATATAAATTGCTATTAACTTAAGTATAAGGAATTCAAATTATTTGATTTAAGTCTATATCATGTTAACGAGTCGATTATCCTATCGAACTTGTTTATGACCAACAAATCTTAACTTCAGAATCTAATCCAACTCTTGCTCAAACTATTTCTTTGCCGTGATGGGTTTAATGTTGGATTCTGTGAAAATATCAATTTTCATCCTCTGCTTGTCTTCAATAGTCTCTTTCATGGATTCTTTTGTTCAAGAACAGCTGAGGTATACCACCTGCATAGCAAGGTGTGGCTTTAATTCCAATCATCACTTTGATTTGATGTGACTAGTTAGTATAAATCATTCATTTCTTTGTCAGTGATTCAATAATCCAACAGGTTTATGGTTACAATCAATTAGTTTATGCTGTTCTAACTCCACTTTGCACTTGTTTCAACCTCAGATCTTTATGCTAAATCACTTGCTTTCCAATGGATGCTGTCAATTTGCACTTGTTTCAACCTCAGATCTTTATGCTAAATCACTTGCTTTCCAATGGATGCTGTCAATTTGCACTTGTTTCAACCTCAGATCTTTATGCTAAATCACTTGCTTTCCAATGGATGCTGTCAATTTGCACTTGTTTCAACCTCAGATCTTTATGCTAAATCACTTGCTTTCCAATGGATGCTGTCAATTACTACTGAACTGTTGCTTGATGTTCTTCCAGCACTTCCCCTACTTTAATCTCCTCTCTTCTTCTGGTTGTTGGTGTTGATGTTTCAACTGCATGCCTTTGTTTGACTCCCTGCTTTTGTCTTTAGCATTGGAGTCAACATCATCATCCTCTTCAGAGTTCCCTCAGAGCCGACAATCTCAATTTTGGAATCTGCAAGGAGCTGGTAATCCTTGTCTTCTCTGGAACTGAAAGCAAGCAAGCAAGCAAGCAGAGAAGACCAAGCCACACTGAGCTCTGCTCGTTTCTGCTGCTCACTTCAGATGGAAATGGCAGATTACTGTGAGTATGCGTTCCCTGCCGGCTTCCACAAGACACGCCAAGCTCTCTCTCTCTCTCTCAAGAACAAGAACATGCATCTATGGGATCTACACCCTTTGATCACTATAATTTATGATGTAGACTAGTCTTCAACACCATCTTCTTCATCGAAAGGTGGCATGATTAGTCCCTCTCTCTCCTTCTCTGTTCTGGGCACTGTTCATGGCCCTGAAAAGGAAGATTAAGAATGCAGTGGCACCACTTTCTGCAAGCACTGACAGTGGTTACTGACACTAAGATTTCACGGCCAGATTCAGTGTCGATGATGGTGTTTGAATGCAGAGTGGAAGTCCTTATCACCATTACCACTAGGACATGTGCACTCCTCTCAGAATCATCTTGATGAGCGAATCAGCAGGTGGGCATATGATCAGTGAGCACAAAAAGATGGTCCTCGACCTGGTGGATTTAAGCTGTGATTTGGGGACCAATCGAATGAATCATATAGCGTGAATTGCTCCTCTTGTGGATATTTTTCCTGGCAGTCGATGGTGGACAAGATCTTTTAGCTTCAGCCATCCAATAATTGGTGAGCTCAAGCGTGCATGTTCTTCTGCGTCATCCACCATGCAGGCTGGACAGCGTCCTCAGACGCAGGCCTGATCGTTTACTTGAATCTTACTCATTTTTAATCCTGCAAACAAGATTAGACTTTTGTGTCGAACAGTTGGGGATTGATTAGAGTAATCGGGGGAGATGACACTGCGGCGTACTGGTGACCTTTGGGGGTGCCGAAAAGCCCGTAACGCTTTAGCTAAGCGTTGGTTGCTTCGATCCTGCAGTCGCCCTCTCATTAAACTAGTCGACAACTGCAGCTCCGGAGGAACAAGTTGATCCTGGAAACTCGTGGGAGGGATTGGCTCTGCTTGTACTTGTTGGTATATTCTTATACGTGCATGCATGAACAGGGCGACTAGGTATCCAAGTTGCTCCAAGAATATTCTGGGCTCCACCTGCATCTCCAAGGATCAGATGAGTCCTGCCACTTTGGTGAGAGCAGGGATGGATAGGCCTCTGTAACTTCGTCTCTGGCTGGAGCAGAGTCATGGAGGTGAAAGAGATGGGGTTGGCTGTGTCTGTGCAAGATGATGATGGTCCACAATTTGATGGCCTTTTCCCGTGTGCTAGTGGAGTATTCAGAGGTTTCTTCCGGATTGACTGCGTGCTCTGCGAGTTTGGGCTCTGTTTCTTCCATGAAAGCTTCAAACTCTCTTCGATTGGAGCTGTACTCGTTTGACCGAGTAGGCAACGATCTAATTGGTGAGTCAACAACTTGGACGACGGATCAACCTGCACAACTTGGAGCCAAGTTGAGCGGTAACGGAGTTGCAATGAATCGGGAAGGGGCGGCCAGCAGCGAATCACTGTAGAGAGAGAGAGAGAGAGAGAGAGAGAGAGAGAGAGAGAGAGAGGATTGAAGCTGCGGCGAAGTCGAGTGGTGTGAAGCTTGAGGAGTTTTATTGTTCTTCCCTTTTGCTACAGTATTTGATCCCTTCACATTGGAAAAGATCACAAGAATTTGGGTGATGGCGACGAATGGAAGAAGAGATGAAGCTCAATCGACTACTGCGTAATGCAGTCAATCGGTCAATGGTTTGACCAACAAATGAATCGCGCGCACACACACAGACTTCTCAGTGTTGTTCGGCTCCGAGCTTTGCGGCTAGCTTGATTGCGTCGATATCGTTGTCTTGGACGACGACGACGATGACTGTGGCGTCGGTGTTGAGAGGGCCGCCGGTGAGACGCTGCGCCCGTTGGGCCTGCAGCTGCCAGTCGGTGCGGTGGATGACCAGCAGCATTAGCACGACGCACGTGGCCTGCGCCGCGAGCATGCCGAGCCACAGCCCGGGGAAGTCCAGGCCGCCCCAGAAGGCCAGCGCCGCGGCAACCGGCATCCCCACGCCGTAGAAGGAGCCGAGGTTTATGTTGGCCCCGGTGCGGGGGCGGGCGCTTCCCCGCAGCACGCCGCATCCCGTCGTCTGCGGGCAGTTGCCTAGCTCGCACATGCCGACGATGGGGAGCACGGCGGCGGTCAGCCCCACGATGGCGCCGTCGGACGTGAACATGCGCGCCCACGCGTTCCTGACCGCCACCGCGAACGCGAAGGCGAGGAGCCCCAGCGCGGCGCCGCAGGCCAGGCCCACCGTGGCCGCGCGACGGGCGCGGTCGGGGCGGTTCGCGCCCAGCTCGTTGCCGACGCGCGTCGACACGCCGAAGCTGAGGGAGGAGGGGAAAATGTAGATCAACGAGGTGGTCTGGATCAGGATGCCCATGGACGCGACGGTGGACTTGGGATCGAGGAGGAGGCCGCAGAGCAGGACCATGATCTCGTACCACCACCACTCGAGGCACACCGAAATGCAGCTGGGTATCGCGAGGTTGAGCAGCGACCGCCAACCCCTGAAGCTCTCCGCCGTGATGTTGAGCGCCCCCGTGCGCTCATGCACGCCGGAGTGGTAGATGTAGACGAGGAGGAGGAGGAGGAGGTTGAGGTTGGTGCACACGGAGGCCAGCGCGACGCCGCGGATGCCGAGGCGGAGGACGCAGACGAAGACGTAGTTGACGGGGAGGTGGAAGACGGCGGCGGCGGCAGCGCAGTAAGTGAGAGGGAGGGTGATGGACTGGGAGCGGAGGTAGATGCGGATGGGATGCAACAAGGACTGGACGAGGAGGTCGGGGAGGGAGGCGAGGACGTAGGCATGGGCGGCGACGGCGATGTCGTCCTCCTGGCCGCAGAGGAGGAGGAGGCGGCGCATGGAGACCCAGAGGGCGGATACGGGGAGGGAAGCGGCGAGGAGGAGCAGGACCGCGCGGTGGAGGGCGAGGCCGAGGAGGGCAGGGCGGCGGGCGCCGAAGGCCTGGCCGCAGATGGGCTCCATGCCCATGGCGAGTCCGGAGAGCACGGAATATCCGGTGATGTTAGCAAACCCGATGGCCAGCGCGCCGCCAGCAAGTGGAAGACGGCCGAGGCGGCCGAGGAAGATCATGGAGACAAGGGAACGCGAGTAGAGGAGGAGGCCGGCGAGCGCCATGGGGGAGGCCAGGCACAGTATGGACCTGGCCTCCACCACGGCCGCGGTCACGTCCTTTCTCGCCTTGGGCTCGAGCCGTGGCGCCTCGGTTGGACTCGCCCACTTCCCCTCGACCAATGGCTCACTCAGTCTCTCCTTGTCCTCACAAACTGACATGCTTCCTTCTCCTCTCTCTCTCTCTCTCTCCCTCGCTCTTAATCCAGCATAAAGCACACTTAAACACACCTGCCCTCTCTCTCTCTCTCTCTCTCTGTAATGAAGAAGCTGTTCCTGCACTTGTGGGGGAGGCTGCCGTGTGGGAGAATGAAGAGGAGGCGGAGGAGGGGCCAAAGAGTAGCTAACAGAAGGGAGGAGCGGGAAGAGCTTATATAGAAGCTCAAGTGTTGTAATGCTGAGGGAGAGATAGGGTGGACAGGTGATGTGAGGTCAGAATTGGATGGGCTAAGTCTTCTTTTGTCTCTTATACCACTTACTATTCCTTATAATGAGCAAACCTGCATGGCTCTCTGCTGCCTATGCCTCACCTGGTCACCACCTACCAAAACTTGGACTTCCCATTTTATTGCCATTATTATGACCATGTCATGCTTCAGGTATGCATGCAGGTATCCATACACACATACGTATACGGACTTACTACTGCTGCTGTCCTCTAACCCATCACATGTAACAACATTACAGTACACCCGCATCATTTACACACATTCATGGATAAGGCAGGGGAGGGAAAGGGGGGCACAGAGGCGGCGCGGGACCAAGGACTGGTTGGTGATGGTGGGGCCGGCGGAGTCGTCCTATAGCAACATCTCACTCGCAAGTAAATAAGCAACGGTACAGACTGGGTAAAAAGGAAGGACGGTTTGGAGTCTTCCTCTTCTTCTTCATGGGGAAAATATCTGGACACCTTCAGATGCTGATCAGATGACCGGTGATGGAGATTAGCGAGAGAGTTGACATCAGTTCCGTATGGCAATTGGAGATGATTTGGTCCAGCTAATTGATGCTGTCTCTGTTCTCGGGTTGATGTGTCGGTGATCGAGCCTCGTGGTCTCGGAAGATTAAACCTCTGATGATCTCTTGGGAAGGAAGGAAGAAAGAATGAAGTCAACGCGGTATGGTCAGCTTTTCTGCAGACGGATAGCATTGGTAAAAGGAACGGCCAAATTACAGACAAGAGTACGAGGTAGAAAGAAGAAGAAGAAGGAGAAGAAGAAGCGAGGTTTTTGGGTTCAGATCTCAAATCACATTGCTGTTAACGTGATAAACTGGGATCACATGATGCTTAAGGAGGAGGGAGAAAAAGGCGTCGGTGTTGAAGCATGAAAGGAGACAAAAGGAGAACAGTGGCTGATGGTCATCACCTTTGCTTCTTTTGCTGCCGCCGCTGCTGTTGCTGTGTGTGTCTTTGTCTGCATCCATTTCCTTTGTCGTCTCGTGTGGAGGGATTCCTTGTCCCGTTGATGATGTTTGATCCATCATCATCATCATCATCATCATCATCATCCATGGGTTTACTGTGATGCAGGCTTCGGTTCCACACGTTGCTTCGCTGTTGTCGCCGCCGGCCGAAGGCGATGGCACCGAAAAGGCTGGCGTACGTCTGCTTCTTCCTTCTCTTTTCGTTCTCGATCTTGGATTCAAGACCGCAAATTTGTCGGCTGTAAGGAGACGAGCAAGTCTTCGCTACCTCGTTGTCTCTCGTTCGGCCTCTCAAATCGCATCCCCCCCCCCCCCCCCCCCCCCCCCCCCCCCCCCCCCCCCCCCCCCCCCCCCCCCCCCCCCCCCCCCCCCCCCCCCCCCCCCCCCCCCCCCCCCCCCCCCCCCCCCCCCCCCCCCCCCCCCCCCCCCCCCCCCCCCCCCCCCCCCCCCCCCCCCCCCCCCCCCCCCCCCCCCCCCCCCCCCCCCCCCCCCCCCCCCCCCCCCCCCCCCCCCCCCCCCCCCCCCCCCCCCCCCCCCCCCCCCCCCCCCCCCCCCCCCCCCCCCCCCCCCCCCCCCCCCCCCCCCCCCCCCCCCCCCCCCCCCCCACATATCATCATACATGGGTTTACTGTGATGCATTTGCATTGCATTTGCATTTGCATGCAGCATTATCCTATGCAAATGCCTCTTCTGCAACCTTGTAGGTTGCTTCCTCATTGCAGGACACAGAGCAGGATTGTTTCCTCCATGGGATAACAGTGCCTTGTGCAACCTAAAATGAGTTCAGTCCATCAATGTTCTTCCCCTTGTGAGAGACTGTAAGACTGCCCCCACAGTGGCGTAGCAGCAGCACCCAACAGTATCCTTCCAACGCCTTCTCTCCTCTCCTCTCCTCTCTTTGGGATAAGCACAAAGGCTGCTCAAGTAAATCGTGGTGCATTGGTGTTGTCCACCACGGATCCAGATGGCCTCATGTTGCAAACAGGGAGAGTTGGGTGGCGTCTTCTTATCTTGTAGCCCAGTTGCACAACTGTTCATCACCATTGTGGTCCAAGCTGAGGACCACAAGATCCAGGTTCTGATTGCCCAGATTTGGAGTTGGATTCTAGCGCACAAGTTGGGAATCAAGGTCAAAACTTGGAAGATTGTAGCTGTGAAATCGGGCAAAGTCAAATCATTGAAGCCCATGGCAGGCAGGCATTTCCTCAAGCAGCTGGTGCGTACCACAGCCTGTGAACAGATTTGATCCGACCTTTATGTGCACACAGTGAGAGGGTGGAGGTCATCAGCGTGTCTCGGAGTCCATTTCGGTGGAGAAGAGGCTTATCTGGAATCCCCCCTCCACAAGCAGCAACAGTGCTGCCCACCTGCAAGTGGGATTCGGTGCTTATCTGCTCGACCAAAATGCCAAGGCTTCAGCTGCCGACTTCGACTGTGGCCAAAGCAGCAGCAGCTGCTTCTGCGTGGTCCATGTTCTCATCATCATCATCATCACCATCACCCTTCTTGCTGCCATTCGAGGCCACAGCGGCGCCGGCTGTCAGGATAACTCCAACCCTAGCAGGCTTCGGTTCCACACGTTGCTTCGCTGTTGTCGCCGCCGGCCGAAGGCGATGGCACCGAAAAGGCTGGCGTACGTCTGCTTCTTCCTTCTCTTTTCGTTCTCGATCTTGGATTCAAGACCGCAAATTTGTCGGCTGTAAGGAGACGAGCAAGTCTTCGCTACCTCGTTGTCTCTCGTTCGGCCTCTCAAATCGCATCCCCCCCCCCATTGCACACATTTTGGCCACCAAGCTCTTCTTCCATGTCTGCATACGGAGAAACACAGCATTGAACTCCGCAAGTAACGTGTTCGACCAAATGACACCGTCACGTCGAGGCGGAGTTGCTTGACCCAACCACTCCTCCGACTCCATTTTCTCCGGGGCATTAGCAGCCGCAGACTCGATCGTTTGCGGCAGCGACCCACGAGTAGAGTGCACCGAGAACCGGTGACGAAGTGACAAGTCAGAGTTGAGGGGCTTTGACAAGTCCAAGATCTCCACGGTCAATGCTTCAAATCCAGAGAGAGATGCGTGTGAGACTTGACTGTCGTCGAAGAGTTTGGCCAGGAGATACCAGTGATTCGTACAAGGTTGGGAGCTGAAGCCATCGCCGGTCACATCCGTAGTATCAATCATCACGGACTTAAAACTTTTTTTGTCTTCGTCGATAGAACAAATAAATAACTATTATCGAAGTATAAATATTATTGGCAAGGCAAGAAGTAAAACCACTTTCTAAAGCTTTGGATCACCATTACGACGGAGGTGTAGGGTTTACCGGAGGGCATGCTTCTTCACATATTTTATGTTGTATGGCCACTTGTGCTTGCAGATTTTTGGGGGCAAAAATGGTCCGGCAATTAGCTGCTATTTGAATGATGGAAATTTGGAAGAGGACTTAGTGACCTTTGCCAAGTAATGAAATTTTCGTGGAGTGAGAGGAAAATAATAATACCCAAACTCCTTTGCTGGCTTATTCTCACCGCTATTAGTATTACTCAATCGACTGACGGTGTTTGCTTATCTCACTGTCAACTTATCATGCTGTCATTGTTAACTCAGCGTGTTATTAATAATTTTATTATTTAAGTCATACGATATCATTGTCCATATTGACGATGGGTCAACATCCTTAAAATCTTTTATGATTTCACAAGAATCTATAAAAGAAAAAAAAAAGTTAGAGAAAATATTTAAATATTTGATAAGTTATACAAATTATAAACATAGACTTTCTAAGCTCTAAACGATTGTACGACAAAATGGTCTAAGATCAAAATTTTCTATAAGTATCCACATGATACTATTACGAAATAAGATAGTGAACGAAACCTAAACACCGCCTCAAATGTAGCTCTCGGGTGTTGGCCTAGTAGCTCTAAGGTGTTATGCTGGCTAACACTTTGTACTATTCTGTGCAGTTAGAAAATCTCCAAAATCACTGTTTGAATGGTTTATTTTTAGATAATTTTATTTCTGCATAATGATTACATACAATCTGTATTTACAAGATTAAAATGACTACAATAATAAACTAAAATAGAGCTACCAAGCCTACTATAAGCCATTTGTATGCTATGTAAAACATGAATAAAACTAAAGAATATAGCTATACACAAATATTACATCACATACCCTATTTATAGATTTATTTATGATATTATCTCATCACCTTTGTTGACTCTTCAATCTTATATTCTAATTATAATATGTCTCTTGGCTCCTAGTTACTCTCAATTATTATTATTGAGTAATCAAACTTTGATCTATCACTATTGCTTCAACTCGTTAATGACTCTGATTTTGGTGTGGAGTTGTTCTAGTTGTGTTGAGCTTTGCTGATTCCTATGAAACCCTCGGATAAAGAAAAAAGCTTTTCTTATTGTGTGTTAGTCTCTTAAATGTCTCTCATCTCTTTAACTGCTTAGATGCTTGTTGAAGTTTTGACAAGCATCACCTCGTAGACCTTAACTACGGCACTATTATTACATTAGATACATGTTATTTTGTTCCTTCTATTATCAAAAATACTATTTTCCTTTCATGTTTGATAATTAGTAGATATAAATTAGTTTTTAAGAATAATGGTTGTTTAATTATATTAGATAATAAGATCATCACTTACTATATATTGCTCCACATATCATGAATGTAAGTAAGTCCAAGAAAAAACTTAATGAGGTAAACAGTGTATACCTGTGGCATTGTAGGTTAGGTCACATCCACAAAAAAAGAATCCAAAAGTTGCTAAAGAATAAATACCTAGATTCATTCAACTATGAGTCATATGTAACTTGCAAGCCTTGTTTTCATGGAAATTTGACCAACTCTCCATTTAATGGAATTAGAGAGACTCAGTGAATTACTGGAACTTATATATAGTGATGTATATGTTCTCATGTCAACTCAGGCTATAGAAGATTCTTCTTACTTCATTACATTTACTGATGACTTCGGACATGTGTACTTGATGAAATACAAATATGAGGTCTTCTGATAAGAGTTCTAACTAAGTCGGTAGTGTCTACACCATATGAGATATGAAAATGGAAGAAACTCGATCTTAAGATTGTTAAGATTTGAGTTTATCATGCTCACGTTAAGAGACACAATCCTGACAAGTTGAAATCTAGGATGGAGCAGTACAAGTTTATGAGATACCCCAAGGAAACTTGTGGGTATTATTTTTATCACATCGATGACCAAAATATCTTTGTAGCCAAAAGAGCAATGTTTCTTGATAAAGAATACATTCTTGGTGGAGACAATGGAGAGTGATAGAGTTGAACAAGATTGGAGAATCTAGCTTAAGTATCATTCTGCTGCCTAAGTTCGTTCAAGTACCTAACACATAAGTTTCGATACCTAGCACATAAGTTTGAACTTTACGTAGGTCCAGTAGAGTACCACATTATTTTGAGAAATGTGAGATATATTAAATGAGATGATGTTGAGAATATTGATTATCAGACCTATGAGGAGGCTATTACGAGTATAGACTCAAGGAAGTGATAAGAAGCCATGAATTCCGAGATGAATTTCACAAGCTAAAAAAAATATTTAACTTGGGATCTCACAAGCAAATATTTTAGCAAATACTTAATAAATAATGTAAATTACAAGCATAAATTTCATGAACGATTGCATGATAAAGGGCTCAAGGTGATCCACCGCGATCAAAAGCCCTCGTAAGTACTCACATAATATTATTATGAAACAAGATAGCGAACCAACCTTATACGTTACCCCAAAAGCTCGTCCAATCATGTGCCACTTGGGTAGTTCTAATGTGCTGTGTTAGTTGATACTCTGCACTACTTTCTAGAGTTATAAAACCCCTAAGCCAACATGTCGATTTTTCACATCCTATTTTTTGGTATAATATTCAATCATTCTAGTACAATGCTCGAATCTTTAGCATGAAGTCTGATTTTCAATATGTCAATCAATCTTCCGGCTCGACATTTAATTTCAATATTATAATTTTTTGACATATCGTTTAACTCTTTTGCTCAATGGTTGACTCTTTGATATTTGAAGTATTTTCTATATCACTTATTTCAAAAATATAATTTTATTATCGAAATTTGAGATTTTAGGTGGTGCGATCGGAGGAAAAGGTGGTGTCGGAGGAGGAAACAATCTGAACTGAGACTTTATAAGATTGCATCGCATGGTGCTTCCTCTAATGCTTACATGCTTATGTTAGTTTGGAAGGATTGGATCGAATATCGAATCTACAATTTGAAGTGCAAGTCACTTAAAACAGTTCAGATCATCGAAAGAGACATTTATAAAAAGTACGATATAAGATCATTCGGGTGGTCGATGTTGTGATTAATAGCATGAAGGTTTATGTACGCCATCTAATCGTAAATGCGATCACGTAGGATCGAATCCAAAAGGTATGAGATAATTATCATCTAAAGCCAGTTTCCCCTAAATATCACGTGACTGGCCTCCCCCGCTAGCAGGCCGAATCAGCCTCATAATCGCTACAACGTTGGCTACCACGTCAATTGAATGAGTCGGGCAGATAGATAGATATATCGGAGGAGCAACACACCTTGGTCAGCCGTTCGTCAGATGAGGGTCAGGTGCAAGCAGCCCCACTCGTCGCCCTGTTCTTATTCGGCCGAAGATTGGCTACTGCATCCGCAAAACAACAACATCAACAACAACATCAACATCAACATCAACATCCTTCCTAAGAAGACATGTTGACGATTAAGAGGTTTGTTGTTAATTAAGACATTACATGTATTGTTAATTAAGTTATTTATATACCAATCTGATACCGATTTCGATAACAAATAGATATCATTCAAAGAAATAGTTTAAAATGATGAAATTAAAATCCTTGATCTGTTAAATAAATCGACTAATTTCGCCACACGTAAAACCAATTCATTGTTAGCTCTTGCAAAAAATTTAACAATAGCAATTCAAGAACAGAAGCCGAATGAATGAAGGATCTCATTTTACCTTTATACACATCTTGAAAGGGAGATGAGATACATGCAACTGCAAGCTTTAATTCAGCTTACCAACAAGAGATTTCCAGTTCAACACGTAACTTCGTCATCGTTGGGGGTGCCATTCTCAGTTCATCAATTGTTCTTTCGATTCTCCGCAAGGTAGTCATAGACCCAACTTCCAATCTTACACAAACCCTAAAGATTACCATGCGAGTCGAATCAGTTCTACATGTGGCAGCTGAAATTTGTAGGCGTTTTATACTGTAATCATGCTTCGTGCTATTGTGCTTCTAGGATGATGTTTCACCTTTCGGAATCTGGTCTTTGCACAAACCCTGTCAAAATCGATCAAATAAAACATTATGTGATGACTGACACAGATTTGACCTTCTCCAAGTATGCTCTTCGATGGCTGACACAGATTTCCGCAGCACAAGAATTTCCCTTTCTCGCTGTCGGCAGCTCATGATCCATTCGTTATAAGAACACGAGAGCTAATTTTTTGCAATTAAATTGTGTAGGCGCACAAAATCATCCAGCGTTAGCTCTTCGGGTCTGGCCTGCAAAAGAAACAAGGTAAATAATTAAACATAACAAAGATAAAGATGGCTGACACAGATTTGACCTTCTCCAAGTATGCTCTTCGATGGCTGACACAGATTTGACCTTCTCCAAGTATGCTCTTCGATGGCTGACACAGATTTGACCTTCTCCAAGTATGCTCTTCGATGGCTGACACAGATTTGACCTTCTCCAAGTATGCTCTTCGATGGCTGACACAGATTTGACCTTCTCCAAGTATGCTCTTCGATGGCTGACACAGATTTGACCTTCTCCAAGTATGCTCTTCGATGGCTGACACAGATTTGACCTTCTCCAAGTATGCTCTTCGATGGCTGACACAGATTTGACCTTCTCCAAGTATGCTCTTCGATGGCTGACACAGATTTGACCTTCTCCAAGTATGCTCTTCGATGGCTGACACAGATTTGACCTTCTCCAAGTATGCTCTTCGATGGCTGACACAGATTTGACCTTCTCCAAGTATGCTCTTCGATGGCTGACACAGATTTGACCTTCTCCAAGTATGCTCTTCGATGGCTGACACAGATTTGACCTTCTCCAAGTATGCTCTTCGATGGCTGACACAGATTTGACCTTCTCCAAGTATGCTCTTCGATGGCTGACACAGATTTGACCTTCTCCAAGTATGCTCTTCGATGGCTGACACAGATTTGACCTTCTCCAAGTATGCTCTTCGATGGCTGACACAGATTTGACCTTCTCCAAGTATGCTCTTCGATGGCTGACACAGATTTGACCTTCTCCAAGTATGCTCTTCGATGGCTGACACAGATTTGACCTTCTCCAAGTATGCTCTTCGATGGCTGACACAGATTTGACCTTCTCCAAGTATGCTCTTCGATGGCTGACACAGATTTGACCTTCTCCAAGTATGCTCTTCGATGGCTGACACAGATTTGACCTTCTCCAAGTATGCTCTTCGATGGCTGACACAGATTTGACCTTCTCCAAGTATGCTCTTCGATGGCTGACACAGATTTGACCTTCTCCAAGTATGCTCTTCGATGGCTGACACAGATCCTACTTGATCAAATAACTCTTCCTTGAAGATCCGAGCACAAGAATTCCCTTTCTCGCTGTCAGGCAGCTCATGATCCATTCTTTATAAGACACGAAGAGCTAATTTTTTGCAATTAAATTGTGTAGGCTCACAAATCATCATCCATCGTTAGCTCTTCGGGTCTGGCCTGCAAAAGAAACAAGGTAAAATAATTAAACAATAACAGAAGATAAAAAGAAAAAAAAAAAGCTTTAAAGAGAAGGAATTGTTGTAACCAAACAAACGACTTACTGTGACCGGCTGACCAATGGTAATTAAAGCAGCCTCAATTTCAACAGATGGACATATATGCTGCAGTGATTTACGCAGCATTTTCCTCTTCCCATTAAAGGCAGAATTAACCTAGCCGACAACAAGATCATGGGGTTTGAGTGTTTATTTCCATCAGAAACCTTGGAGAAAAAGATGATTATTTTACATGATTCATTTATCTCCATCCATCATATGACAAAAACTCCTTATCAAATCAAACTGCTTGGCCTTCTAATTCGCAACAATATATTGTATATAAAAAATCCAGATAGCAGGTTGAATTTAGGCTTGCTAAAATGAGACCTAAACAACTAAGTAATTGACTGTAAAAACCAACCTTATTAATTAATAGATGCACCATGAGATAGAAAAAAAGAAAAGAGGTTGATTACAACCACAAATCCAGAGGCAGGACCTGTAACTTAGTCTCCTATCTTCTAGAAAGTAAAGGCAAAAAAAAAAAAAAAGCAGGATCTGTAACTTAGTCTCCTTTCTTCTACAATTTGAATATCTTGAAATATCCCTCCAAAATATAGAATGTAAAGGCCAAAAAGAAAAAGCAGGATCTGTAACTTCGTCTCCTTTCTTCTAGAATTTGAATATCTTTAAATATCCCTCCAAAATATAGACTTCATTGCTTATTCAAACCTGACAGCAGAATTTTTCCTATTGCACCAAATTATAGTTATTAGTCTCCTCTCTTCTAGAATGTGCATACTTTCAAATTCCCTCCAAACTCAAACAGACTGCCATCCATATTCAACCTTGATTAAAGAAATTTTCTTACAGCTCCAAATCATAGTTCAAAAAATCCTTGTCTGTTTATTATAGAAGTAGAGGTAAAAGTTGCTTTTTATAATCCAAACAAGCTATATAAAAGAAAAATTACATAAACAATTGTATTTTGAAAGATTTTAAGCTGCTGAAATACAACCAAAAAAAAAGTTACAGCATCACTTTTCAAACTGTATTAATCTAAGTTTACTTGCTTTGTCTTCCCAATTTGAACCAACGACAATTCAGAGATTATGAACATAGGTTCCAACTATTACAATCAATTGAAAGTAGAGAAGTGGAAGATTGCAAACTCACCATTGAAAAGAAGCTTTTAGATGAAGCAACCAATGGATATTCTGCACTTCGCTTCAGTCTAAATCTAATAATAGCAGCATCAACCTGCTAGGAATCAAGCATCAAACCAACAAAAAACCAATTTCTGAACATCCATGAATTACTTTCTAGACTTTTTTTTTCCGTTGTATGAGCAATCAGCATTACTAGCCACAAAATATCAGGTGTTTCAAGGTATTCACTAGTTACTCTGTAAAAATATGAATTGCTTCCAAACATATTCTTAAGAAATACAAATTGAGGCAATATCAAGGATCAACAATATTATATTTGCCAGAAGTTGGTCCAGAAAAGGCCATTCAAACCACTTTGTACCAAAGATGATACCCCAAATTAAGCTTGCATCTGGCATGGTACACAACATCAGGATGAACCAGGTTGATGTTGAGCCAACACATGTAAGCCAGAGGCACCAATCACAAGGAGAGAAGCCAACATGTAATCCAATTTTATTAAACCGACTAATAGGACAGTCTAAGAGTGCTCACTTCAAAAAAATGAAACAACCACTCTTTTGTCAGGGCTCATAAAGCTCTTTAAATTGAACTTGTAATAAGGACCAAATGTTGGACAGGTTCTATAGAAGCCCTAATTAAGTGATGTTAATGAAATTTTGAATGGCTTTTATGTTGAGTGAAATCTCCAGTATGAACTTAAAATTTCCAGATAGAAACAAAATTGTAATAGCTAAAAGCAAACAAATATTCTTGGACTTAATCCAAGTTTTTTAAAACAGATAGGACAATGATGATAAACATGCAAGCCATTAGGATAAGGAAATCAGAAACAGAAAAGACAGTCATGGCAAGCACGTAAACCAAGATAATGAAAAAACTTACATTTGGCTGAGGAAAAAAATTGGTCCTTTCAACTTTGATTATGTAAGCTGGATCTGTACCATCATGGAATAAATTATTTGTTAGGAATAACAACATAGGAAAAAAAAATTGCGAAGTGTGGCAAGACAAAACTATATTATTCAGCATTCACATGTTTTCACTTTTTTATTCACCAACACTGTGAATTTGAGGCACAACGAGACAAAGTAAACACCACCAATAATCTACTCATAGTCTTAGCATAAACAATTTAAGTGATGATTCAGGCAATGAAAAATAGTATTGTAACATGACATGGATCTTCCAACAATCAAGAGTCTCACACATTTTTTGTGGTATAACTTTTGTTGAATGAAAAAGCATTGATGATCCCATACTTGCTAATCATTGAAGAGAATACCAGTAAACACACAGCTAACTAGAAACTTTAAATCTAGCAAACAGCCTCTAACTAACTACCAAAAACTTTCAAGAATATCACGATCCCCTCCTCCAATTCACATGAAAAGACTATGCCAATGACCAAATAGATATTCATTAAACAAGTTATCTCTTATTACAACTTCAAATCTTTAAAAATGGGACTAGTGGATAATACATGTGCCTTGTGCATCGTTCATAGAAACTGTGATTGCCTAGTGGAAACTGGTTGGAGTAATGCAATGGTGTCCAATATACTAACACCGAACAATGATTCTCTAGAATCATCTCCATGAATGAGCATTAGGTGTCTTAAGGAAACAAAGGATGAATGAGAGTCCATCACTAAGTTAAACAAAAGCTGTACTGTATTATGCATGATTGATATGTTGTAGGCCATAAGAACCTTGTAATGGACCACCTTGTCCATTGTAAGTAGTGGTAAGAAAAAAATTATATTCATGGAAAAATAAATTTGCATTCCTTTAGATGAACATTATAAAAATAAAAAGCACTTAATGCATAAGGACTTGCAAACACTTTAGTTTGCATATATGCTAATAAATATTTCCAAGCCCACCAAAAATCTGGATTGATACATACTCTAATTATTTAATGATTTATATCTCAACCAGTACCATAACCATGGTTTGGCTGGTCAAAATCTCACGCAATGGAAACGTCAAAAAGCAATATCCATGCAGTATCTCCATAGTACATTTACTGCCTTCATCAGAAGTGTCTGCCTGTCAAAGTTACTTAGACATTAAGAGGGCTATATTTTCTCAAACCAGGCATCTGGCAGAGAAAAAGAGATTTCCTGCATTCTAGGATCCAAAATGTCAAGTGTAAAGTCCAGTCTATGTACCTAATTTTGTTTTCCATAATAAGGTATAAAGCTCGAACTAAAGATGTAACCCAATATTGAAATTGTATAAAAAATTCACTTAGAGTTGACATCAATCGAACCTACACTAGAATCCAGATAAGTTTGTCTGGCAAGAAAAACATATGGCTAACAAGTTCATTAGTAATCTGAACAAGAACAGATGACATTTAAGATGAACTGCTTTCAAATGTAAAAACTTCTAGGCATTCACCATGGGACCAAACCTTAACAGGTCACATTCGTCATAACATGTTGCCACCATCCAATGTTAACATGTTGCCACCATCCGATGTTAATAGTGAGACGACAGAAAGACAAATACATGTAAGTAACCACCTAACCTGCATAACTAAGGAATTGGCTTATCTCCAGTTTTCTCGGTGAGGGATACCACATTTAAGATCACAGTATTTTCATGTAAATCAAAACTTTCCTCTGAAGTCCACAACACAGAAGAGTGTGTACCTGAGTAGAACTTCACAAAAATGTTAATGGGTCTGTACTCTGGTGTTCGTAAAGAACAATCTGCCAGGCGTGATGCAGCCTCATCCTACAAACAACACAATTACTTCATCAGTCATTAACCAACCATCATGAATTAAATCTTGAAATAATCAAGCAAAATATAAAACATCAAACAAAAAAAAAGCAGAAGCTTCTAACCTACAACATTGTCGATTGTCGCCAATAAAAGAACTAATTCTCCAGACAAACTTATCAACCATAAAGAAATTTGACCAGCAAGTATTAAGTGACCAAGTATGAAAAGTGTAACATAATTTGTTCAAGAATAAATCAGTAGAACACTAAGTGAAAATATAACAATGCTCAAGACATAGCTTGACAAGTAATAGTGGAAGTTAAGCACATAACCAAAAAAAGTACAACTGAAAAACCTTACCAAAGTTTCAAGAGCAGGATCATCAAATATTACTAAAAAATTAGAAGTGATAGGACTTAGGAGTAGATTGTCATGTGGCAATCATGAGTTGCCTATAAATGTAAGGACTAACGAGACCTTACCACGTGCATGATATGTATCATAGAATGCTGTGTTGAACTTGCATATGTGAATTGTAGGTCATGTACCAATGGTAGCCGCATATGAAAGTTGATGGATGCCAATGTGTATCATGCACTAGCACAGTATGCACCTCTGTACTGTATCAGTATTTTACAAGCATGATATGTAAAACATTACAATCCGTTGCTCACAGCACTTTCATTTTTCATACAGATTATGTTTATCAAGGTGAAACATCATCTCTGACAATGATAACATATTTATGCCAGAAAAGAATGTTCATATATTCCTAGATCCACAGTAACATCCGAGTAGTGCATTAGACAAATCCGAATGACATTAGAAAATGTCCTACAGCAAGGTAAATGAATTGCAAATGACAGAAATTTTCTGGATCAAAATAGGAAGTAGAAGCAGTGAACAATTGCTGAACCACTACTGATATCTAGAGGACGGATTGAAGTATTATTAGCAATTCTAAGACCTTCCATCAACTTGCCAAATAAATCAGAAAGAAAAAATGCTGACCTACTGAGAGTGGGGGTTAATGTCACATTTCAAAGTAATAAATACGAGTGAGTACTCATGTCCCCACTTATTCACATTGAAACAGGTATAGGTGACAAAGTAACACTCAAGACCTGAAGTAAAAGGACGACATCAGAGAAGACATCACCCATAGGAAGAAGTTGCTTTACGACTTCGGTGCTTATATTAAAAGGTAAGTTTGAAACCACCTGCAGAAAGAAAAGAAAGTGGAACCATAAAATAATGAATTTGATGCCTTCTTATTGCTCCAAATCTATATATAAATATGATGTAAATCGACTTAAATTTTATACCACCTGCAGAAAGAAAAGAAAGTGGAACCATAAAATAATGAATTTGATGCCTTCTTATTGCTCCAAATCTATATATAAATATGATGTAAATCGACTTAAATTTTATAACATGCTAGCAACATGATCTGCATAAATCAAACTGATACTCTAATTGTCAGGTTTACTTACACTTGGTAAGGGACAAAGTAAATCCTGGGGTACTATTAGAACACAAGGTATAGGCCCATTAATTTCATAAATGAATGGCATACGTAACAACAATACAAGAGAAGAAAAGATAAAATGTACAAGTACAATATTTAAACATACCATAGATATAGGTCTGTTTCTAATGGCCTACCTAATGTACTTTGCAGCAGCCGAAAATTTTTATTCAGGACCGCTGCTTTGGAAGCCTATGTTCTCAATTAAATGCTAATTATTTTATTATTGTCTTTTGGTTTACTTAAGTGCTGGTTCTATGCACCAAACCTGTGTTCTATACTTCTATGTCTATTTTAAGGCACTAACCACTGCTGAAAGCATAGCCATATATTGCAAACTACATACTGTACATAGATATTGTACATACATTGCAACTAAACCACATGATTTGCAAATGGATTGATGTTGAGAAGCAATACAGGTAGTTTTCCATGGCCACTCTGGAAACAACTTCTTAGTTGCTTAGTGGACATGGAAAATACTAGTCCTTAACCAAAGCAGCAACTTGACAAAGTTATGAAATGGGAAACTCACAGAATATATACAAACAACTTTAACATGTTCTTCTAGCAAAATTAAGTATAATGTTACTCATTGTAACTATTATGTATGTTTCCTCCCATCACATTCTTGGAGTCAATTGTAAGACTCAAAAAGAAAAGAAAACAGAATCTAGATGCATCTAATGATGAATACTTGCTTATGTAGAATTGACAATATGGTAACTAGCAAGTGATAACAACTTTCAGAAATGCTATTACAAACATTAATGAACTATGTCAAACTACAAAACTCACTAGGAATAAACTACACAGTAGAATATGTAGTTTCATAAGAAATAAAGAGAAAAGAACCAAAAATAATGTAAACCTTTGCATATGTTGGACTGCTTTCCTTGCGATTCTTCTCCAATAATGAACTTAAATGTGAATGGATATGGCATTTTGTGAAGTCTTCTTGCAAAACCTACACAACCAGTAGAAGTTTCAACAGATACTTTATTAACTAATTGAAAGTACACTGCTCTGACATGTCGCCTTCAATTAGCCTCTCAAATCAATTGGAAATTCAGCTCATTACATATTGATCTGAGGGAATCTAGATGGAATTTCTTTCTAAAATGTGTCAAAAGGGTTTGATAGGGAAGTGATAGTGAATCAGGTACAAGGTCCTGGACACTTCTTGAAAAATTTTAGGTGACTAAAAAATCTTTGATAGTCCAATTTAGAAATTTTAGAATTCACTATCAATTCAAGGAACTTTAGTTCAATAATGTGAGTTAAAAATTTAAAGATTATTACAATCCTTGTTACATTTTCAGCTCAAGGGTCTTTAGTTTAAAAATTAAAAGCTTAAACTATATTGCGATACTAAGAAAACTGAATTTTTTTCATATTTAGAAGTCTGTTTCAGTTACAATTTAATTAGATATATGAGCCTGTTATCTTTATAAAACGTTCTTAACAACCAGAAAACAGCATGTCAGGAATAAAATATATTTTTATGAGAAGCACCTCCATTTCCTTATCATTCTTGTGATAGTGATACTACACGTGTTTGTATGATACACACATAATTGTAAGGAATTTCCAACAATTATAGGGATATAAATAAAACTTGCTCATTATCTTTCATATGTGTTACAGTTTTGTCATCATGATATGACGTGCATATTACAGGATATATCACATATTGAGAGCTCCACATAACAATTAAGTAGTCTACTCCAACACGTTTTATGAAGGAACGGATTTTCTGGAAAAAAACAAACATTGAGAAGTTCTGGATATAATTGCTTTGAGAAAAAAAAAAGGGATTTAAAATGAGAAAAGGCTTCCAAATCATGAAGAATGGGTGACAACAAGCAAGATTCAAGACTAAGTCACACATTCAGACAAGGATATGCCCACTGAAAAAGGGAGATCAAGTACTACATATTAAGGTAATCTCAGAGGGCCAGTAATAAAAATGATAACTAAGCTATAGATGACTCCTAGGTCAAATTTCATCTAGATAAATGCATTAGGACATGGCACAAGATAGTAATTATGGCTCCAGGAGAGATTCATAAGGTGGCTTGGTTGATTTACTCGTGCAATGAGTTACTGAGAATTTGATTAGTACAAAATGTCAAAAGTACTTTAAGGGCCATCAATGAAGCAATTAGAGATTTATGTTCCACCATTTAGTTAAACATGGAAATAATTAAATATTTAGATCTTCAAGTTTCGAAGAGAGCATGTCAATCATGTAGGTGTCATCTTCTTCTTTAGGCAGGTTTCCAAAAGGTTTAGAGAATAAGGAGAACTGCAAAGTGATATGATTCAATACCAAACTACTTATTGGTAGGTTAATCAAGAACTTTCAGGTACATGCCTGATAAGCTGATAACAGGATCTAGAGGTAGCTGTATATTAGTCCGTGACTCCTGAAACAAATTATAGAAACTACAGCCTGAAGTATCATTTAAGTTTTTTAGAAAAGACTAAATAATCTTAAATCCTACTGAAAAACATTTCCATGGCAATAACCATGGCAAGAACAATGAAACAACATTCAGGGAAAGATCCAATGGTAACTTAAAGCAGAATTACCATCAATTGGTCTGTAGAACGAAACCTTTCCTGAACAAGAGTGGCCATATGTGGATCCTGAAATAGAAAGGAAGTTCCAAATTTTAATGATAATTTTGCAACAAATTGGAAATTTGGATTAAAAATCTTCATAAACAAAGTAGTCTAATCATTTATCTTAAAGATTTAAAGCATGAGTTTGAAGAAAAATTGAAACCGAAAATGCCCTATCTTTAGAACTAGTAGTCAACAGTGAATTCACTGTTAATCAGTTCAATACCTTAATTGCAAATAGACAGGTCATCTACAAAGGGGCCT
Organism: Musa balbisiana; assembly: GCA_004837865.1. Classification (NCBI taxonomy): domain Eukaryota; kingdom Viridiplantae; phylum Streptophyta; class Magnoliopsida; order Zingiberales; family Musaceae; genus Musa; species Musa balbisiana. The sequence goes on along the minus strand of CM017191.1, from coordinate 32,997,038 downwards.
AAAGTAGTGAAACTTTATACAAACCCAATTCTCTTAGTGAAGTAAGATGGATGCTACTCCACTAGCTTGAAGACTCAAGAAATAAGGGATTCACTTTCCAGAACTATCGAGTATGGAATAACTACTAAGCTCACAATATGTGAGTGACAATTTATATAAAAAAATGTAGACACATACTATTATTATTATTATTATTATTATTATTATTATTATTATTATTATACATACATACATACATACATATATATATACATATGCATACATATATATATATACATATACATACATATACATACATATATATACATATACATACATACATATACATATACTGTGTGTGTGTGTGTGTGCAACTCACAAAGATATTCAATTCTTGATACATTGCAATCTAAATCATCAGGAACTTATTCCAAAAGTGGAAGATTTGCTCACAAGAGCAAAAGAAGTTAGTGAAAATATATATGGCGATATTTATTAATATTTTTATATGAAAAAATTTCAAATAACATATATAATTTTTATATAATTTTATATTTTTCAATTAAGCAAATGGTCTAATCGATTAGACCAGCGACTGAGACTTGGCCGGACTGTCAGTCCAGGTCCCATAGTTATGTCACTATAGTGAAAAGGAGGAAAAAATCAAGTAAAAAGAATCTAAGTGACGTATATCGTTAGGCCTAAAGAACTCGCTTACACCCAAAAAGCCCGAAAAGTCTTGGCTGATTTGTGCTTTATCTTAAATGAATGTTCCTCTCGCAGCTCCCCAATATAGTCTTTCTTCACTCTATCATTATGGTTACAGACTATACGTCAAGACAAAATTAATAAAGATGTACAGATAAGAAAGGGAAGAATTTGTAAAACTTCATAGAGAATATGAGTTCTATAAATTAGTGGTAATTTGAGGTGAAATACATTAATCTCAACACCTATTCAGAGAAAAGTAAAAGAAAATTGCAGCTTCGTCATGTAAGCAAACATCTAAATAAAGAAAAATGCGTACAGGGTCGCGAGAGCGAAGAATTGCTAACCTTTTCGATGGCAACCACCGTAGCGCCGGCATCTATCAGGACGTTGGTCAAAGAACCTGTTCCTGGCCCTATCTCCAGGACCACATCGCCTTCTCCGACCCCCGCGACCCTAACGAGCTCCTCGTTAACGCTCGAATTTAACATATAATTCTGGGCGAACAAAGGAGACGAAACAAGTCGAATCAAGACCTCGAAAGGTCCAAGAACCGGACGATCGTTATCTTTCCTTCTTGCCGAACGTGTTCTTACCTGGCCGAGCGACTTTCTTGGAGTGTGGCGGCCGCGGGAGTTGAGGGACCGGATGGTAGCGTGGTAATCGTCGTCGCCTCGTCGCCTTCCTCGCTGTCCAGTGGCGGCGGCCACGGCGACGCAGGGGAGGAGCCGCCGAGCAGGGCAGGGGCGGGTGAGCGGCGGGGGCGGGGCCGCCAGGCATGGCGGAGGAGAGGATGGACGGACGAAGAGCATCTCGATGGGCGGCGGTGGGGTTTCTTGGAGACACCGCCCGATGATCAGCTTTGAAGGAGGGTGGGATGTGGCAGACGCGGCTGGACAATCCTGACCGTTGGAAGGATCCTGTCCTGCTCTGTTCTTCACATATCTATCCCTTCAAAGGTTCGAAATAGCATATTTGCCCCTTACACATATTTCTATGTTCAACATATGTAAATTATTAATTAAAAATATTAGTATCCTTCCAATAAAGTCACTTCCAATAGCAAAGACTTCAATCTAAAAGGAAAAGCCATTACTCTATGAAAATAATGTTATTTGAAGCTTCAATGACGTTATTAAAAATTAACTATAATGACATTAAGGATCCATTTAGCTTAATTGTGCTACCCAGCAGCATCAGTACTCCACTCCCTGAGAGAGAGTCTGTGGATGTTAGTGGTCGAGTACTGTGACATTTCTCATCTTCACCAGTCTGTGCAGTCCAAGTTGGTGCAGGAGTCGGATCTTTCCAAACTGTCACAAGTCAAAACAACATGTGCTTAAAACGGATGGTTCAATGCTTGAAACTCTTATCCTTATCCTGACGCCATGCTGCTACCTTTGACGCAGTCAGAGAGAGAGAGAGAGAGAGAGAACAGAAAGACTGATGGATGGACTGGGAATGGTAGAGAAGCTTCAGGGGATGCTTCTTGAGTGGAGAGAAGTGGGCATGTTAAGTCGGGTTGTTCGGAATTGGCAACCGTCACCGCCCGTACCACCAGAAAGCGCGTGTCTTGCGCGGGCGACCTAACTGACAGCTAACCGTCAGAACTGTGTCAAGATACCTTCCATACCAAGAAAAAGTAAACGGGACGCTGTGCACAAAAAGTCGCTACTTGACACCTGCATACGTGGCATCAATCTCGGGTCGGCGGCTTCCTTCCTGGATCCTGCTGCAGAGGCTTTCTTTCCCTTTGACCACCCCGAGTCCTGTCCCGCAGCGCCGGGCTCTGACGACAGCCCGCACCGCCCGTGTCGTTGGACAAGTACGGTAATGCCAGCGCAGAGGCGACGGCCACCTGTGTCGCGAAGGTAGACCACGCCACTACCATTCTATCCTCGAGAAGGAAAAGAGTGGAGTGAAGCAGAAGGTCTCTGCTCGGCTTGATCCAGCTGTCGTCGGTGTTCACGCGTTGCGAGGGCGACGTCGCCGCTTGCCGCTGTGTGTATATCAATGTCCGCATGGCTCTGCCCCTTCTTCCCCAACAACAAGACATACCTCTTCAGTCGCTCCACCGCACACTCCGGAACAAAGCGTCATAGCCGAAGCATGGAGACCTTCTCTGGTGGCGAAGACGGCGCCGCGTCCGCCTCGGGTTCACGGGAGACGTGGTCCTACCCAACGGTGTCGCAGGCGCCGCCGAAGCGGCCCGCGGGGCGGACCAAGTTCCGGGAGACGCGCCACCCGGTGTACAGGGGCGTCCGCCAGCGGGGCGCCGCCGGACGGTGGGTCTGCGAGATCCGGGAGCCCAACAAGAAGTCCAGGATCTGGGTGGGCACGTTCCCCACCGCCGATATGGCGGCGCGGGCGCACGACGTCGCGGCGATGATGCTCCGGGGCCGCTCCGCCTGCCTCAACTTCGCCGACTCGGCGTGGCGGCTCAGCGTGCCGCCCTCGTTCTCCGGCCCCCGGGACATCGCACGGGCCGCAGCGGAGGCCGCGGAGGCGTTCCGGCCGCTGTCGGACTCCAACAGCGATGCAAAGGAGGGGAAGACCTCTGCAACAGCATCATCGGCAGCGGCCACGACTTCAACGATGTCGCCGGAAGAGGATACCGGAGGAGGAGACGCAATTGATGCGATGGCTTACGACGACATGGATTTGGGCTACGGTTACTACTCCGGGATGGCGGAAGGGTTGCTGCTGGTGGAGCCGCCGCCCAACGGTGGGTGTAACTGGGACGACGTGGACGGAGGCGCTGACGTGCCACTCTGGAGCCACTCCATCTGACGACGGAGATGACATCGAGTTAAAGTACCCAATATATTTTTTTGATGGTACAGATTAGGAACATGATAAATTACATACGACATGTTTATGAGGGGTTGAATATATTACCAGCTTATGCAAAGATCTCTGTCAACATCTGCCTGATGTCCTCTCACATCGTAGAATCCAACATTGATGGCAGCATTCTATCGAGGCAAGAAAAGGAATCCCTGTCACTGTCAAAAAGGTACAGGTCTCGTTATAAGGAAGAATATTCCAGGAGAGTCTTAGTAAAAGAAGATGCATACCTGCACATCTGCTACCAACAATGGTAGTGATTCCCATCTTTCTCCACCGTTTTCTTAGTGGTAAATGAGGTGAAGAAGCCAATTACAACAATTCAAATGTCAAAAGAACTTAATTGGTCAGGGTTTGTATCATATACTTCGATCACTAATTCTCAAAATGGGTTGGGCAAAAGAAGAGGCTGCCACATTTAACATCATTTCTTCATAATATACATGAAAGCACAGAACGAGCAAAATAGCTATACAGACACGAAAGCAAAATCTAAACTAAGAAGAGAACGGACACAAGCTAGTCGAATAAGAGGCGTCTTCGAACAGATTTGGGTAAGTTCTTATCCACATTATCTGACTTCCTTCTATGATCTCCTGGTGACTTGCCTTTGCCTGATTTCTTCTCCGAGTCATCACCCAATGCAGGTTGAGCCAATACTTTTTCTGAACGGTAAAACTCGGTGATGCTAAGCTGGACGCCAGTGGATTTAGAAGGTGCCAATTTGTCAGACATACCAGCTTTGTACATATATTTGCTCTGTTTTGATCTAAATTCTTCTGACCCCTGCAAAGTTTGACAATTGAACATCTTAATATACAGAAACCTATCAAAAATTTCCCAAAGTTGGAGAACTAAAAGTGATCCTTACAAGATAGATTAAATCTGTGAGGTCCAAGATTTACTTGAAGGATAGAATTAAACGGTCCTAAAATAAGAAATACTTAATAATCTTCTATAAATTGAAGTGCTAATATGTTCCAATCCTTACAACAGTGGTGCATAGAGATTTAAGTACAATCTGAAAGTAGCAACAGATCTGCAGCGCCATCAACAAAATAAATTCCAATACTTCTGATTAATAGCAAGAAACATAGAATACTAGAAGAATAGAGGCATCAAAGGAGGAGAAGAAAAGCAACCATAAGTTGCAATAGAGGAGAAAAGAAACCAGAAATAGTAAAAGGTCAGTGACCCTTTGAAACTGTAAAAATTTTTTGACAAACAAGGCCAATACGCCAAGCAACCAGACTTTCTTCCTTCTCAAACTAGGATTCTGTTAGCTCGGTAAAAAAGCTAACGAACATTCTCGGAAGCAGGTGCCTAGTATTATTGCTATAACATAAGAATTACTAGCATATACTGACAAATTTAATCTGAAAACTGAAAAGAAGCAAATCCAGTAATCTGGTCGAAACACAGTTAAGTATATGGATGGTAACTTGATACCAACACATACTAACCTTCTGATTTCCCAATCCAATTTGACTATTTGAACTTTGTGTTGACTGAGTCATTAATTCAAGGCCCTTAGATACAAAATAGCATAAATAAAAGATTTAGAAGATTGTCCTGTTGGTTTTTGTATATCAGGTTAAAAGCGATCAGCTCATAAGCAACACATTGATGTCTAAGGACACAGTACCTCCTGATTGACAAATAAATAGAGAGAGCAAACATGTCGCCCTAGAAATACCTTATTACTGGAATAAATGTTACAACTAACAACATAAAAGATTGTTATGAACAAGTAAAAAATAGTGCGTACCTTTTCTTCCATGAAGCTGTCGACCTCTTTGGGAAATGCAGCTTGTACAAGATTTATGTTTTCATCAGTCAAGAGAAACCAGCATCCATTATCCACAAGAATTGTTGGAACATCTGGCTCATCTAATGGATTTGTTGACTCAATGGATCCCGATAATTGAGTCTGGTCGACTTCAGTTTGCTCAGTGGAGACACTATGAATGACAGTATTGATGCCAGCTCTCTTCCATTTGACCAAGTAATAAGGATGACCATGTCTTATTTTCACCCGCAGGATGGAGTGAAACTTATATTGGTCATTTAGCAGTGAGCTCTCATTCTGAGTTGAGACCATTTCTCTCAAGTACACAGTAGACAACATGGGAATCATCCTCTGCCGAATATAAGATGGCTCCCAGTGCTGGTAATAAGTTAGGAAGTCAATCAGATCCTCAACTTTAGGCTTATCCCAGCTAAGTGATGGGCCATCCTTTTCTGCAGAGTACATTATATTGACTAAGCAACAATCTTTTATAGGTGAAAACAAAGGTTGAGAGATTAATCATGAGTCTAACATAAGGTGGTAAAATAACAGAACGTACTGAATCATGAAAGGAAGATAGTTAATATAATCTTGGAGATGATTCTACCTGAACGGAAACTGTCCAAATAACATTTTCAATCTTCAGGATACTAGAAAAGATTAAAGCATCAAAATTTAGGAAATGGTTCAGCTATAAACAAATTAGAATTTGTATGCTGCCATTTCGTTATTTATTCAACTCATCCTTAGTAGTATTAAATGTTTAGGTATTTAAGAACACCTCATGAAGCTGAAAACCAATATGATTATCGGATATGAACATTTAGAAAACTGAACATTTTAACTTGTCGCTCAAGTATCAACACATTACATGCCCTTGTATGCTGTCTTATGCCTACCATGTCAAACCCTTGACAAAAACTAATGTGAGACACAATATACTGCAATCCATCATTTCAATATTGAACAAAATCTAGCTTTATAAACACAAAACATGGATTAGGCTACCAGAATATTAAATTTCATCGGGAATGCAGAGTAGCAGTGTGTAGGCCATGGTTTTACTTAAAAAGGCCTTAACCGAACTAAACTGACATATACATCAGGTGCAATGAATACAGTCAATAGTTATCACAAGGAATGTGGTGAAAACTGTCAGTTAAATTGTTCTAAATGGATAACACAGAATCAGCAGGTTCTTAGATACCAAGGCTCTATGAAGGCTCCATGCAATGGCTTGGAGACATCAGGAAGGTAATACAATGCCACCTAGAACACTGATCTAAATCATCCTTAGGTTGCATTGACTGCTCACTGACTTCGATCAATATAAATGTTAATGCTCCCCTACCCCTACTTATCATTACTATCTTACTAAGCATCTAAACTATACCTTAGAAAAATATGTGAGCCATACATAAAGTTTACACATTAATATGCATGTCTCTTTTTCCATCAATATGAATGGTAATAGCATAACTGTTATGCAAATTCTTTTGCTTACACTAGTATAAAGTTTGAAAAACAACATATACTTGTACTCGGTGGTGGACTACAAATATGTGTTTGATTTGGTATGACCTTGTATTCCTCTTTGTAAATGCATCATGTCTCACCTCAAAGAACTGCACAAATTCCATGGTACTTGTTACAGGATTGACATCAGACCAAGGAAATAAAAACCACCACGTAACATGTACTTGCATGCAGTGTATGCTAGCACACGCGCGCACACACACAAACACACATAGCTGTACTTGTATGCAGCTATGCAAATTCTTTTGCTTACACTAGTATACAGATTGAAGAACAGCCTACACTTGCGCTCGGTGGTGAACTACTAATATATGTTTGATTTGGTATGACTGTGTATTCCTTTTTGTAAATGCATCATGTCTCACCTGAAAGAACTGCACAAATTCCATGGTACTTGTTACCGGTTTTACATCAAACCAAGGAAATAAAAACCAGCATGCAACATGTACTTGTATGAAGTGTACGCAGTTGAGAGTAACATACACGTAACATATATATATGTATGTATGTATATATGTGTATATATATGTATATATGTATACATATATACATACATACATACATATACATACATACATAATATATATATACATACATACATATATATATATATATATATATATATATATATATATATATATATATATATATGTTGTGTGCACCCGCACGCACACGTGTGTGTGTTTACATATAGTATTTGAAGCCAAAACGTAGCATCTCTGAAGTCATCTAACTAGGAACAGATACAAATTTTCTATACCACTATGGGGTTTGACCCATGAGCACCTGGTTGTATACTGGTATTTGAATCCATAACTCAGAATCTCTGAAGCAGTCATCCAATACGAAACAAAAACAAATACTGTGAGGAGCCCATACATAATAAACTCTAGAACCCAATGCAATAAACCTATGTACAACATCTTCTCCAAATAGCTAAAAAAAATTGAAGTACATGCAACAATTCTTGTCTACAGGAGCTACAAGGTCTATAGCTGCTTCCTTTGAGATAATTCTACCCATTCATGATATAAGGCACTACAGACAATGATAATTAATATCTCACTCATTACCAAGCTTACTATAGGTGTCCAAACTCTGGATGAGGAACAATTCTGAACCAATTCATGTTTATGCTTCTTGTCATACTAAAGACTATATTATGGACTGATTATTAAGTCAAGTATTTAACAATATATTTGTTGGTTGCCCCAAACAAGTTAAATCTGTAGTCACTTTCACAGAAAGGACACCTCAAATAGAAAACCATTAGGAGAAAAATCAACATCATTAATTAATGCAGAGGGACAGCATTACACCTCCAAAGAATTCAAACCCTTGGCCATGTATGATAATATTGCTATAGAGTATGCACAGGGCTGGTATATTTCGCTAGATTTATGACATAAAACAAAAAAAGCTCCTCACAAGGACTAATCCCAACTACTGTACTACAAACCACAGTCAGAAGAAAAAAGAAGAGAAAACTTTTACATCAATAATTTCTATAAGACCTGGCACATCAATTTATGCATAATGAAGGTTTCCTTTTTTTTAGGGGACCACCAATACCATGATAAAATTCACAATTTTAGAACTTTTACCGCTGTAATACCCATGGTTGTTAGCTAAAAATAATTCAATGATCTCATTGTTCGGAAACTTCGGCTCAGCAGAAATGATCTTGCACATCTTGATTTGCCAATTTTCATGTCTTTGATGCTCCTTGAACTTGCGCTCCTGCCATCACAAACCAAGATCACAAATTTACTCAAAAGAAGGTACAAGAGAAAACAAGTAGACAACAACGGAGGGCAAAGACAAGTAGCAGTTATTTTCCAATGATTACGATGCTCTTGAGAGACAAGTCAATGTTAAAATGCTTAAAGACAAAAAAGAAAAAACGAGGACAGACTAGGTTAATAAGGCAATCAGAAATAAAACGTACCTCAGCACAGCTGGAGCATGTGCATTTGAAACTAGAAGACTTTTTCATGCAGTTCCGAGAACCATTAGTAACACAGTACTCACAAGCAATTTTGAGGTGAGCACTTTTGCTGCCTGGATGACCACAGTTTGAGCAGTGTGGGGATCTTACATTTCCAGAACCCATACTTGAACTGGGTGACTTCGTAATTCCATTTACTAGGTCTATGTCCCCCTTGCCTATCTCCAATAACCTGTAAAACATGCCAAAATTGTCAAAAGAAAACATTTGCCTAATTGCTCATAACATCTAAACAAGTAAAAACAAGGCCAAAGATCAATCTGGCAGTTACCTGTTCAAAATCTCATCCTCAGTAAATAACCGGACGAAGCGAACAGCAGTATCAACCCCAAAACCAGGGACCCCATGTAAATTATGATCGCTGCCAACCAAAAGAGCAATGGCTATCAGCTGTTTTCTTCCCAAACCCAGGCCTGCTTCAATATCTGATACATTGTAGCATTCGAATGGTTCCTGATAAAGTGTGACGCTTATGCATATTAGGGTGGAAAATCAAATATGCATGATGACGACAAAAGCAGATAAAGATGAGAATGTACTACAGTAAATCAAATATGACTGGGCATAAAAGACATTCCTTACTTTAGAGTTAGATCTTAGTCTCTTTATGACGCATGTGGCTCCAAAAAGAAAGGCATCGCTGTCGGCAGTGATACAAGCATCCACATGACCTTCACTATTTAGTTGTGCACAGAGAGCTTCAGCTTCTGAACGAGCTTCTAAAACAGGCATTCCTAGAAGTCTGAGGAGCTCCTATTATTGAAAAGCATTGTGCATACATGACTACTCCAGTTATTTTAGAAAAACCGCATCCTTAAAGAAGTTAAGATACAAATATAAAATCAATAAATTATCAAAACATGGAGTGTACAAACTCCTACCAGGAAAATGAAATTCCAAAGACTATCCAAACATCTACAACACAATTAACACAGAAAAGTATCAAGAAAACATAGGATACCCAAGTTTACCTAGTCAAGCTATGTTGTAGGAATTCAGTTGGCAAAACAACCTTTGTTCTAAAAACCAATTATGTAAAAAATGGATGAGTCAGATGTATACTATTCCAACATATCTAGTGTTATGACTTGTAAAACATTAAAGCGCACAAAATATAAAGCATGCCTTATCATTCATAGCAATCAACGGATACTTTCTAGTCATCTTAGTGTGTCATCCTTGCATCTTGCCTAAATGGTGTCCAACAAATGTAAGCACATACCATGGGGGAGAATAACATGCCAAACCATTAATGCAAGGGTGATAATGGCAGTATCATCCAAAAGAGCCTTCCAGCATGCTCAAATCTGTCGGCATATTTATGAAATGACAGAGAATTTATTTTAATGTGCAATCACATTGGTCAAACGAAAACCAATGTGTGAGGAAATTCTTTTTATTTTGGGCAAGAATACCCCAATTTTGATGAATTATATCTTCTGATTTATGATAAACGAAGAGGAATTTTGGATAGTATGATCTTAACATCAGAAGAATCATAAATTATGAAATGACAAATGAAAAAATTGTGTAAATGATGAACATGACTTTGTGTAATGCACATTCGATTGGCTTGTTCATCCATGGTCCAAGTGCAGGCGGCCATGAAGCACCATGCACGCAATTACTCTAGTAGTAAGAATAATAGTCAGTGTGGGTAGTGTACAAGTGTAAATCGTTATTAACTAGAAAAGTATTCCATTAGTTCATCTTCTCTCTTTCTGTAGGTTTCTATTTTTTCTCTGGGGTTTTGCCTATCCCTGAAATAAATCTTGAAAGCAAGCAATTAATAAGCAACCATCAAGAGGAGGCCATGACAAGTGCATTGTGAATACAGAAGATGCAATCATTTTCAGCTCACCATGCACTCCCGCACACATCTGGTGAAGGCCTGATTCCGCTGCTTCACTGGACTTGCCTCCCCCTCCTCGTCCTCCACGGGCTTCGGCAGCGCCGTGGGGTCCAACCCCGACATCCGAAAGAAGCGCTCGATCCTCGCCTGCGCCTTCAACGGCGACGGCGCTCCGTCCACCACGAACACCGGATACGCCCCCATCTAACCAAATATTCCACGGATCATAAACCCTAATCGTCCATCTTCCCTTGAGGAAAGGGGGAGGTGGGGCAGGCCGGATCAAGAAAACGAACCTTGGAGAAGAGGGCGACGGTGCGGAAGAAGGTGGTGCGGAGGTGAGGGTTCCGAGCGCGGGGGCTCCTGCTTCGGATGGCGGCCTCGTGCTGGACGAGCCAGAAGGAGAGGTCGACGGCGACGCGCTTGTCCCGGAGGAAGTCGACCCCTTCATTGTGCGCGTAGGGCTTCAACAGGTCCCAGAAGTTACCGCCGACGCCCATCTCGGGCGAGGAGACGGCAGCGAACGAAGAGGAGGAGGAGGAGGAGGAGGAGAACGGTTTAAACCCGGTTGAGGATTGCGCCGGTTCACCCCGCTACGATGGCGACTTGATCGGATATAGCGGGTAAACCTTTGAGATTCGTGAATGGCTCGATGGCACTTGGTTCACAGGATCTGACCATCAAATAGAAATCGAAATGAGGAATCGCATTTATGATATTTGATTAGGAAAAATAGAATATAATTCCCATCTTAAGATACAACAAAAATTTAATTTAATATCAAAGTTTAAGTTAATAATAATATGTAATGTTCATCAAGATCTTATATATCAATTCGATCATTCTTTAACTTCTAATATGGAACTAATACGATGGTTATTCTTTCAATAGGAACTAATCGAAAAATATTTGAGTCTACGTAAATTATAATATATCTATCTAAGTTCTTATAAATTAATTTAATTATTTTTTAACATTCAATATGATATTGTTATAAGAATTGATGATGACACAAAAAAACACCAACATAAATTATATTTCTATAAGATAAAATTTTATTTATTTATTTTTTTAAAAAATATTTTATATTTATTTATATGATTATATTTTTATTTAATCTAAATTTAGGCTATACAAATTTTTTTTATAAGATTGCATATATATATATATATATTATTTACTAATTAATTTGAATTAAAAAAATATAATATTTAATTTTGAATAAATATTAAAAATATTAAAATGATAAATTAATTTAATGGACTGTTGAAATATAATTTAATTTTACCCAACAATAATTACTTCAATGCGTATATAAAACACAGTCTTCATCTATTACTTACTTATCAAACACCTAAAACATTCTATAACTGTATGTTTACTCTAATTGTATATTTAAAATGTAAATATGTTCTCAAACACAACCTATATATACACTATCATATCAACCCCTTCTGAAGAAATATGCTACAAACACTAGCATGTCTCGACTCAACTAGAATCTGAACTATCAAATTTATAGCATCATTACCAATATCTCCTCGGCAGAACTGCAACATAAACTCACTCGAACACTACCAACACTAGATGACCATGTCTTGGCAGCTGGAGTTTCAACATCAAACTTAGAGCATCACCACCACCATATTCTTAGCAGAACTGCGTTGACATCTTAGCATATCTCTTATTAGACAAGCTTAGCTGCTAATAATCACTTGATGACCATGTCTTGGAAGCTAGAGGTTGAACATCACTTTTATGGCATCACCACCGCGAGCGCTAACTTCAAAGGCTTCCACCACCTCCTCCTGAGAGAATCCAAATCTGTGTGTTATCAGAGGCTTGACATCAATCTTTCCACTCCTCAAGAACTCGATGCATAGTGGCCAAGTTTCCTTGTAGCGGAAAATGCCAACGACATCCACCTCTCTGTGAAAAACATACAAAGGAATCTTATAATCAGCAAGTAACGAATCAACTTCTCTCATCATGTCATATTCTAAATCTTTACTAATAAGATTTTACAGTTTGATATCAAAACTATTCTTTCAAATGTTCGATCATATGTAAAAGTTTTCATAGGTCAGTCTTGAAGAATGTTGTACCTTGCTGCGGCAGGAGTAAGGGGGACAGTCATCTCATTATGTCCCATGCCTACAAGGCAAACTTTACCACCAGCACAGGTGGCATTCAAGGCTGTCGACATTGTTTTGCTAAACCCAGCACAGTCAAAGCTCACATCAATGTCACTGCCCATAGCCTTCTGTATCTGAACAACATCCTCATCTATGTCCTATAGATGTAAGTTGTGTTAGACAGCCACAACACAAGCAACTAATAGCGGTGACATCCTCAATAAACACAATAAAAAGAAGAGCATGCTGCACAGACATAAAGGAATCCGTTCCATTACCTAAACAAATTCAAGCATGACGAGTGATAATACCTAAAGACTTCTAATTCATATCAACTCAAAGCATCCATGTATGGACCCATAACGGCTTGTTTTCGTTGTTTGTATCAACTCAAAGCATGATCATGACAATTGCAACATTGATAAAGGTGATGGAGTAGATGATTCAAGTCAAGTTGATAGAATTTCTGCAGAACTTATCATTAAATTTGAATTCAAAAATCGATCTAACAAAGAGAGACACATAGGGTGCTGAAAATAGATCATATGACACTACAAACAAAGATAAATTGGACCAGAACAATATGAAATATAGAAGCCCAACCAATGTTTGAACAAAATGCTACATTAGATAATACGATATGTCATATCAAAAAGCTTATAAATCATGTTGAAGAATTTGCAGATTAGAAAAGATAAGGAAATTATTGTGCAGCAGATCAAGAAGTTAAATAGCACAATATACTGCACTACTAATTCTTGATGAAAGCGACTAAATAGGCAAGAACCTGATTGTTTGTAGAAACTTTTACAACGTCATCTGCACCAAGAGATTTTGCCACAGATAGACGATAACCATCAACATCCACTATGATGATTCGTGGAGCACCAAAAGCACGAGCTGCGAGCATTGTGACTAACCCTATTGGCCCAGCACCCATAATTAGCACATTAGTTTCTGAACCTACATTAGCACGACGGCAAGCATGTATCCCAACACTAAGGGGCTCACACATTGCCCCTTCCTCCAAGCTCACATTCTCAGGAAGCTTAAAGCACAAATCAGCAGGATGTACCACCTGTAAATGCAGCACAAATTTTCATTAATTCCAAAACCAGCAACTGTGCACATTACTTTTTGAAACTAATTTTTCATGCAAGTCATACAGGTTGCATTGCAAGCATATCATATGATAAGATCCATTATTATTAGCAACAATAGAATTTATAGCTGAAGATTATCAACACATCAACAATGGGGCGTTTTATGTTCAAAACAAAAAAAGAGAAAGTGGAGAGACCACTTATTAAGTTTCTTAATGCATTGTCATCTTCTTCAGCAACATAGAAAACAAAAGTTTAGAGACTTGATTGTAATTCTTTATTTTTCTTCTTAATCATGTTACTAGGAAATCCTACTCATTAGATAAAGCAAATTACCTCCAAAATTCTAATTGGAATTACAGCTTCTTTCCCTATTTATTTTAGCACAAATAGAATATTTTGGGTAAAATCTAAGCTTTAGCACCTGATTAGCTAGGGAGCCATGAACAGGGGGTGTAGCGAAGAACTTCATGTCAGGGCAAAGGTTATAGCGGCCGCCCTTGCAGTATTTGCAGCGCCAGCAGCTGATCCCAGGTTCTAACGCCACGCGGTCACCCACAACCAGGGACTTCACTTCGCTGCCCACCTCTTCTATTACCCCAGCACACTCATGCCCGATTACCATGGGTTCTTTGACAACGAAATGGGCACACCTCAGGGTCTGCAGTTCTCAGACAAGTTGAGAAGGGACATCACTCGATTCATCCAAATCGTTGTCCTCTCAAACCAAAATAGCAAGGATTCTGTAAGCAAACCTAACCTTGAGGTAATGAACATCACTGCCACATATGCCGACAGCCTTCATCCTCACCCGAACGTCGTAAGGCCCTACAAATTTCGATTTTGATAAGTAATCTCCACAAACAATCGTCAAGATAACTCCTTCCACAAACAATCGTCAAGATAACTCCATATTCCATGGTCAAGGACTCAAGATCGGTTCATGAATAAGAACATCTAAACTAGACAGCCGTATAGAAGCAAGTCATGCCGAGTAAAGAAAGAGATGATGGAAGAGAGGCCAAACCAAGAGACGGGAGTCCGAAAGGTTGGATCTTGAGGGTATTGACAGACACCAACCACGCGGCCATGTTCTCCTCCACCACCTTCGCCCCATCTCCGCTTCCTTCTCCGCCCTTCCCCATCTCTGTGAATGCCGATCTGCTGCTGCACTGACGGTGGTTGCTATATAGAAGGGCTTCAAGGGAGGACAAGGAGGAGGGCTCCGATAGCGATGCGGATCAGAACAGATGACCATAAAGACGGATTAGCGGCGCGGAAGAGAGATACTCTCAATCAGTGTTCCTTATCCGCGACACGATCCTCTGACTGAACTCGAACGCTACCTTAGCAAACGTTACCCGCGCTGCACCACGGTTGATGGTGGTAGACCCCACATTGTGCGTCCAGTGGTACAGTGAGTTGGTAGAGAATGATGATAGTGTTGGATTGGAAGAACCAATGCTCACACCATATGCATGTGGTGATATGGTCCACTAATAGACATGAATTGTCATCATTAAAAAGACTAGTATCAAATGCATGTACTGTTAATGTGTAATTAATTGTAGCTTTTCGTTGTGATCATGACAGCATATTATATAAATATATATATATATATAATTAATTAATTAATTAATTAAGGGGCACAATATGATACAAAATCTAATAGTAAGAATTTTTTTTAGGTAAAATGTCATGAGATTTCTCTCATTCATTATTTTTGAGTTATTGTTGGAAAAGGTAAGAAACTCATAATACTTCAACTTGCAAGTATAATTCACCATTTATGACCTCTTATGTGGCACATGTTTGGATGAGTTTTCTGTTTTATAGGTGGTATTCAAGATTAGATAATAATATGACCGGGAATTTATGCATTAAGTATATGTGTTTTCGATTGCTAATGAAGTTTTTTTATTTGATTATGCTTATGTGATCTCAAGTTATGTTTTGATAGAGCAATGATAACAATTACGCATGTATTAGCCAATTCTTGGATTTTAAGAGATTGAATGAAGTTTGAAAGAGATTAATCCTTGGATTTTAAGAGATTGAATGAAGTTTGAAAGAGATTAATCCTTTATCAACGGGTATCACAAGAGCGTCATACGACCTAAGTCGCATGAAATTATACACACAACCTTATTCTTTTGACCAAAAATGTATTTTGTAGCTCAAATTCTGATCACCCAATCTGTTGTAAAAGGGATTAACTAAGGCGAAGGAAGCATTCAATCACCATATCATTTTATTCGATCAAATCAACCCCTTTATCGAAGAACAATGCTACAAGCACTTGATGATCATTTTTTGATACTGCTACAATTTATAATTTATACATCAAATTCATAGCATCATCACCAACATCTTCTTAGAAGAACTGCAATGACATAAACACACCACAAACACTTGATACCATGTCTTTCAGCAGGAGTTTCAACATCAATTTAGAGCATCACCACCAACATCTTCCTGCAATCACAAGTCTTACTAGACAAGATTAACTGCTACAAGCACTTAGATGACCAATATGTCTTGGAAGCTAGAGGTTGAACATCACTTTTATAGCATCACCACCGCGAGCGCTAACTTCAAAGGCTTCCACCAGCTCCTCCTGAGAGAACCCAAATCTGTGTGTTATCAGAGGCTTGACATCGATCTTTCCAGTCCTCAAAAACTCAAGACATAGTGGCCAAGTATCCTTGTAGCGGAAAATGCCGATGACATCCACCTCTCTGCAACCAACATACAAAAGGAACTTATTATCAGCAAATAACGAATCAACGTCTATTATCAAGTCATGTATTATTCTTTCATATGTTCAATAATATCTCTCAAGCATCTATCACTTTTCACAGATCAGTCATGCAGAAGGTTATACCTTGCTGCGGCAGGAGTAAGGGGGACAGTCATCTCATTACGTCCCATACCTATGAGGCAAACTTTACCACCTGCACGGGTGGCATTCAAGGCAGTTGACACTGTTTTGCTAAACCCAGCACAGTCAAAGCTCACATCGATATCATTGCCCATAGCCTGTTGTATCTGAATAACCTCTTCATCTACGTCCTACAGAAGTAATTGTGTTAGAGGCCACAACACAAACGACTACTAACGCTGGCATCATCTATAAACACAATAAAATGCAATAATACGATGAAGGGTATGCTGCACAGACAAAGGAAATCCATTGCTTAAAATTCAAGCATGACAAACGATAATACCTGTCTGGTTAAAGTTGTTTCCAAGTATTGATGACGAGAATTTCTAGTTGGGTAATGTCATAAATATTCGTAACTTACGACAATCATAGCATCAAGGTAAACTGAAATGCAAATAGTTGGGGACATTACAGCTTGCTATTGGTGTTGTTGTTGTGATTAAGAATGTGCAGACTAAACATGAAAGTGACTAAATAGCAAGATATATGCACTACTGCTTCTTGATTTAAGTGACTTAATAGGCAAAAACCTGACTGTTTGTAGAAACTTTTACAAAGTCCTCTGCACCAAGAGATTTTGCCACAGATAGGCGATAACTATCAACATCCACCATGATGATCCGTGGAGCACCAAAAGCTCGAGCTGCAAGCATCGTAACCAGCCCTATCGGGCCAGCACCCATAATTAGCACATTAGTCTCCGGACCTACACTAGCACGACGGCAAGCATGAATCCCAACACTAAGGGGCTCACACATTGCCCCTTCCTCCAAGCTCACGTTCTCGGGAAGCCTAAAACACAAATTAGCAGGATGTACCACCTGTAAATGAAGGACAAGTTTATTATTAATTCCCAAACCAGCAACAGTGAACAATATTTTTCTAAAAACTAAATTTTGATGTAATTATACAGGCTGTGTTGCATGTAATATATGGTAAGATGCATGATTATTAGCACGAATATAACTTGTAGCTGAAGATTATCAACTTATTAACAAGGTTGTGAAGCTGATGGCGCGACAATGATTCTCCTGTTTGCATACAGGTTTATGTTGAAAAGAAACAAAGGGCACAGACAGATCACGGTTCAATTTAGAAGTTTGTTATGCATTTTAACCTTCTCTTGTATGAGTAGCAACATAAAAAACACATCATAGAGACTTGGTTGTAATTCTTGATTGATTGTTGCTTAATCATGTTACTAGGGAATCCTATTCATTAGACAAAGCAAATTACCTCAAGATTTGAATCGGCATTACAGCTTCTTCTTATTTTAGCACAAATATAATATTTCAGGTAAAATCTAAGCTTGATCACCTGATTAGCTAGGGAGCCATTGACAGGGGGTGAACCGAAGAACCTCATGCTGCGGCAAAGGTTATAGCGGCCACCCTTGCAGTATTTGCAGTGCCCGCAACTGATTCCAGGTTCCAACGCCACGCGATCGCCCACAACCAGGGACTCCACTTCGCTGCCCACCTCTTCTATCACACCAGCACACTCATGCCCGATTACCATGGGCTCTTTGACAACGAAATGGGCACACCTCATGGTCTGCAGTATTCAGAGGAAAATGAGAAGGGACAATCATTTGATTCATCCCAATTTAGCACTCAATTGATACACAACTTGTGACATGTTCGCACTCAATAACCTTGAGGTGATGGACATCACTGCCACAGATGCCGACAGCCTTCATCCTCACCCGAACGTCGTGAGGCCCTGAAAATTTCGATTTTGATCAGTAATCTCGATCAAACAAGCGTCAAGACAACTCCAGCTCCAACAGAAAAGGGAAGAAGAAAAGAAAGAAAGATCCATGTTTCTGCTCGAATCCATACTCCATGGTCAAAATTAAGTCCCGAGTAAGAACATCTAAACTAGAGAGCAGTATAATGCTAATCAGACCACCCATAGAAGCAGTCAAGCAATGGAAGAGAGGCCAAACCCAGAGGCGGGAGTCGAAAAGGTTGGATCTTGAGGGTGTTAACAGCCACCAACCAAGCGGCCATGTTCTCCTCCTCCACCTTCGCCCCATCTCCGCTTACTTCACCGCCCTTCCCCATCTAAGCGACTGATATATAGAAAGGCTGTAATGGAGGGGAAGGGGGAGGGTTTGTGTTGCGATGGGCATCAAAGCAGACGACCACAAGAAGGATCCTCTGCTAAATCATTGGTCCATATCCATCGGATGGTCGTCCATATTGACAGTGGACCCCGATCTGCACGTCGCACGGGTTCGTGACGAAGGCTGTTGACTTCGGACCGGATGGGCTGTTGGAGGGGCAAGGCGTAGTTCATCTGACGGCCGTCCTTGACTTCTATCCGGCTGACGATCCTCTCCTCCGAGAGAAGCTCCATCGGCATGTCAACGGGCTGGTGACGATGCGGACGGCGGGTTGATGCTGCTGTAGCCAATGCGATGGAAGAACGCGGGAGGAACTGACGAGAGTTACTTGTGGGTGGGAAGATTCTATGATAAATCCACCATTTAATTATTATAAAAAATCAAAAAGAAGATTACCATTTATATTTTTCTTTTATTATTTATAATTTTATTTTAAATTTTTTAACTTAAATATCTTTTTTTTTTATCCTTTTTGTTTTTCTTATCGGAGGGGCGATAACGATAGCAAAAGGAAGGAGCAAACATGAAACAAGAGATAAAAATAAAAAAATAAAATCAACATTGCTAAGATAATAAATAATATAATAATATTTTTTTAAAAAATTATCAATGGTAAAAAAAATCAATAGTAAAAAAAAGGATATAAATAATAAGCTTCATTAAAAAAAAAAAAAAAAGAACTACTATAAGATGCCTTGTTGAATCAACATGTTCTTGATGTCCAACATGAGACTCCATCTAATGTAGTCATACATCAGACGATCTCTATTGCAATTTTTGTTTAGATAGATCATATCGAATTGATTCCAATATCCATTTGAATCGAATATATCCAGAAAAAGAAAAATATCCTTCATAATGATATCAAAAGAGTGCTCAATGCATGTCTAAAAATATCCTTCCTAATAATGAATCTTGCTTTGGTCACTTATCATTCATATAAAAAAAATAAAGATAACACATTTGGTAACACATTAACAAATCAGACGAAAAAAATTAGTCTTTCCAAAAGAAAATAGTATGTTTACTTTCTCACATATGTTACTCCATCAGATCTGGATTTGAACAATGTGGTTAATCTGTCCATTGGCTCAAAATGTCCAATAGACAAGTCATCTAATTACCTTCACTGCTTAAATCAGCAAATTCAGATCTGCTTATCAAAGAAAAAATTGCATACAATTCGTGACACCAAATACAAAGATTTATTGGCTAAATGAAAGAGAGCAAATCTCCAATGTGAAATGTTGACAAAAGGCAGCTTCAGGGAATTTGTATATGGACTTTCACAGCAAACTCAAGTTGGGCAGTTCAAGGCAAAAGGCCATTCTTCTTCGCCATTTCATATAGGGCAATTGCAGCTAGAGCTTTTGCATCAGCAGTCACATGCCAAAGTGTATCGTAAGGAACAACATGTACCTTAATCAGCTCACCATGATCACGGAGGCCCATCTCCTTTCCCTGCAGGGAACTTATGATCTCCTCCTCTACATGGCCTCTATAAAGAAACAGGCTCAGTTCCTCGTCGCACCCACCCTAACAAAGCACAAGAAGAATCCTGTGGGTTTGAAAGTAAATAACAAAGTCTGAACTGCAATGTGATGTGGCAATTATATCATTCCACTGGAAGTCAATCAAAAGGTTCATAGCATATTTTGACGACTTCAATAGAGCAGATCTACACATACAACCCTGCGAATTCCCTTGAAGACCGTCTTAAAATGGTGCAGGAGAGGGATCAACAGCTCATGGTTACATGGACAAAATTCCAAAACTGAGAATGCCTTCTCACCCTCAAAATATAGTCACAACCTAGAGAGTAAAATCTTCTACAGATTGGGGCCACTTATGCTTTATTTGCAAGATTTCTTTATACTCCTCATTGTGTTTTGTAAATCTTGGAAAATGTAGATGTTTCCTTAAGGTATGATTCATTCTAAAACCTTTGTAAATTCGAAGGTTTTTTTTTCGCAAAGAATAAGTAATGAAGACGAGATTTGAACACAAGACCTTGCGATAAACTATCAAGATGTTTACCAATTAAGTTAGCTGACACCTTTAAAAATATATATCAGATGAGGTTTCAAATCCTCAACCTTTAGTAAGAGGATCTAGTACACCATCACCAGACCAATGTTTTAGATGTAAAAA
This sequence comes from Musa balbisiana, assembly GCA_004837865.1. Classification (NCBI taxonomy): domain Eukaryota; kingdom Viridiplantae; phylum Streptophyta; class Magnoliopsida; order Zingiberales; family Musaceae; genus Musa; species Musa balbisiana. The sequence goes on along the minus strand of CM017191.1, from coordinate 32,975,858 downwards.
TATATCGAATAAGTCTTCAAATTCTCAACCTTTGGTAAATGAACCTGGTTCACTATCACCAATATTTAAGATTATATTTTGTCAAATTTGTAGATTTGAAATTGTTTTACTAGTCGAGGACTTTGTAATACAATTTCTGTTCCACATTATCAGGCAAAATCTAACTTTATTATTTTTCTAGTGGTGTGTCACGGCTTATAACAGCCGCCTTTGAATACACTAGCAAGCATGACCTTCATTGTTGCTCAGCTCTTTACCCAACTGATGTAGAATATTAGTTGTGATTATTAGATCTGAAACTAAAAGGTATTTTCTTTCTTGTTCTGCAAACTGTATCACACACATTTTACATATTTTCCCTTTAACATTTATGTTGAATCTGCTTTAGATTTGTTAAACTTTAAGATTTTTCATTGACTTGCAAGTCATCTTACCCAGTGATTTAAAAAGGCACTCAAGTGCTCGCCTAGGCGCTCGGGCGAGGCAAGGCGAGGCTCGAGCACCTCTTTTAAAGGCCAGGTGGCATGCTTTAAAGAGGCGCTCGTTCGGACCAAGCACCGGGTGCTTCGAGCAAGCACCCGATTCAATTAAGCGAACCGAACCAGACTTTTAAGTCTGGTTTGGTTAAATAACGTAGTTTCTTACCTCAAAAGCCACCCTTCACGCCCACGCGACCTCGAGCCTTCCTCTATTGCTGACGGACAAGTCCGACGGCCCCCGTAGCTTCCTTCCACTGTCACTCCCTGTGCAGTTCCTTCCACTGTCGAGGGAGTGGACCGCAGGTTCCTTCGCCACCGACGGACACCCTCTAGAGCTTCCACCAGTGCTGCTATCCACAGCTTTCGTCGCTATCACTACTGCTATTCATAGCTTCCATCGCTACCGATGTTGTTGTCCGCAGCTTCTGCTGTTGTTGTCGTTTGCAGCGCTGCCGCAACAATCTTAAACTAATCCTCTGTTACTATTAACAATTTTTCTCCCCTCTAACTACTATTAACAATAAGTAATATACTATAAACAATATATTTTTAATTTAATATCATATTTTTATTTAAATAATTATTTTTTATTATGTTATATATATTTTATATTTTAATATTTCAGAACGTCTCGTTTCGCTCGAGCAAGCATTTTGGGACCTTCGTGCCTTTTGGCGCTTTTAAATCATTGATCTTGTCTGACTTGTCAAGACATTTGAATCAATGAGAACAAAATAAGTTGATATTCTGAGATTTAACACTAATGGATCCCTTGAAATGGATATAAATAAGCTACCCTTTATACCCATCCTTGTCGGTGACATTTTATACTTCACTCTGTATCCTTTCTAGATTGACGGCACATGGAATTGTGGTTCCTGGTCATGCCATTAATTTTAATGCAACTTGGGAGAAGTTTCATCAATTTACCGGTGATGGAAAAACTTTGCATCCAGTTACGGGATCAAGAAATGTTGTAAGATTCACCATATCCTCCTTGTTCAAGTGTATCCCTATCTCCTCTTCAACCTGTCAGTGATTTATCATGCATCATTTACAAAATAAAAGAAACATAAGACAGACATTGGAGTGCCTGTACATTAAATAATTATCTTGAGCTTAAAACTTAAGAGCTTAAAAGACGGATAACTGCATATACATTACATGGAAAGTCTGGAAGCATCATATTGACTCCTAAAGGTGTAAATACAATATATACCATTGGAAAGATTTTGTCATGCATGCCCAGGCTATCTGCATCATCAACTATCCTTATATCAGTTATGATGAGTGTTCAATAAGCAAAGGATTCATGTGTCAAATATGAAAATGCTGGAAATACCATCATCCTATGATTTGTCTTAAAGGATATATATGATTTGTCTCTATTGCAAATTAGAATGAGGAGAAACCCTGCAGCCCAAAATGGAAAATGATGGCCAATACTGTTTTGTATGTCAAAAAGAGAAGTTTTGGTCCAATTATTGATCTCCATATTGACCCAGTTCATGTTATAAGTAGCTGATTCAGAAGACACGTACAAGTTGAATCTCTGACAAAACCAAGAGATCTATGTTCATTTTTCCATTAGCAGAAGAGATCTTTCATGTAAAAGCCTATGTTTCAATAAATCTTTAAATCTTAAAAAATGACGAGATAGATAATTTCTATGTTTGTTTATATATAGCATTTAATATATCGTATTCAGTTTTGTTTGAATGTATTTTTTAACCCCAAATGAAACTATACCAGGAGTGTCCATCTTTTAATCAACTCAAATTGATTGATATAAAAATCTAAACCATCACCAAATCAAAAGCAATGGTTCCATTTAATTACTAAGTTTGGCTATGTGACATGCTAATAGTCCCACGTCAAAAGTGGGGGATGAGTTATAATGATACATAGGGCTAGACAGATCTAATATCATTAACTTTGTTTTAAGCTTTGATTAGCAATACAGTTTGGAAGCCTCCAAGTTATTGAGTTAATAGTCCACCAAAATCAATCATGACAAATAGTATCTTAGCAAACTAAGCATCTAAGGTGAATGGACTCGAGTTATATCAGATGTGGAGTGATAATTGGACTGGACTATAAGTCATGTCGCCTACTATGGAAACTGCTCCAGTTATATCAGACGTGGAGCCAACATTGGACTTGACTATAAGTCATGTCAACTATTGCTCAGGTCATACCATATGTGGAGCCATAATTGGACTGGACTATAAGTCATGTCAACTACTACGGAAATTGCTCAGGTCATACCATATGTGGAGCCATAATTGGACTGGACTATAAGTCATGTCAACTACTACGGAAATTGCTCAGGTCATACCATATGTGGAGCCATAATTGGACTGGACTATAAGTCATGTCAACTACTACGGAAATTGCTCAGGTCATACCATATGTGGAGCCATAATTGGACTGGACTATAAGTCATGTCAACTACTACGGAAATTGCTCAGGTCATACCATATGTGGAGCCATAATTGGACTGGACTATAAGTCATGTCAACTACTACGGAAATTGCTCAGGTCATACCATATGTGGAGCCATAATTGGACTGGACTATAAGTCATGTCAACTACTACGGAAATTGCTCAGGTCATACCATATGTGGAGCCATAATTGGACTGGACTATAAGTCATGTCAACTACTACGGAAATTGCTCAGGTCGGAAATTGCTCAGGTCATACCATATGTGGAGCCATAATTGGACCGGACTGGACAATAAATCATGTCACATGTTATGGGATGATTCTGAACTATGTTGGGCATTGGGTTTTAACAAGAACACTGAGCCTTTAATTGGAGGAACTTATGTCACCCCAACCCGTTGGACTATTGATCCAATAGCTTTGAAACCACCTAGCCAAGAATGCTTATGCATTTTAGTAGGCCGCTTGTGAGGCTCATAGCCCAATCCAGAAATGACTCTACATTGTCACATTCAATCCTAAAAGACTACAAAACTCAGCAACTCAAAAATGTTGACTCAAAAATGGTAGTAGGCTAATCTAGCCCTATAAATAATTACAATCACTCTCCCACCTTGAGTGTGAGACTAACCAAGACGTCACAGGTTTAATAGGTTCATTTGCAAAGCCCCAACTAAATTATCTAATCCACCAAATTGCATGGGCATCAACACGTTGTTCAAATAGCAGATATGAAATGTATGATCATGACCATCTCAAAGTTTGTTTTGAATAATAGGTTCATTTGCATAGCCCGACTAAATAATCTAATCCACCAAATTACATGGGGATCAACATGTTATTAAAATAGTACTCATATATTCCCTTCCCTAGGGCTATGCACTTGACTACCCCTTCAAATCTGATAAGTGCAGCACCTTCCATTCATAAGGTTAATATTCAAAAGAAAAATGCATCCTTTTATTGAAGTGGGTGAAAAGCAAATTAAAATAATGGATATTACCTCACGAACTGCTGTGCCAACAACATCACCGCCTTCATCATCTATCATGCCAGCTGGGAGTTCCAAAATGAGTTTTCCAACAGGAACCCTAGGCTTAAATATTCAGTAAATTTTATCAGACTTTCAAGAAATCAAATAGCATAAAGTCTAGAGTTCTGTAGATACTAAATAGATTTAAATAACTTGTTATAGCTCATAATTGTCTTGAGAATCTATCAGGCTGTGCCCTTAAGGCATCAAAGGTCAAGTTATTCATGAAATAACAAAAAAATATGTTCTCAGTGTTGGAGCATACCTGTTCTGTAAGAACAACATAAGTTTTTCCTCTCGACTCTAAAAGAATCAACACAGCAACAGCTGGTCCCCTTGCAAACACAATTCCTGGAATCTAAAGATATTATAAAGGACACATAAACAAACCGAACAAGATCTTACATATAAATAAATGCTCATAACTGGTAACTAAAGATGCAAAGCTCACATAAGTTAAAAGTTTTAATCTTATGAAGATCACAGATAATATGATAGAACATAGTAAACACATGTATTATCAAAAACCATTGCAAGAAATTAACTTCTCAGCAGAATGCTACAATCAGAAAAAATTTCATGAAACAAGTAAATGCAGTTCAACAAAAGATGGTGATATTTTAAATGAACAATGTATACATGTGATTATTACCACAATGCATGCATGTGCCCTTCAACTCTACAACATCAGTATTTTATACATGATAACTGTGATACTTGTTTGTTGCCGCATCCTGAGCATTTCTATTTTAGTTTCAGAAACTTGCCTATTCTTCAAGAAGCAATAAGAAAAAAAGTTTGAGACAAATAGGCAGGTTCCTTGGGTAAAGTGTGCTCATCTCTTGAAGACTGCAAGTATTTTGTGTTTAAGTATGCTAAATAAGCTTTGTTTACAGAATATCTTCTATGACAGTGTTCCTGATGTTAATAAGAGACAATTTTTCTTCCTATACTTCCACAGTTCTACTTAATGAATGGTTCACTATGGTGGACACGTATGAAGAGACATTTTTTCTTCTTAAGCTTCCACAGTTCTGCTTAATGAACGAGTTAACTATAGTGGACACATATGAAGTTTCCTATGCATTACAAAGAGTGCAAATGCAAATTTACAAGTCACAGCCAAAAAGGCAAAGACAGGATAAGGAAAAGGCATATTAGTATCTCATTTTATGTACATTTTGCTATGCATCATGTAGTTATGTTAAGATGGGCTCTGTCCAAGATCTCAAAACTGCAAATTTTTTCATCAGTATCCATCTTTTTGTCTTTAAGTGTTTCAATGAAAGTGGTCAAACACACCTTCAACAAAAAGAAAAATGAAAGGACAACCCAAAGGAATCTAGTTGGCTTTCAAAATGAAAAACAGAATTCTCAGTGACTAACATAACTCAACAACAACATACAAAATGCAAGTTTTGTTAATTAAATATAAGGCATATTTGCAGATGCATAAAATATAAAATACATCACGTACTAGATTGAAAGTTATGATCCACCTTCTAAAGGATAAGCACATTATTTGTAGTTTTGTCAAGAAGCAATTTAACATAAAGTAAATCAAAACAAACGCACATCAAAAGTGCAGCCACGTGGTCACAAGCAATATGCACTTGCATACAACAAATAAAAGAAAACAAGACATTGAGGAAGGATGAGATCTTTTTTCAAAGCATCTGTCTCTAGTAAGTGATATCTAGCTTGATTTATTTGGATTTCCTCGTCACCAAAAGAAAAAAGTCCTAAACTTTAAAGATCCAACACTTTATTTCCAAACATAGCACACACATACGACAAACACATCACTTTTCTGAAAATGGTGGACATTAAAGTTAATTATCCGAAAATTGAAAATTAGGTTACCTTTGCTTGTGTTTCTTTATCAAAAACATCTGCTTTGAACTTTAAGAACCCAACACCTCTACCAAACATATCCACTCCCTGCAAACAACATATCAATCATTCAGAAAACTACAAGAATTCCAAAGGCTTGAAAACCAGATCACCGACAAGATAGGAGAAAAAAATTTAATTGTGCAACTGCAACTGGTTTCTAAGATTTAATCATAGATGAGCAGAAGATCAAGCCACCTGAATGTACACTTGTCTTAAAGACATATGCCCTCCCGCTAAAAGGCCAGTGTCACTCTGCATATTCTTCAACCACTGCTTAAAAAGGGAAGAACTGATGGCATTTCTGCAGATGTAAAACAATAACTAAAATTTAATAGGAGATAAGCATGCATGTCATAGAAATGGCATCAAAACTTTAACCTGAGGTCAAAATCGGAGACGCCGGGGGCGGCTACGACCTCGACAGAGTCGCCGGCCGGAAGAGCGATGCGCGTGGACGAGGAAGGGGCTCGGGAGCCACCAGACGCCATTCTTCCCACGATTAATTGGGCGCGAACACGGCGTCGACGGCCGCCGCTGCAGATTGCGGTGCTCAGCAACGGGGGCAAAAGGTGGAGAGAGGGTTCGGGGATAACGCTTCGGTGGAAGGCAGAGGGGAGGAGGGGTCGGTGCGCGCGAGCTGCCATTCGACGCGGTCCGTTTTGGCTGAACCCCCAATCGCTCGAAATTGGAATTTTGTTTTGACGGAATTATTAGATTAAAATCGATGATCTAAGAAATTCTGGTCTAATTTTGCTTTATTTTAGGTTTATTTGAGGTCACATCTTTAAGCCTGCCGGTCGAGGACAGAATCGACAAAACCAACCGGGCCGGCCGTGGTTCACCTGTCGCCCCATCTCCCTCTTTGCTTGCTTTATCGATCGAACATTGTCGACGGCGGAAATCGAACCAATGTTAATACTTGCAAATCTGGAGATCGACTGCCACAGCAATAGCTACTGTTTCATTTTCATTCAAACGAAAAAGCATAAGTCAATACATGAATGGATATAGGTTTAAATAATATAAGTTTAATCCCTCGATTAGAAATACAAAAAATAGTTGGACACTCAAAAATTGCAGCTTCACTTCCTCCTGTTGTTAAATCTGTTAGCTCCACCACCATAACCTCTTCCCCGACCACCTCCATTAGAGAAACCACCAGTTTTTCGATATGAACCGCTGCCGCCTCTACCGCCAGAGAACCTGCCACCGCCGCCGCCGCCGAACCTTCCTCGACCTGAGTTGCCACCTCTCGACTGGTCTCGGTCTTGCAGGGGAGGCAATTTTTCCAGGACCTCGATGTTCACCGAGTGAGCATTTTCTTGGCCTGCAAAGCGGAAGAAAAAATCTCGGTGGATATAAGTCCAGTGTGACATGTTTCGATATCCATTGTTGTCTTTTAAGAACTTCGTGAACAATTAGCAGAACAGGAACAAGTAAGGTTACCATCAGCCCTGAAAGGTGTATACAGCTTACCTTCAAGGAATGCATCCACATCATCAGCAGGCACATCGAAAACTGCACCTGTGCCATCGGCAGTAAGAGAGAGGCCTTTAACACCTTCAATCTTGTCATCAGGCAAGAATCTTCTTAAGGTACTAAAAGCAAACCTGAGAAAAAACAGTGACAAAAAATGAGGATCATGTACTGAATACTAATGTCTCAATTTGCAGAAAACACCATCAATGAAGAGTTTCCAAGTAACTTAAAACTCGAAGAATATTTGAAAAAGGTTCAGCCCTTACGAAGGTGAATAGATTGGCCTTCCTGTCTGAAGAAGTAATGTTACATAATTCTCCATCGAAGAGAGCAGTGACCTCTTCTTTATATCAGTAAATCCCTGTCATAAAAAATATACATATTACAAAGGAGGATTACGAATCAGTACAAGAATTATATAGCTTCTACAAGCAAGGGCAACTTACAGCAGCCTTAGCAAGGGCTTTTGCTAGTATATCCACTGCTGATAACCCAGAGGAGCTTAAGAGATGTTCTGCTTGTGAACGAAAAACAGGAATAACACTGCATTTCAACCAATAAACACTTTTGAGTTGACAATAAAAGCTAACCTAGCACTGAGGAATTTCCAAATAAGAAAATTTTAACAGCTTACCTGTCAGAGACATTTGAGATAGCATCAACTGCTTCAGATCCAGCTGATTCAGCAATATCAGTAGGCTGAGGTGCAGAGATGTGCTCAAACTTAACACCCGACTCTCTTTCTATTCTAGAAACACTAAAGGAGTGTTTGGGTTCATAAAGCAAAATCGCAACCCCGGTATTGCCTGAATGAGACATCTCTTAGCAACTCATTGGAATAAAAAACCAACATTGACCACAAAGTTAAAATGATTACCAGCCCTTCCAGTTCGCCCTGATCTATGGATGTAAGCTTCAACATCGCGTGGGGGCTCACACTGGAAAAGTTAATCAGTAATAATTATTTATGAAGGTTAGATGTGCTCATTTAAGTGATGGAAATACTTCCAGGAAATAAAGAATGCACCTGTATAATCAGCTGCACATCATTTATGTCTAAGCCACGTGCTGCCACATTTGTAGCAACCAAAACCAAAAACCTGCCTGACCTGAATCCAGATAGTATGACCTGTATAATAACAAGTCATATATGAATATTGACAAAGAACACCTGCAAGTCATCCGATTCTAAAGCAAGGATATATGATTGTAACTAGAATAACTGAAAAAGTGCAAGCAAGACCAGATGCAGTTTGAAATCTCATTGTACTTACTTCACGTTGTGCTTGCATTACGTCTCCATGCAAAGCCCGGGCTCCAGGTAATAATCCAGCAAGTTCAGATGCAGATTCTTTTGTCTCAGTGAAAACAATGGTTCGACCACCACTACGAAAGTTTGCATACAAAGACCATTTAGGAACAAGTAAAAAAAATGAATAAAGAAAATTAATATATTGATGACCGTAAAAATTACAAACCGGCTATAACAACGGATGACATCAGGAATAATTTGTGGCCTTGCTGAACGAGTACAAGGAAGAACAAGATGTCTGACGCTAGCACTAGCCTTCAGTTTCTCATTGCCGACAAGATCGGCTGTTTTCTTATCTCGCTTTAGAAACCTTGTGGAAATCTGGAAGCAATTGAAAAGGTATTATATGCAGGAAAAGGAATTCAAACATATTAATGCACTTAGATCCAAGGTATTAAATAATGTTACTAGTATTGATATTGGAAACCTGGACAGATACATACTGACCAATATAGTATTGTTTGCAGTGCACAAATATATAACTTATTAAAATTTGTTTAGTACATCTATGCACCGATCTACCAACGTGGTATTGTTGGCATACCATAGTATTTGAAACCATGCTTAGAACCTTATCTGAAATTTACTTGAATGGGAAGGGGTAACACATAAGATAAATTGATTCAAACCTTCTTCACCCAGTCAGGCAAGGTAGCACTGAAGAGAAGCGTTTGAACCTTGCTAACATCCTCAACTTTACCTGCAAGATAAGAATAGCAAAAAGAACACTGAGTTCACATTAACCACATATATGCAGATTACCATGCAATTATAAGCAGGCATGAGCTGCCAGTCTGGATCCCAAACTGCAGATGTAAGTCTCAAGATAAAACCAACAAAACCAACATATTTGGTGCTTTTCAAGGAGAAAATTAAACATATAACACCAAAACATTAAACACACTACATAGAAGTGGCCATAAGACTAAATTGTCATACATTCATCTGATCAAGTCCATCAACTGGAAATTAATATTGATCAAGCATTTATCTGAAAACTTACATACGGCAACATGGATTCAACAAGCCTTTCAGTACAGCTAAAAATAAAAAATCCAACAACAACAAGAATCTGCCAACATTTTTCTATATGGAACAGTTAAGAGTTCAATATGGGACACTGGAGTTTGATCAGCCTACAATGAAGGAAGGCAGATCTAACTCAAAGCATCCAATACATAGCATCATGGAGAGATCCTTAACAACATGAAAAGCTAGTGCAGAAGCTGTGAAGAGAAGATCCATACCGAGAATGAGTTCCACATCATCAACAAATCCCATGTTCAACATTTCATCTGCTTCATCAAGTATACGGAACTTCAATGTTTTTAGGTCAAGAGTCCCCCTCTCTATGTGATCCTGTAAGAAGAACAAAAAATATTTTCAGTCGAGAAATAAAGTCTAAAAAGCCAACAAAAACAGATGAAGCTAAAGAAAGATAGTTCACTTTTATGCGCCCTGGAGTTCCAACAACAATATCAACTCCTCGCTTTAGTGAAATTTCCTGAGCACGGTAAGGAGATCCACCATATAAGCAGCATGAAGATAACCCAACTGCCCCGCCATAGACCTCAAAGTCCGAATGAACCTGAGATTTAATATGATGTCCATCAAGTTCCATCTAAAGAAACATAAGATACTTGTGCATTTAACATGTCAATAAACTCAGATCCGAAACTACCTGATTTGCAAGCTCTCGAGTCGGAAGGAGTACCAAAACAGTTGGAGATCTTCCATAACCTGTTTTCCTTGATGCTTTATGAACCCCATTTGTCAATGACTCCAATATAGGTAACACAAAAGCCAAGGTTTTGCCCTGTAAATATGGCCAGATATATCAGAAAATCATCAGCCAGCCAAGCAATTAATATTATTTACATTAAACAGTAAGTACAGCACAGATAACAAGGAATAACATCTAATTATATGCCAATGAATCAAAACCATCATCACGCCAAATATATAGATAAAAGCAAGAAAGTAGAAGATATGGAAATACATAAAAGATGTTTTTACTACATTAGATGACAATATCAGCAAAAATGACAACAGAATGCTTGGCTCTAATTGGTGTTGGCCACATAAACCCTTTTTGTTACTTGAATTAACTTTGTTGAGGGAAATGTAATTAGTAAACTTCACAACAGGTAATCCATGAGATTTTTTTTGGATCATGAACCAGATCACCCAAATTGGACCAGGCAACCAATTCAAGAAGCTACAAGTTTAAAGGGATCATTTTAGAACTGGCCATAACCAAGAAAGCACGTTCCTGTCAGATAATTCCATACATTTAGATACATGCATATATAGGACCTAGCCAATCTCAACCCACCAATCCGGATCAGCACCAACCTTCACACAAACCATGAAAGTCACCACGTTACTAGTAATTAATGGATTGTCTGTTATGATAACATGTCATGCCATAAAATGTGGGATATTAGAAAAGGGTTCTATGGGAAACCTAAGGGAATACCCTTCATGCCACCAACAGTGGAACAGACCGAACCATACAATAAGCATGTTTTCCAAATAATTAGCCAGAAATTTTCAATTATACGTTCCACCTGCTTCCCCTAAGAATTCTCAACACGTGCATTACTTATTTGATTAAAAAAACTATTTGGAAGTCAGAGAACTACCACAAACTTATGTTCTTTCACAACAGTATTTTGAAGCATGAACTACCAATCTTGGTAAAACATAAAGAAGAAAGAGATTCGGCACCTGACCAGTCCGTGCTCGACCAACTAAATCAAACCCATCGAGTACGAGATCGAAAGTCATGGCTTGGATGGGGAACAGCGCCTTTATCCCCTTCAAATTCAGAGTCTCCCTCAAGACCTTCGAGATCCTAAAATTGGACAAGGCGTTCGGATCGTCGGCCGCACCGCTATCTGTCTCTCCCTCGTCCTTCATCAGCTTCGGCTTCTTCGCCGGGGCCCCATTAGCTGCCGCGGTTTTCTTCTCGGCAACCTCGGTGGAATCCGAGGTGGTGTCGCTCTTATCCTCATCATCGGGAACCTTCCTCTTCTTCTCCTTCTTAACCTTCTTCTTCTCAGACGCCGTCGTCTCCCCCGTGCCGTTGTCGAGCTCGAGGTCGCTGAGCTCGATCTCCACGTGCTGCTTCTTCTTTTTCTTGTTCTTCTTCTCCTCCTCAGGGGAGCCGTACTGGGGCTTCTTGGGCTTCGATTTCTTGGTCTCCTCGGAGGAGATAAGAGGATCGGACAAGACGATAGACGGCATGGTGGCGGCGGCTGCGACGCTCTCTGCCGAGGTCGGTGGAAGGGTTGTGCGTGGAGGCGCAGCGACCCAAGCGGGAGAGAAAGAGGGAGGGATCAGTTGGAGGGCTTTCGATGTTTATACGGTTCGCGTTGTTTGATAGGAAAGAAACCCTAAGTCGGCACGTGCCGTTGCGGCCCGACTTCAGCCTTTCGTAGCCTAAAGTGGTAACGTAAGTCGGGGCGAAAAAGCAGCAGTCACGGCATCGGACGCGTGAAAAGCGGCGGCTCACACGGAGCAGTTCAGTTATTGGGCTTGAAATGGATACAGGATCCGAACCGAGCCATCCGATTGGTAAGGATTATTATTATTATTATTATTATTATTATTATTATTATTATTATTATTATTATTATTATTATTATTATCATTTCTCCTATGTTTCTCTTATGGCCCTCTCTTTTTATACTTATTTTATATAACATTCAATAATCATTATTTCAAGTATGATTTTTTTTTAAAAGGTCTTTTTTTACTAATAAAACACTGTAAATATATTAAAAAATTATAACGGAAACAAATTAGCTGAAAACCCAATAAAGACCAATTTATATAAAAATATATAAATTATCCTTATTGATTTATGAATATGAATAACTAAATAGAGAGATTCATTTCAACTAAGCTTACTAAAAAATATTATAACTAAGAAAATTAGGCTAAAAATCCAATGCAAACCAACTTATATGAAAAAAATTATAATTTTAAATAACCACAACTGATGATTTTGGAACAATAAGAACCAAATAGAGAGACTTATATATCAATTTATAATATTTTTTAATAGATTTATGATGTTTTAGCATCTATATAACACTATAACTCAAGTAAATTGACTAAAAAATAGATTTTTAATTATTTATTTTTATTATTTTAAGAATAAGAGACTTCTGTATCGATTACAATGTATTTGAATAGATTTACAGTGTTTTTAAACTTATTGAAAATCATTATAATTGTTGAATTGGATAAACCCAAAATTAATGGATCGAAGCTATTATTGTGGATTGTGAAATTATGGGGGCATCAAATGAAAGAAAGAATATCTCCCAAGAAAAATCTAAAAGGAGAGTCTTTATTTTTATTTTTATTTGTCAGAATTCGTCTTTATTTAATTTTATTTTAACATCATATACATTACATAATATTTAATCCAAAATATAATCCGATTAATTGATGCACTTATTCGGTCAACGAGTCAACGGCCCAAGATTTGATCGGGCCGATCCGATGGATATGAGCCGTAGCTCATAAGGAAACCCGAGAAGGAAGCCGCGTGGAGCCCTAAGTGAGCGCTCCAAACCTTTATGGGTTGGAGAAGCCCACCTACGTGAGATGATGTAGAAGTCAGACAGTGTGACCAACTTGAGATGAGTCCACCAAAGCCATGAAAGTATCATATTGTCTTCTTCCTCTTCATAAGAACTCATGATGAATTCAGGGAAACAAAAGCATTCTTTCTCTCAATTTCTAGATTCTCATAACAAGTTCCACTGCAGCAAGTTGTCTTCATGCTCCTCCCACTACCATCGTTTCAGTCCCAGGTAAACGCCAAGGACACCACCACCACCACCCTATGTTTCTTCCAATACTTGCCATGGCAGGAGTAAAATGCCGTTGCTGGGGGTGGGGGAGAGGAGGGATAAGATTTCTCTCAGTGCTGCAGCAGTCCATCATGACTTCATTAGACAGGAGAGAGAGAGAGGGAGGGGTGTGTCACGGATTCCATGACGGGTTCAATCAATCCATCTTCATGGTTCCATTGAAGGCTGTAGGTCCCTCACCATGCACCACCACCAGTGTCAGCTACAGGCGGTGGCTGAGGCCTGATGAGCTGCTTCCATGAACTGGCATGTTTGAGGCAGGCAAACAAGCATGCATGCAGCTGCCCTAACTCAGTTCTTGTCCCCCCTCGCCTCCCTCCCCTCATCTGGATGTGAGGATGTCCTGTTGCGAGAACTTCTTCTCTCTTTCTTCCTTTTGGTGGTCTCCAATGGATCCTTCTGCTCGGTGGAGGAAGATTCTACTGCTGTTGTTGTGATTGTGTCCTCGTCTTAACTTGTCATGCCAGTTGAGCTCACTTGGCAATGGGAGGGATGAGCAGAGTCATGCCAATCTCTGTCTCTCTCTCTCTGAGCATCATAGGAGGGACACAACCGGTGACTCGAGTCAGGATGTAGATGAACCACATCTCCAATCATTCAAGCTCAAAACAAAGAGGTTGAGGAGGCAATGCACGTTCCTGTCAATGGCTGCTATTTGGATGAGTTAGCTCTGTAGCAGTTGGATCAGTATCACTGTTACGTGGTGGACACTGCATTGGAATCGTCTTGTAGATAGAACACATGCATGTCTTCCCTTCCCTCACTACATTATTGCTGGTCCCTTCTTTGATCTCTTCCCCTCGTCCTTGCCTAGTCGTTCTTCCCTCTTTCACTTCAATCCCATGCATGCGAATCCACACCTGTACGTACGTACGTACGTATTCTGATATGCTCTACATGCATGTACACGTATACGTACGTGCGCCTTCTTCTCTGCATGAGCTGTGTTGCTGCCGCAGAAGTAGCAGTCATAAGCATCACTGTCGCCCGCGCCCTCCCATGTGAGCGTATCGTGGAGAGTGCAGGGCAGGACGCCATCGCATTCTCCCGTCGACATGCTGTAATCTCCCTCCTGCCGCGAACGTAGCCTACAGCGGCAGCGGGAGCAGCGAGGCACCGGCATGGCAAGGCCAGCTGTTTGACCACGCGCCCCCAGTGTGACTGAGCTCGACTGACCGCGGTGCACAACGCAGTCCCCCCAGACAAGCCCGCTCTTTATTGTGGTTCCCTCTTTCCTGCCCGCCCCTACTCGCTCGCTGCGTCCCTCAGCGGCGGCCAGGCTCTGTTAGCATGTTTGTCTCTTTGGGCGCGCTTCCCGGTGCATGGAGATCGGCGCTGCGTTGTGAGCGAGCGACCGGTATATGATACTTCCAATGGCGATATTGCTGGGCCGATTCGCGAGGGCGAAGTAAAGTTGTGTCACTTTTTGTGAAGGTTGGCAGTGCAGTAGGCCGAGCCGCGGAAACACTGGTTGGAGCTGCAGCAGCAGGAGTAGGTGTGCAGGTACTGCTGCTCTCTACGGGGCGATATTATTGTGTGGTGCGCCCGCCAGGGAGAGAGAGAGAGAGAGAGAGAGAGAGAGAGAGAGGAGGAAGAGGGACCACGGGTCCACCGGCGGGTCCACGGCTCTGGAGCTGGAAGGAAGAGTCACGTCGTTGTCGCCACCGCCGTTTTGGCTGGTGTGCCTGCTTCATCCGCCCAAATACACACACACACCACCTCTCAGTCTCACTCTTCACTCACTCGTTCACAGTCGAGGAATGTACCACGCCCCTCTCGGTTCCCCGCTTGGCTAGCTTCCAAAGTGCTCGAGCTATGGAGAGAGAGGAGCCGTCGTCGTCGCGTCTCGTGGTCGCTGTAGCAGTGCTGCTCCTGCTCTTCGCGCCGCCCGTTTCCCCGCTCTCGGACGAAGGTCCATTTCCCCCTCCTCTTCCTCCTGTTCCTCCTCCTCCTTGCCTGAACCCGGCGTTCCACGACAGGGATAGCGCTGTTGTCGCTCAAGGCTTCCTTCAGCAACGTGGCCAACATGCTCTTGGACTGGACCCCCGCCGGCGCCGGCGCCGGCGCTGCAGCCGGAGGTGGCAGTGCCAACGCCACCGGCGACGCGGACGACCACTGCTCCTGGAGAGGCGTGCTCTGCGACAACCTCACCTCAGCCGTCATCGCCTTGTATGGGTTCCCCTCTAATCTTATCCTCTCTGTGTTGTCTGGTTGTTCGACTTTGGTGCTCATGAGCTTTTCCTTGGGTGGGGATTGAAACGGAAGAAACCTGTCGAACCTCAACCTCGGTGGAGAGATCTCGCCCGCAGTTGGGGAGCTCAAGAACTTGCAATCCATGTGAGAAACCTGGTTCCTCTTTTAGGCTCTCGTTCTTAGTTGTTGGTTAGCTCAATGGAGTATTCTAATGCCGTGTAATGGATATCTTTTGATGGGTGCAGTGATTTGAAGGGGAATAAGCTAACAGGGCAAATCCCAGATGAGATTGGGGACTGTGTAGCTCTAAAATACTTGTAATATAATACACATTCTCTATTTCTTCCCACTGTTTCCTCGATATATATCCATTTTGGTTTCCTCAACATCTGTGGAAAATCTTGCAGGGATTTGTCTGGAAACGCTCTGTATGGGGACATTCCATTTTTGTTATCGAAGCTCAAGCAGCTCGAGGAATTGTGAGCTGATCTCTGCAACCTTCTTGGTTCCTGTTTTCACCAAAGAATCCTAAAACATGAGGCTAATGCATGTTGCGATGCAGGAACTTGAAGAACAACAAGCTGACAGGGCCCATTCCCTCGACACTATCCCAAATTCCAAACCTCAAAACCCTGTGAGCTTCTTGGATTCCTTGACCAGTTTTGTTCTTTTCCCCCCATTTTAATGCTTCTCCAAGTTCTGGTCTTTTGCATGCCAACTTGTGCGGATCAGTTAGCTGTGGTGTTACAGATTCTGTGGCTGTTGACCAATATTTGCTTCATTCCACCAAAAATCTGATGTGTTTGGCATTTTGGACAGGGATTTAGCCCAGAATCAGCTCACTGGAGAAATTCCTCGGCTCATCTACTGGAATGAAGTGCTACAGTATCTGTAGGTTCTTCGACACCTCCATTTCCAATCATCCATGTGATGAGCAAGTTTTCATTTGGACACATAAAACTGTGATGCTCACTTGTTGTTGTGCATTCCAGAGGCTTGCGTGGTAACTCGCTAACCGGTAACTTGTCTCCTGATATGTGCCAATTGACTGGCCTGTGGTACTTGTGCGTCGTCTTCATCCTATCTTCGGACTGTTCATGTTTTCTGGTTTCTTACTGGCCAAGATTATGTCCTTGTCAAGTAACACTAGCTACATTCTTGTCATGCAGTGATGTTCGAGGAAATAATCTTACTGGGACTATTCCAGAGAGCATAGGCAACTGTACCAGCTTTGAGATATTGTATGCTGGTTTGCCTCCACAGAGATTGTTGGAATATAATCATTTTTTTGATCAAGGGAAATGGTCTTAACTTTCTTCTTTATGATTTGTAGGGATATATCATACAACCAAATCACAGGGGAGATTCCTTATAATATTGGCTTTCTACAAGTAGCTACACTGTATGTCTGCTTTTATTATGCCGAGACTAAGTTAAATAGTAGTAAAAACTCAGACTCTCATGTTCATCTTGGTTCTTTGGAGGTGGTTGCATGTACTACCTATTAAGTTTTGAACTTTGTGTTTCTCCTTTCACCTATGCTTGCCTCAGATTTATGATCTGGTCTCTGATTGTGTCTCTTATCTTTATTAATCTCCTAATATAAACCTAACTACTGTTTTTTTTTTTTTTTTTTCTAACTATATTCTGGGCCTGTTTTGTCTTGCAGCTCACTCCAAGGGAACAGACTAACCGGAAAAATTCCAGATGTGATTGGGCTGATGCAGGCCCTTGCAGTTCTGTAAGTGTCTGCTGTTTGGCTTGGGCGTACGACCTATTTCTGCTGAAATTATCCATTTTGTTCCTCTTAATTTGCAGTGATTTAAGTGAAAATGAACTGGTTGGGACCATTCCACCCATACTTGGCAATCTTTCATACACTGGGAAGCTGTGAGTTTTGAGCCTTTCCCTTGCTTTACACAGATCTTTTATCGCATTTTTAAATACTGTATCCTGATTCCTTCCAGGTATTTGCATGG
This sequence comes from Musa balbisiana, assembly GCA_004837865.1. Classification (NCBI taxonomy): domain Eukaryota; kingdom Viridiplantae; phylum Streptophyta; class Magnoliopsida; order Zingiberales; family Musaceae; genus Musa; species Musa balbisiana. Next base: position 32,958,152 of record CM017191.1, on the reverse strand, counting down.
CAACAAGCTGACTGGACCAATCCCTCCCGAGTTGGGGAACATGACAAAGCTTAGCTATCTGTGAGATTATTTACTTCAGTGAAGTGCTGAAAATTTTCCAGAGTCTTTGTTGATGTCTATTTTACTGTCATGCATAAACAGGCAGCTGAATGATAACCAACTAGTAGGTAGCATTCCAGAGGAGCTTGGAAAACTTGAAGAGCTGTTTGAACTGTGAGAACTTTTAGTTACACAACTTTTCAAGACACATTCCATTGTTTCTCGAAAAGATGATTTGATGAGTTTTATGATCATATGCTTCTATACCTCTGTCTTAGGAATCTTGCCAATAACTGCCTTGTGGGTCCTATTCCTCGAAACATCAGTTCTTGCACTGCACTGAATAAATTGTGAGTAACAGTTTTTAGCTTTTTCTATTAATCTACCAGTATTTGTTCTTATCATTAATGTCATCCTCAGCAATGTTTGCGGTAACCAATTAAATGGTTCCATACCTCTAGAGTTTCAGAAGCTCGAGAGTCTGACCTATCTGTAAGTACCAACCACTCATTTTTCTTTCCTCTTTTTGTAAATCATGCCAGTGCTTTCAGCAGTAGAAAAGCATTGCTTTTGTTATTCTAAATGAATTATTCTTTTTTGCAACAAGTTCAAATATATTTGTTTCAGAGGGTGTTTCCTATTATGCATGCGCCTTTTTGTGAAGATCTCATGTCCTTTTTTTGCTGAAGCGACGAAGTTGTTTAAAAAATTGATATTTAATTTGTCGTGTTTTGATGTGTTGTCTCTGCTGATCTGCAGAAATTTCTCTTTGAACAATTTTAATGGAGAGATTCCCTCTGAGTTGGGTCGAATTGTCAATCTTGACACTCTGTAAGTGATCCATTTACTTAATAGGCAAATACTTCTAAATAGTACTTTTGAGTCATATTCGATACTTATGTCTACTTCCATAACTTCCAGTGATCTCTCTGACAATGATTTCTCTGGTCCAATTCCTGATTCTGTTGGTGACCTTGAGCATCTTCTCGTACTGTAAGTCAATGGCATTCTTCAACTAATTTCTTTGTGTTTCTTCCTAGTGTTGATAGTTGCAATCAGTCTTACTGTATTTTTCTCATGATTGTAGCAACTTAAGCAGAAATGACCTTGCTGGACGTCTACCTGCGGAATTCGGGAATCTAAGAAGTGTTCAAGTCATGTAAGTCTATCAGTTGTCATGTAAGGTTTGGTGTCTTCAATATTGTCGTCCCTTTTCTTTTTTCTGAATGTACATTCTTTGTTCTACAGTGATATGTCATACAACAAGCTGTCAGGAAAAATTCCTGAGGAATTGGGACAGTTGCAGTATTTAGATACTCTGTAAGTCCATTCACTTGGATATCGTAACTTGGAAATATTTGTTTTCTGCAATTGATTCTTCGTATTGGGGGCGGACTACAGGATTCTAAACAACAACAATCTGTATGGAGAGATCCCTGCCCAGTTGGCTAACTGTTTCAGCTTAACATCCCTGTGAGTTTTGTCATATTCTTTAGTGTTCTGGAACGATGACTTGAAAATTTACTAATCATTGACTTTCCTTTTATATGAATTCAGGAATCTTTCTTTTAACAACTTTTCTGGTGACATTCCTCTGTACAAGAACTTTTCAAGATTTCCTCCAGAAAGGTGAACATTGAAGTTGTTTATTTTTCCAACTCAATTTTGTCGGTTTTGTAGTCAGATAAGTATTAATTTGACTTGCATCTCCAGTTTCCTTGGTAATGCGCTCCTTTGTGGAAGCTGGTTACAATCACTTTGCGGACCAACTTTTCATCAACCAAAAGGTATCTCAAAATTTGCAATTTTGTCGGCTGTCATTCTTTTATGTCATGCTTAGTGCACTATTCTTATTGTTTTCACTGTTTTGCAGTCACTGTTTCTAGAGCTGCAGTGGTTTGCATCACTTTGGGGTGCATTACACTGCTAACGATGGTGTTGGTGGCAATATATCGATCCAATCAACCAAGCCAAATTATCAAAGGATCAAACCGAGATATCCAAGGCATGTCTTAATTATTTCTCCAGTAGTTATTACTTCTTGGCAGTTACTGTGCATGGTTCTTTAAATTTTGTTATTGTTTCTATGTTCAGGTCCTCCAAAACTGGTTGTTCTCCAAATGGACATGGCCATTCATACATATGATGATATCATGCGACTCACTGAAAACTTGAGTGAGAAGCACATAATTGGTTATGGTGCTTCAAGCACAGTGTACAAATGCATGCTCAAGAGCTCCAAGGCAATTGCTATAAAGAGGCTTCATAGTCAATATCCACACAACCTTCGCGAGTTTGAGACCGAGCTAGAGACTGTCGGTAGTATTAGGCATAGAAACTTGGTCAGCTTACATGGTTACTCGCTCTCCCCCAATGGGAATCTTCTCTTCTATGATTACATGGAAAATGGCTCCTTGTGGGATCTTCTTCACGGTTGGCATATCTGACATATCTTCCTCTGTATTCCTTTTCCCTTCGGTCACAATTTCGAATGAATTATGCACATTTCAGGCCCATCAAAGAAGGTGAAGCTTGACTGGGAAACACGACTGAAAATAGCAATTGGTGCAGCACAAGGGCTAGCGTACCTTCACCATGACTGCAACCCGCGAATCATCCACAGAGATGTGAAGTCATCCAACATCTTGCTTGATGAGAACTTTGAAGCTCACCTCTCGGATTTTGGCATAGCCAAGTGTATCTCTCCTGCCAAGACTCATGCATCAACTTATGTGCTTGGCACTATCGGCTACATTGATCCAGAGTATGCCCGAACATCCAGGCTCACTGAAAAATCTGATGTTTACAGCTTCGGAATCGTCCTTTTGGAGTTGCTCACTGGAAAGAAGCCGGTTGACAACGAATCCAATCTGCACCAACTGGTGGGATAAAGCCTTTAAACATCAAATTATGTCAGTCACGTTCATAGTTTTTTTCAAATGAATCAACTCCTTTGATGTGCAGATACTGTCAAAGGCGGATGACAACACTGTGATGGAGGCAGTGGATTCGGAAGTGTCGATAACATGCATGGATATGGGGCTTGTCAAGAAGGCATTCCAGCTTGCACTGTTGTGTACCAAGCGGCACCCATCTGACAGGCCCAGCATGCATCAGGTTGCGCTAGTGCTGATCACCCTGCTGCCTGCACCAAGTTCAAAACCCAGCATGGCAGCCCCAAAACCGACGGACTACACACATTACCTTGCAGCTGGTCCGGTCCTCAAGGCTAATGCCAAGCATGACAGCAGCAGCCTGTCCGATGGCCAGTGGTTTGTTCGATTCGGGGAAGTCATTTCAAAGAGCACTCTGTGATTCTCTTACTGCAAGGAAAAGAACTGGTCCCTGTAATTTTGTTGCTGTGATGGTAAATTCCGAAAACACATACAACCTAGAGTACAAAATCTGAACTTGTTCAGATCAATGGTCCTGTAGTACATATCAAGAAACTCTTATTTGTTCTGTGTACTTTTGAGGTACAGGGCATTGTTTTTGGATGTCAAATCTTGTGAATGCCTTGAATGCTCCTATTTCTGGTCCACGAGACATTAATGAGTATTCAGGGAGTCCATTTATGTGTCTTGGATCATGAAAATTGTGGTGTGTGGGATCAGGATTGCAATTGCAGAATTGCAGATGATGAGTGATGTATTTACAGCCTCCCAATGCCAAGGAGAGTGAAGCCTGCATTGCTGATAACTACTAATGTGCAGTGAATCAGACCACTTGAAAGAAGAAGAAAATTATGGGATGTGGATGAACTCATTGCCAGTGTTTTATGGCTTGAACATGGATGACCTGAGACACTAAACCTAGTTTGATCAACCACCTGCTGAGATGAGGATTGATCCACACTTTGGTGAGCAGGCCAAGTTACTTGACCTTGATCACCAGTGTCAAACTCGATGACTCATGTTCATTAAATGTGCTTGTTTCTACATCTTATTTCTTTAAGCCAAGATCTAATCATTAGTGTTGTTTATTTGGTCATTGTTTATTTTCCGCAAGACGGTATTTAGTTAGAGAGTTGACACTGATAAGATTAATTCTACATTAGTTGGAGAATTAGAAAGCTTTTCTCTTCTAAAGATGTCTTTTGGAATGCATCCGAAGGAGGATAGTTTCTTTAAATATAAAATGTAAAGAGGAGAGTCTGATCTCCGGCACTGATTTCATTCTTTTTCCTCAATATCTATCAATGATCGAAGCAAACAGTTGGATTTAATTCATAGAGTGACGTTGTTGAATGATTAAATTCATTTGTTGTATCATTCAGATGATCTTGTGAAAGTAACTAATGATGTGAAATCTGAAAAGGAAATGGAGGAGAAAAGGGACAACGCACACTTTGTCCAAACAAAAGGGAAAACAAAGAACTGCTGCATGACACTATTCCACCAAATTGATTGCAGAGGTAGGGAGTCACCACCTTGCCATGTTTCTCATACTTTTTTCCTTCATTCGCAGGTTCTGACTTTTCTAGACTAAAGCGAGCTACTAAAGAATTTGGCAGTCACTGTACATCTTACCAATAGTTGGATGCCAAAAAAGTCAACATTTTCCTTTCCTGGATTCTGTATCATTTCTTCTATCAAAGCCTAGAAACTGAAGTTGAGGAGATTTAGATACCATCCATCAGATGAGCAAGACACAGCAGTGAAGGTTTTGATTACAATGCATGCATGCATGCATGCAGTGAGATCAAACTTGAAATAGAGACTTGATTGTTCCATGTAATAAGCAACGAAGTTTGGAAGAACAAATCCAAAGAGAGGTAACAGGTTTTATGTGCATGACAAATCTGTGACTCACAAACCTGCAGACAATCTGAAGTCTGATACTGTGTTTAATGAACTGCTTCCTTCATTTGGTTGGGTCATGCCACAAGAATCTTCTACTCCTTTTTGATCTCTCCGAGCAATCCATCATCGGAGCCGATGGTGCCGTTGAGGTACTCAGACCACTTCAGATCCTCCGGCTCGCCGTCGAAATGGTGCTGGGCGCCTTTGCTTGGAAACAACTCCAACCACTGGAAGATGCTGCTGTCGAAGAGGCTGCTGCTGATTTGCAGCTCGAACTCACTGCTGCTGTTGGCACTGTTTGCGCTGGTGTTGCTGCAACTGCCGGCCTCCAAACACCGGAGGTCTGGCACGGAGATTGAGATCGATGATGGAACAACAACATCATTGGCATCATCGTTTGGTTGTAGAAGAGGAGTGCATCCGATGGTATGGGATGGTGGTGGTGCGGAGGTGGAGGTTCTGCCGCTGGCCATGGCTTCTTTGTCTTCTCCTCCCTCGACCTCGCTGAGTGGTCTGTGGGTGCTCGGATCGATGCCGCTCTGCCTCAACTTCTTCTTGATGCATGAGTTCCAGTAGTTCTTGATCTCGTTATCGGTTCTTCCCGGCAACTGGGCCGCAATCTGAGACCACCTGAAGGCGAGAGACATGAGACGGCATTGGACTTCAAGACCAGTGCTTGAACTCGAGAACGTAAACTGCCGCTACCTGTTGCCGACGGCTGCATGGAGCTCGATGATGAGCTTCTCCTCTTGCTGCGAGAAGGTGCCTCTCTTCAGATCAGGCCTCAGGTAGTTGATCCACCTCAATCTGCAGCTCTTTCCGCACCTCTGCAGGTCTGCAGAATTGGACATGTCACGCATGGAAAGAAACACTGCAGAATCGAACAGTAGAATTACCTGCTAGCTTGGGGACAGAGCTCCAACAGCCATGGCCATACTTGGCGATGTGCTTCACAAGCTTCTCGTCCTCCTCCGGAGACCACAACCCTTTCCTCAGCTTCTGCTTGTAGCAGCAAGAGTGCCTCCCCATTCGCGGCCAGCGGAGAGCTCACAGGGCCAGATGAGGCAGTTTCAGCAACCGGGATTCCGGCCCTGAATTGTGCTGCAAAAGATATAGTGCAGAGGAGGTGACAAAGGGGAATGGATTTATAGCAGGGGGGGATGAGCTTTAGATCTCTCTCAAGTGAATTCGCTCCTTGTAGATAGATATGTTCTCCATTCAATGGCTGCCTCTTTTAGAGGAAGAGGCCAGGGGGGCTTAATTCTGCTTATTGCCTGGTTGATGCTCCAGGAAGAGAAGTCGAAGGACTTGATCTCAATGCCTCCAAGATCTCTATCTTCCTCCTACAGTTCATCACCATACTCCAAACAAAAAGGCCATGGCTTTGTCAAGGTAAACCGAGGGAGAGAGAGAGAGAGAGAGAGAGAGAGAGAGAGAGAGAAAGTGCCATGAAACACCAGAATACTTCTTTTCTGATAGACAAGAAGCCAAAAGATTCACTGTAAAGATTCACAATCATGGTTGAAAAGAGCAAAAACACTTGAACATGTCTAAGAGTAGATTAAAATGAGCATCACAATCAACATTTATCATGAGAAGAACTCAACTGAGACTAGTTGTGGCTTATGATGATTACATACCTTATTTTGCCACCTCTTTATCTTTCCAGGTCAGTAGTAAGAGTGGATTAGGTGACCTTAAATGATTGCTGTAAGCCACCAACCAGGTCTTGATTCAAGTACATTTCTGGGTTCATTACATCATGAAGTCATTATAATAATCGAGATTCAAGTTTGGACACAAGTTCTTGTGATGTTATCAGAGTACCAGTAAAGGTGTTCTTTTCCAAACAGTATGAACAGCAAGAATCTCACCATTTCACTTCACCCTTTGTTTGCTCATCTGTTCATTCTGCAACTACAGAAATGTGAACAGATTGAAAGTGGTTTGCACAAGCATGAGGGGATATTTCCACTTTTCCTTCTCCATTTCCTGAGAAATAATAATATCATGGGCTCTTGCTTGACTATGCTGCAAGTCAATTCCCATCCTTCCACACTTGTTCATGGAAGCACACAGCAAGCTCAACAGCAACATCATCTTTGTTTGATTCCTTTTGCAACACATTGCAAACCAATACTCTCCTCTTCTGTACTATCCTCTTCTCTACTTCTCCTCAGCCATCAAGTTTAGCATACTTTCCCTAGAAAATTGGAGAGTTCAATAATATAAAAAGTTAACATTTAATCAAAATTTATTTTTTATAAGAATAATCAAATATGAAGAACAAAACTCTTTCTGAATTAATTCAATTTCAAACTCCAAATTTTATTTATTTATTTTGGTTAGATATTGTAGCACTTAAAAGTACTTTTCTTTCTCAAATTTTTTTCTAATTGCTAAAAGTTTTCATTAACTATTAGAATTTCAAACTTTTATATGCATGTAATTTACTCCAAAATGAGTGATAGATGAGAACACTGACCACAGCTGCAGCAATGGGGCCTTCTCGAAGAAAGCGGCTTCTCCTTACTGTTTCCGGCTTAGTGCGAGGGGCAGCTCGCGAGCAGTGTGGGGCGGTCCATGATCGTGACTGATCTCCCACGCACGAGCTCTGCACCTCCCAACACTGTCTGCTGTTCTCATTGCCAAGACACGAGGAAGAAGAGGAAAAAGAAGTCCATGAGGTGCACTATGCAGCAAGGCACTGCTCCCGTTCGATTTGGCTCCATTAGCTGTCGCCGCCCGTCGCCGTCTGAGGTGCCAAAAGCCGTGTGGTTCTCCGTCCGAGGGGCGCGCAGGGATTCCACCTCAATAAGTGGGGGGAGGGGAAGACGATGGCTTCTTTCTTATCGGGTCGGATCCGTAAATGATCTACACCCGGATCCGATAAAGAATCGTACGTTATTAATGTGAAGAAATATGGGTTTGAAGTTTGAACAATATAAGAAGAAAACGTTAAATACAATCAAATATCTAAAAGAAATCACCAAAGAAAAACTTATTATTTAGATTTAAAATATATATATATATATAATAATAATAATAATAAGTATTCGAGTTCCATTTGTGTCTCTATCGTGATGACAACGATAAGTCTGACGATCGACCTCATCTAATGAGTATAACCATGACCACGATCACGATCCAGTATCCAACATCAACACATCTATGTCAAAATATAAAGAATCTCTCTCTCTCTCTCTCTCTCTCTCTCTCTCTAGATTTCGAATGGCAAAGTGTCGGTCCAATTATATCCTTTGCGGTACTGCTCAAGTCTTTGTGTGTTGTCAATCATACATACAATGCCAAGCCACATAAGCTTGCTTTTGACATGTCAAAGATGAGAGGCTAAATGCTTTTCTATGACTCCTCTGACCACCGTCTTCCTTGTAATTAAATTCCTGTAATAATGCACTTCTTCCACCACCGACACACATCAATTTGAGAATATATATATATATATATATATATATATATATATATATATATATATATATATATATATATATATATATATATATATATATATATATATATATATATAATCCCTTTTTAGAAAGAGAGAGAGAGAGAGAGACTGCATTTTTAAAATGATGTTTTTTTGTTATTGAATGAATAGATTTCATTAGTTTTTTTTTGTATTATTTTCATTGATTTGATTGCCCGATGAACATATTTTATGTTCAAATTGATGTCAATTATAGTTTGAATAATATGTCCTCCATGCCTAACTCCCCTGAAAAGGAACGTAGGGGGAGAATGAGAGTCACGTTCGACTCGAACTTTGTCACATCATGAGGTGTTATCGATAAGTTGAATTATTTGGGAATGTAATCACAATCGAATCATAAATATTATCAAAAATTAATATGGGTGAGAGATCAATAATAAATAAGTATCACGAAGGAAAAATAAAAAAATAAAAAAAGTTAAAGAGTGCTTGAAATTATTAAGAGGAAAATAGATGACGATCGATGATGCGTCTCGATCGAATGTATAATGATGATGAGTCGATCCATACATAGTACCAAGCATATCTTATATGTCGTTTAATTTAATGAATAAAAATTATTTATTTAAAATAAAAAATATAAATATATTATTTGATATCACCAAGATATGTCTTGCAAATGGCAGCCCATGGGCCCATATTGACTGAGGCCTCGTTGTGCCGGCCCATGGGCCTTATCGTTAATCCTATTTCATGTTTCCTAATTATTCTTCCTAATTAGTCATAATCCTCATTGTTTTTGTATCTCAGAGCACGAAATGGAAGAAAGAAGAGATGGATTAGGAATAGTTATACTCGTCTCTTCATAAGCTTCGACAAGCCGTACAGCCCACGCTCTCAACCTGCTTGTTGAAATGCCTTACTGAACTCAAAGCCTCCCGTGTTCCCCGTCACTGACACCTCCCGCTCCCGGCAGCTCACCTTCGTTCATCCTCCTGCGTTGTCTGACGATGAACTCCTCGGCTTTCCCGTCGATGTCAAACTCGGAGAACCAGCTGCCGCAGTCCTCGTCGGTCCGCCGAACCTTGCGCTGCACCGGCTCCAGCGGCCTCGTCGCGTACCGGTAAGCGTCGTGGCCCTTCCGCCGCTGCTTCCTGTTGCAGCCAAAGCAGGCAACGAGGCTCCCCACGTTTCCCATCGCTGCTCGCTCTCTGCGACTTCCCTTGCTCGCTGCTGCAGCGGGAGGAGCCCGGTATTTGTGGTGGAACGACAGGAGCACCTCGGGGATTCCACGATCCATAAAAGTCGATGCGAATGGAGGTAGGGGACGGTGATGCTCAATTGGGACGGTGATGCCCATCATTTTGGGGAGGCGTCGGAGGATGCGATGACCTACCCGTCTTTGGTCTCTTGACGTCACTGGTCGGTCACCTGCAAGGATTAAGATGGATACGTGGTGCGTAAATATTGGATGGTTTGTCCACGTGGTAAGTGGTGGGGCACCCATAAAGAGTGAGTAAACAAGAAGCATGCTATTGGATTTGATCGACTGTTGAAGTTAATATTGAGATAGGAATGATTTTGCATGAAAGATATATGATCATGAAAAAAAAGAATTAAGTAGAACATGATTGATCGTGGAAATATTTTTATTTTATATTTTATATTTTGAATCTTAGCTTTATGGAATAATATGTTACTGTTGAAATATGAAAAACTTAAAATTTCAGATCAAAACACTATATATGAATTATATATGAACTATCTAAATAATAAACAAAGTCTCTTATTACATCAAATAATTACCATTAATGAGACTATATAAATCTATTCGAAATAAAAAAATATATGCATTTTATTACGATTACTCCAATAATGAATCATTGATTTAACTAAATAACTAAACAAAATAGATAAATATTTCTCTAGGTCGATGGATCTTTCTGATTAGAAGATCTCCCACATGAATAATACATATCATTGAGTCTAATTTTAATTATTTTATTTTGAAACAAAGATATTCAAGGAGGTCCGTTCATCCTATTCAGATATTTATGATCGAAAGATGTTAAATTATCTTACGGATAACCTCTTAAAGGAGAAGGAAGGCTAGAATACCACTAGATGTTTGTTTATTTTATAATTCACTCAATTTGATGTATTTTGGAAACATTATGTGCCAAAGTCATTAAATAGATAAGTCGTCAATCCCTAAAATAAATTATTTAATATATTTTATTTGTTGAGTTATGAGTATTAGTAAGTATTTTACTATAAGTTTTTATCAATCGATTATTATGTAATTTCTCTTGAATAGTATAGGTGGGTAACTATGAAACCACTATACCATTTTTATTTTTTTAATGAATTCGAATATATGGATTAGAAATAGATATTAGAAGAAACACTATTCAAATAAAAAATTATAAAGTCAAAAGAGTAATTGAAAAAATAGAGGGCTTATTATCCTCTTGTAATTATAACAAGATATCCTATTGTAATTGGATAGAAAAAGAGAATAAAAAGATATTGTTTTGACTGTTTGATAGAAAAAGAGAATGAAAAGATCTATTGTTAATTGGATATATAGGGGTAAAGCATTATTTGGTGTGGGTCGTGAGAGCGGTACCAAATTAATGCAAATTCTAAATATTAGATATGACGCAAAAATAAAGGAATCAATGTTGACTAGTGAGACGACAGGGGATAAACTTCATGAGGTTTGTCTAGAAATAGTCCTTAAAAAAGTGTGTAATAGCTCTTGAGAACTCTTGTGTCAAAGATGAATAGGGCTAAACGATCTGGTAAAACTATGAGATGTAAAAATATACCAGTAAAAAAGCGTTCTGCCTTAAACCAAAGCACCCACACAAGCAGATGTTAATGAAGTGGAAGTGAGAATATCAGCTTGAATAATACAAATATTAGTAATAATCCATTGCTTCAAAAACCTAAAGGTTCCTCTATAAGATTCATTTACGAAGGGTGAATCAGGGCCTAAGATTAAGCCGAAAAACATAGTCAATGGACAACAAGTAAATATTCTTATACTACCCCCTATTGATTTTGACGGATGAAGAAGGATAGATTAGTCATACGATGGTTAGCGGTTCAAGGATGCAAGATGATTTTATTTTTTTAGATAAGAAGGGATCAAGAAAATGTCTCAAGGCAATGTTCGAGTACCAAGCGCTACGGTATGAAAGTGACCCATGACATACTCCTAAGAAAAACTCAAACGACATTCAATAAAATAATACATGAACTCAAAATCGACACAAATAGGTAGATAAAGAATACGTAAGAACACAAGACAACTCTCATATACCTCATATAAAAAGAAAAAAAAATATAAAAATAATAAAAATAGAAGTAAAAGATTATATGAAACCTTTCTCTTTTATTATAAGAAGAACTTATGCAACTAAAGAAAATAATTAATTATAATGAATTAAATACTTGTCCAATATAAATAAAATAACTAAATCTAGTGTTATACTTTATATTTTTGTACCTTTTAATTTTATTTTTCTCAAATAGTACTGCTAATTTTTAAAATACTCAAATTGTTCACCAAGTCTTTTTAGCTATTATAATGTTTTGACCTATTACAGTATTTTCAATCGATTATAGGTTTTTTGATTGCCATAACAAAAATACCATAAAGCTTATCGATAATAATATAAATGAGTCAAATGAAATCAAAATACACTATAAACCATTTAATTATTTTTAATAATTTAAAAATAAAAAAATAACTTATTATATGTTGGTGCCTAACTATTGGATGTCTCTCCATGTGGCAAGTGGTGTGGGACCCATAAATATTAAGTAAAAAATTTATGAACAAAGGTATTAATATTAGATAATAAATTAACTAGAAATATATATATATATATATATATATATATATATATATATATATATATATATATATATATATATATATATATATATTTTAAACCATATAGTTAATATTATATAACTAATAGTGCATTTTAGTCTTGGAAAGAAAAATTAGATTTTCTAATCTCCTTTGAACCACTTCAAATTTATGGTTATTTAATGAATAACTTACCATGATTTGTTTATCATTTTTTTAATATCTATTTTAACCATTGCAATGTTGTCAATCTGTTCCATTGTTCTCTGATAAGTTTCTTTTCTCATTCAAATCCAATAATAATAATAAAAAAATTAAACCCAAATCGAACCAAATGGATCTCAAATTGGTTCTATCCGAACCAATTCATTACTAATTTGATTTTAAAAATAGTAAATTGTTTTAGTTCAGAAGGATACTCTTATTCGATTCAAACTAAATTGAATATATTTTAATCTAAAAAATATCAATACGACTAAGTTTATTCCCTTAAATCCTTAACGACAAGCATAAATACATTCTTGTTGATGATGTTATTTTTTTTCTCTCGTCTTAATCCTTATTAATACGATAAAAAAAAAATTATGCATGTAAATTTTTTGAGAATGATGATATCGATTTTGGGTCGATTCAGTTGAACTAAATTGATTCACTAAATCAGTTCATATGAAAAATATATAATTTTAAATTATTAAATACATAAAATAAATAAATTAAATTAATTGATTTTGAATCAATTTAATTGATCCAAACTGATGAATTCCACTTGATGTTGTACACCAAACGCATGTAGACGTCTACTGATGAGGACAAAGGGACAAATTTGTGGACAGTAAGTCAAGAGAGTCAACGACAGCGGCGGCCACAACCACTGCCTCATGCAGAGGACACAACCAACTCGGAGCTTGAGACGCTTGCGGCGATGATACGATTCGTGCTTCGCAGAGTGGAAAGAGGAGAATGGTATATGTTTTTCTCTTTGACACAGTATTTACTGGCAAGATTAGGAAGAGGAGAGTGGTATCCGCTCGTGGCTTTCGTTTGGGTCGCACTTAGAGTAGGAGAAGGGAACGATGCCGATGTCGATGAGGACGCCGGATACTATCTTGGCGATGATCGTGCGGAGGAGGAGGAACTGCGCGGCGACACGGTGGAGCATGAGATCGACCAAGATAACATCGGAATCACCCCCGCGGCGAGGCCGGTCGTCGAGAGGCTTCAGATCGTGGTCTTGTCGGACGAGGACGCGGCTAAAAGAAACACCTTCTGCGCGGTCTGCAAGGATGGAATCGCGTCGGCGGAGGCCGCAAGGCGGCTGCCATGCTCGCACATCTACCATGCTGGCTGCATCCTGCCGTGGCTCGGGATTAGGAACACGTGCCCGGTGTGCCGCCACGAGCTCCCTACCCAAGACGACGATCTAATATCTCGCTAGGTATGATCTCGAAAACCAGAACTCAGCTTTCCGTTCTGTAGTGCGGCATGTTATCGAGGTTTTGAGATAAAAATCGAAGCTTTGGTCGCTCAGATGATGCGTGTAAACAGATGCCTGTAAAAGTGTCGTCAACTCCTCTCATGCGCAAATGGTGTTTGTCAAAATGTCGCTTCGTCTTGTAAAGCCCATGCATCCATAGACAACAACGTGTTTGCTATGCATAATTTGAAGACCTAACGTGTTGCTATGCATATTGAAGACCATTTGTGGCAATTGAGAGATTGAGATTAAAAGATTGAAACATCGAGTAATGATAAATAAAAATCGAGAATTTTAAGTATTTTTTTATACAAGGAAAATATTTTAAAAAAATATTTTAAAGTGACGAGAAATTCGAATCACATATAATACCGATAAAGATATTGACATTCGAATTGTATTAATTTAGTTGACTTAAAAGTCAAGACGGGCGAGGCTCAAATGGATCCAACAAAGATCTGCTGCAAGATCTTCTTGTGCCTTTGTTGGATCGTCGTCTCTTCTATGGCATGACTGGTTTCACTTCTCCGAACATGATTTGATTAGACCTCAGAAGAACATTCGGTTGATGTCACGGCAACTGAAGAATCCTTCAATAAATGCCCTTCTCGTTCACCCGCTCTACTTCCTGCCGCCATGGCTTCCTCTCTCTCAAACCACTACTCTTCCCTCCTAAAGCTCTGTTCACAAACCCAAGACCGATCGCACCTCAAGAAGCTTCACTGCTTGATCCTGAAGACCCTCTGCCTCTCGGCCGACACCTTCCTGTCCAACACACTCATCACCTGCTACGCCAAGTCCGACCTTCTCAGCTACGCCCGCAACCTGTTCTACAAAATTCCCCATCCGAATTCCTTCTCATGGAACGCCATCCTCTCGGCCTACTCCAAGGCCGGGTGCATCCCACAAATGGAGGAAGTGTTCTTCTCGATGCCTGAAAGGGATGGCGTGTCGTGGAACTCCCTCATCTCGGGCTATGCAGGCCATGGCTCCCGAGATAGAGCTGTCGTGGCCTACTGTGCCATGTTGAGGGAAGGGCACATACCCAACCGTATTACTTTCTCTACCATGCTTATACTCTCGTCAGCATGCTCGTCGGCCGGTTTGGGTCGGCAAGTCCATTGTCAAATAATAAAGTTTGGATTCGAGTTGTATGTCTTTGTGGGCAGTCCTCTGGTGGATATGTACTCGAAATCTGGGTTTATCAGAGAGGCACTACAGGTCTTCGAAGGTATGGAGGAGAAGAATGTTGTTATGTACAACACTATGATGACCGGGCTGCTTCGTTGTGGTATGGTTGAGGATTCAAAGAAGTTATTCCGAGAAATGGCAGAAAGGGACTCGATTTCATGGACGACGATGGTTACTGGGCTTACAAAGAATGGATTGGAGTTGGAAGCCATTGATTTATTTAGGGAAATGAGAGCAGCAGGTGTCGGTATCGATCAGTTTACATTTGGCAGTATTCTAACTGCCTGTGGAGGTCTTTCTGCTTTAGAACTAGGGAAGCAGACCCATGCCTACATAATTAGGACTCACTATGACGACAATGTTTTTGTAGGGAGTGCTTTGGTCGACATGTACTCCAAATGTAGGAGCATCAGGCACGCAGAAGTGGTTTTTAGGAGGATGAGAACTAAGAACATTGTGTCATGGACAGCGATGCTTGTGGGCTATGGTCAGAATGGATGTAGTGAGGAAGCTGTCAGGATTTTTTGTGAAATGCCAAAACATGGGGTCAAGCCAGATGATTTTGCCCTTGGCAGTGTGATTAGCTCCTGCGCCAATCTGGCAAGCTTGGAAGAAGGCAAACAGCTTCATTGTCGAGCAATAGTTTCAGGGTTGATTTCATTCATTACTGTTTCTAACGCAATAGTGACCTTATATGGTAAGTGTGGGATCATTGAAGACTCACATAGCTCATTTGATGAGATGCAGACTAGAGACTCGGTCTCATGGACTGCCTTGGTCTCAGGTTATGCACAGTTTGGAAAAGCAAAAGAAACGATTGACTTGTTTGAGAAAATGTTGAATGATGGTGTGAAGCCTGATGGCGTCACGTTTATTGGTGTTCTTTCTGCTTGCAGTCGAACAGGGCTGGTGGAGAAAGGATATGGCTATTATAATTCCATGATACATGATCACCATATTGTTCCTATAGCGGATCACTACACATGTATGATTGATCTATTAAGCAGAGCAGGAAGGTTAAAGGAGGCTGAGGATTTTATAAAACAGATGCCTTGTCACCCTGATGCAATTGGATGGGCGACACTGCTGAGCTCATGCAGATTCCATGGTGAATTGGAGATTGGGAAATGGGCAGCTGAGAACTTGATAGAACTTGATCCCAATAACCCAGCAAGCTATGTGTTGCTCTCAAGTTTGCATGCATCCAGAGGAAACTGGGATGAGGTAGCAAAATTGAGAAGAGGAATGAGAGATAAAAAGGTAAAAAAGGAGCCTGGTTGCAGTTGGATTAAGTACAAGAACAAGGTTCACATCTTTTCTGCTGATGATCAGTCTCACCCCTATTCAGAGAGAATATATTCTGAACTAGAGAAGCTCAATGATAAGATGATTGCAGAAGGATACAAGCCTGACTTGAGCTCTGTCTTGCATGATGTAAGTGAGTCGGAGAAGATTCATAGGCTTGGCCACCACAGTGAGAAGCTTGCTATTGCTTTTGGTTTGATTTTTATGCCACCAGAACTCCCTATAAGAGTAGTTAAGAACCTCCGTGTTTGTGTGGATTGCCACAATGCAACTAAGTTTATTTCTAAAATCACTGGTCGGGATATTCTTGTAAGAGATGCCATCCGCTTCCATAAATTTAGCGGAGGAGTTTGTTCATGTGGTGATTTTTGGTGAGTAGTCACTAGATCATCTTCTTTAGGCACATCATTTCTCTGCTCCTGATGTCAGGACACAATCGGCTACTTGAACCAGGAAACTCAGTAGCCTACATAACTTAAGTTTGGAGTTGCTTTAGCCAGTAAGCAAGATATCCAGGGGTATAATCTTCTTACTTAACTACACTTGTTTGGAGCTGATATATGGTGGAAATATCAGCCAGTAGATGTTTAATGAATATATTGAGCAACATGTCTTTGTTCATCAGCTTGTAGGATGGATGATACCATAGCAACCCTATAATGACAACCTTATTTGGCACTGGCAGGGGCAAAGATTCATGTATGTTATGACCAAAATCAATACAGAAAATTGAGTTGGCAACTATGCAATTAGATTTTTACCCACATGAAGGATAGCAAGAGGTATAATAAAACCATGTGCCCTCACTGACTAGGGATCTTGCTTTTCAATGAAGCTAAATTAAGATAAGCTGATTGTGTTTCTGTTATGGTGGAGAGTGCAGAGAAACCAATTTTTGTGGCCATAGTTATAGATGGAGATACTGACAAGATGGACGATTCTGTAAATACTCCGACGACTTCTTTTTTTGTAATTTCAGAAAGCATTTAAGAGGAAACTTGGTTATTGATTGAGCGAAAAAGAAATCTAGCTTCAAGAGTCAGCTAGTTCTTCAGCTTCTCGTAATGCAAGAAAGGTATTCTTTAGTATGTGCAGGCCTGTGTAAAAGGCTAAGTGGAGTGGCGTGAGCAGGCACAGTGTTTGCCTGTTATTCAGTTTAATTTTGAAAATTTTCATGAATCATTCTTTTGGAATGGGAAGAGTAGAAATAAACACGGAGGCAAATAAAATCTGGGTTCTTATGCTGGAATTGTCTACGGAAGACATATTGACTACCTTTCAGCTTGCTAAGAATAATTTTGAACTGTTTTCTGTATAGTGCAGGTGACACCAGCAATTCTATAATTATAATTGTTGTTTTTGAGAAGTGATGCGGACTTTAAAGTTTAAACTACAATTGCCGGGTTGCAAGTTCTGTGTGCTTCTTGCTGAACTGCAGCCTCAGTGTTGAAGAAAGCATTCTACCATTATCTCAGCAAATCTCCAAAGAGAAACTTCAGCCTACCACATTTCATTTGTAATAAGGTAATGTCTGTTCTGCTGCCACATTTTGTTTCAGATTGCAAAAATAAGAAAACCATTTTATAGTTTAAATTAGAATCTTAAGAATTGGCAAGCCTTCATATGAAGCAACATATACTCTTATTCACATACTAGTCTTTGTCCTTAATGGAGCAAGAAAGTAGGATGTTTCTTTTTCATAAGCTTTGCTGAACAAGCAATGACTAGGTAGAATTGTATGAACTTTTTCTGCAGGCATTTCATGAGAGACTGTGATTGAAATTGACAGGGTTTACTGCTGAAAATACAAGATTCATCACCATGCAGAATGGAAATCTGGAAAGAATGATCAGATATCAAGATGTCTTTACTAAATTCTATGATATATTCTTTTTGCTGATTGTTAGGAAATGGGTATTAGGAAATCTAGCTCTTCACTTCCTTAATCAAGCCAATGTTCTTTTCCTTGTTGGCATGACAAGTCTCTTCACCGAAAGCTAATGGTAGGAGAGGACCACTGTTTGTGGTAAAAACACTTGGTTAAGGTCTTAACAAAGCTCTTCAAGTTATCAGCACATTTTGTCAAGGCTCAGAATTAAATCCATAAATGATTTCAGACATCAGAAGTTAATGAGCCAGATATTTGTCATAGGGTGAGGTTAAACAGCTGTTAGTCAGAACTCTGCAATTAGGTTATTTAGCTATAAGCAAGCGTATCAGCAGCAAACAGCAGAGAAATACTATGCAAATCACTGTAAGAGAAACCAGGGTATGGATCCTCAGGAAAACTAGCATCTGAGAGTATGATACTGTAATTTCTGAAATTTTATTGTATTCAAATCATCTTATCACAATCAAAGCCATCATCTTGGAACTCAG
This sequence comes from Musa balbisiana, assembly GCA_004837865.1. Lineage (NCBI taxonomy): Eukaryota > Viridiplantae > Streptophyta > Magnoliopsida > Zingiberales > Musaceae > Musa > Musa balbisiana. Next base: position 32,939,625 of record CM017191.1, on the reverse strand, counting down.
AAATGGAGATAGTGGGTGAAGTTGGACAGGGACTTGCAGCCTGCAGACATGTTCCTCACCATCAGAAACAATTATGGTCAGAACCAAGATCATAAAAACTTACAGTGGGCTGTATCAGCTACTGGCCCGTTGTTTTCCTGTTTCCTATCAGCATCAATTATGCTACAATGATTTCTTGGCATCTGTTTCAGAGACTGTTGCCCATAATTTTGGATGAGGGAGGCAGCAGAGCTTTTTGTCCCTGTTTGGGACTCTCTCGTCAAGCTTCCACCAGACTCCAATGGCGGAAATCTTTGCTACGGGTTTAAAAGGTTGCAGAAGTACAGCAAATGCTCCCAACAAAGTGAACAGCACAGTGTGACCCTTGAAAAAACAAAGTAAAGAAATATAACATACAATCCCTACCATTGTGCTTCAGCATTTCTTGAAGAGGTCACCAACAGTTTGAATTAGATCATTAAAGTAAATGAGTTAGCAGAGGTCATTTAGCTGACGAATGATCTATGACCATATTACTTGATGATATATCATGCTTGTGGTTGAATGAAGAATCTTGCTAGTGACTAATTTTGTATTGAAGACTAATTTCAAAGGATATCTACCCATGCAAAATTGCCTTATATTATGTGAAATCCAGTCAACCTACACTTTATGAAGCCTACTGCATTTCTTATATCTTCAGTCTGTAGATGACTTTGGGCACCAAGCAACCAAGAATCAATATCTTTTACAAGGTCAGTGACTCACATTGTCTTTTATCCTCTACTTTTTGTGATTAATATTATAGAATTGCTTTAGTTCTCTATTTTCAAGAATCATTCAATGTGATTAACCACCTAAATCCCCACAAGTAATCTACATTTAATCAACTAAGTTACCAAACCAATCCAAATTCTTAAATCCATAGTGGACCTGTCAGGAGTTGTCTTATTATTATGCCTACACAAATTACTGCCAATCTACATACACTTAGCTATAGTTTCAACAGATGCAGAGAATGATCATTCCTAGGCAGCAAAAATGAGAATTATTTTTGTAAATGATAACTGAACTTCCCAGAAGGATCTTCACATCAAAATTTTTAAATGCATTATCGTTACCTAAATTACAATCACAATCAATCTCCACAAATTTCAGTGCCTGCAGGGAAAACAGGTTGATAAGAACGATCCAAAGACCATTGCAGACAATATGCAAATTAGATTGCAATAATACATGATCTAAGTTTTATTTCAAGCAGCCATGGCCTAACATTATTCATGTCCACTTTTTGAAGGTTTTATTTCTAGCAGCTACAACCTGAAAATACACAGGAGCATCACAAACTCACTTCCTCCTCCCTCACCAAATTGTATGCTATTATGCTATCCCCACCCTCTGCTTCTGCCTCTGTTTTGTGGCCAAACACTTTCGATCATGGAATGCACTCTGCAACAACACCTGAAAGTTCTCAAGAAAAGCTCCCCATTCCTCCTCGCTCATGTCTGCCAGCCTCACAAAACTCGTGCCAAAATGTAGTGTTTCATCCCTATCATATGCCTTAGCAGTCTGGTTTCTCTTAGTTGTTTCAGTGAGGTTGACACCCTTCAGTGATGCAGCAGACTCCTCATGAACATGTGTGAAGTCAGTGATCTCCTCATCTTCCTCGATGCTCTCCTCCAACTTCGGCGGATGCTTTCTGAATGCTTGCAATGAATTGTACGTGTTATCCTGATCATCCTCTTTGCATTCGACATGAAACTGTAAGCCTTCTTCCTCCTCCTTTAACTCTGCTTTTGGACTTGGTACCTCTCTTTCTGCTACTAACCTCCTCGCCTCCATGCAAACGACCTCCAGCTCGCTGGGTTCTTCCTCCATTCCCCTCAACTCTCTGCTCATCATCTCACCGATCTCCGCCAAGCAAAGCCCGATACTTGCTGCTTCCTTGAGAAAGATCGTGCACAAGACCAGAACTCGAAGGCAGGCTTCACGGATCATCGGCAGCTCCACCCGAAGCATGTCGGAATCTCTCGTCGGATCGAGATTGGCAATGTACTCTAACTCGTCTTCAGAAAACGGTACCGATGCCTGTGGCCAGTGGATCCACTCGAAATAGGGATCCTCCATGCTCTCCGGCAAGCAGAGGCCATGATCTATGGGGATCAGGTCCATCCATCCCCCAAGTCTACCATCCCCAGTCTCAACCTTCCTCACCAGCAGATTCCCAGCATGCCTATCCGTGTTGAGGATTCGTACATCAAGCATCCCTATTCTGTGGATCGCAGAGACAGGGAAGCTCGACGTGCCGTAGTCGCTGGCATCGAAGTCATGCGGGATGAACTGCTGGAACGAAGCGATCTTGCTGGTACACTGTCGCTTTCTGCAGCAGGTGTTGCCGCCACTCAATCCAACGTTGACATGGAACACCGAGTGGGTGATCTTCACAAGCGCCGTCGGAGGAACGCGTGCGAAGCTCCCATGGTCAAGAAGGTACGCAGCCACCTCCCTGAAGCCGGTCTCGCCAACACGCACGGATCTCTTCAGGCCTGGCTGCCCGAGAGCTTTCCCGGCGAAACCTTTGGGATTGTTGGGTGCCAATGGCTCTTCATCCGTCGGCTTCACGATCGCGACCTTGTCGCCGCTGCTGTTCCTGAAGTAGTACGCACCTCCGAGCCCACGGTGCACGGGTACGGGATCGACACCGCGTCTGATAGCCTTCACGGCGTCCCCGACGAGCTGTTTCATTGGAGCACGGCGACTGGAACAGCCCAGCATCTCAACTGGCCCGCTCGAGTCGCTTTGGTGGAGGTCCTTAACGCCCCGGGAGAGGCAGGGGGTGGAGGAGCTCCTGTGCATGGAGCTTCTCGTGAGAAGCAGTGGGGAGTCGCCACGAATGGCGCTGAGATCGTTCTTCAACACAAGATCACCGAACACGAGCGAGCTCTCCTCGGTGGGGACATGGAGAGCGAGCTGCAGCTTCCTCTTCACCGTGTGGGCATTGTCCTGCCGATCTAACTCGATCCCCAACACGCAGCCGGTCTCCGTCTGGATGAACACACGCCGCCTCCCCACAGGCTTTCCCTCGCTAGCTCTGTTGTCATAGAAGTCACTGCTAGTGGTACTCCTTAAGACTGCAACTGCCATCTGTGCCGGCAGGTTAGGAGACATGGAAACCAGGCCACAAAAGCCAATGTGGAGAGCGTCTTCTTCCTCTCCTTCGTGCGCACGGAAGAGGCAAAAGCTGCAAGAGAGTAGATCGTCAGAACAAGAGGACTCACAGCTAAGCCATACTAAGATGCGGAAGAGCTTACACACACGAAGCACGGCAGGGTAAGCCCTACCGAGGAGATCGGAGATGGACGCAGCTGGAACCGACGGCCGCGATCCCTCTCTTCTCTCCGGCCCGTTCCCCGACCTCCCCTCGGTCTCTATGGAACCCCACCGTGGCGGCGATACGGGGTTAAGGAACTAACCGTGGTTAAGTACAGAGATCTTGTGTGCGAGCGCATTCATCCGCCGTCGGTGCTCGTGATGCCAAACGATCTCACCCGTCGGTATGAGATCCGCACTCCCCTTACGGATCGACCGCCCATGGAACTGCTCACCCAGTTAGTGTCATTGGGGCCCAAGTCCGCCGCCCAACGACGGAAGCGAGTGATGACGTGGAGGATAAGTAGTGGGGGATCTTTGCGACGGCGACGTCAGCCTGTCCGCGAAGGCTTGGCGCCTTCGCGGGATAATTACGTTAAAGAAAAATACTAAAAACTCTTTTAAGATATTATAAATAATAGAATCCTGATAAATCATATTAGTAAGAAAATACAAGGGATATGTCAATGATTGAACGCCTAATTCTGTGATCTGGTCATGGAATGGTCGATGGAGAGCTCTTTGTGCGTGGCAAGAGTGCACAAGACAAATCGATCAATCAAGATGTTGAATTGAGAGCTGCATGAAGACATTTCTGTGCCCACTTTGATGATCAAGATATCATCTTTCAGTGTAGAAAGTCTTCTCAACAAAATAATTTAAAATTGATATTAAAAAAACATTAATGTAAGATCGTTGCTTTGTAAATAGTTCTATCACTAGGATAGATTTGTTCTTTTTCTTAAACCTTTTTTTAGTTCCTATTAACTTCGTTAAATTTGATTTATTATATTAACATTTATCTTTATCCACTTTTACTTTCTTCTCTTAAATTCTTAGTGATTAAATCTAATTGGTTCAAATAATTAGGACTTATTATTATTATTATGTTATTTTAATGATTAAACAATATAAACAGGAAAATGGAGATACATTCCAATATCCATCTGGATATTCTTCTCATAGTATAATCCATCTAAAGACAGTCAAAACTAGTGAGAAGTTGTAAATATATTTAGTGTATTCTTTCTCTCATATATATATATATATATATCAATATTATTATATTATAAATGAACAAATATATATCAGTATTATTTAATATATCGTCATAATTTATAACGGAGTGTAAAATTGCACTTTGGCCCTCTATATCTTGACAATTGGCAGGTAGAGGACCCAATCAAACAAAAGGGCGCGCCGCGCTTAGGGTTTCGGGTTTCTTTCCGTGGATCGATCAATCTCCATGTGGTCGCTGAGAGCTGGTGCGAGTTAGGCGGACGTTGGACGACGATCAGGAGGGGGGAATCGATTGATGGAGTCGGCCTGCAGATCGAGCGGAGACGAGGAGGAGCTCGGGAGGGGACGGCGCTCCTCGTCTCCGGGAGGTACTGTTTTCATTTTCTTACCGTTTCCTTCCTTTCTCTTCTCTGTTTTTTGTTTTTCGGTGTTCGATTGCTTCTATTTTCCCTTCATTTCTCCCCATATAGAAAAATATACCCTTTTTATTCGTTTATCTGGATTCATGGGGAGAAATTAGGCTCTTAAGTTGCGGAGTCGAATAGATTAATTAGGTTTTGTGGGGCTTTAATTCTTCTTTCCAATTAAAAGATGAAATGCAGTAAGTTTCTGCATCAAATCTTCTTATTTTGCTAATTCCTATGTCGGAGACCTCTTTTTCTTTGCCCTATTCGTCGTTCATCTTCTTTTCTTTGTTAAAATTGTCTACTTTGCTGAGTTGGAGTCTATCCAGATTCGGTTCCTAAGTCTGCTTTCATCTCTTTCAGAAAGATTTCTTCTTTTTTTTTGTCCTTTCATGGTCTTTTAAGGTATGGAATAAAGATAATATGTATTATATGGGAAGACTATGCCAGGAAGATAAGCTCGCATGCGTTTGTATAAGCTTTTATTCACAATATTCTTTCCCAACAATAGCTGAATGTGCCCTTTGCTCAATATATATATATATATATATATATATATATATATATATATATATATATATATATATATATATATATATATATATATATATATATATATATATATATATATATATATATATATATATATATATATATATATATATATATATATATATATATATATATATATATATATATATATATATATATATATATATATATATATATATATATATATATATATATATATATATATATATATATATATATATATATATATATATATATATATATATATATATATATATATATATATATATATATATATATATATATATATATATATATATATATATATATATATATATATATATATATATATATATATATATATATATATATATATATATATATATATATATATATATATATATATATATATATATATATATATATATATATATATATATATATATATATATATATATATATATATATATATATATATATATATATATATATATATATATATATATATATATATATATATATATATATATATATATATATATATATATATATATATATATATATATATATATATATATATATATATATATATATATATATATATATATATATATATATATATATATATATATATATATATATATATATATATATATATATATATATATATATATATATATATATATATATATATATATATATATATATATATATATATATATATATATATATATATATATATATATATATATATATATATATATATATATATATATATATATATATATATATATATATATATATATATATATATATATATATATATATATATATATATATATATATATATATATATATATATATATATATATATATATATATATATATATATATATATATATATATATATATATATATATATATATATATATATATATATATATATATATATATATATATATATATATATATATATATATATATATATATATATATATATATATATATATATATATATATATATATATATATATATATATATATATATATATATATATATATATATATATATATATATATATATATATATATATATATATATATATATATATATATATATATATATATATATATATATATATATATATATATATATATATATATATATATATATATATATATATATATATATATATATATATATATATATATATATATATATATATATATATATATATATATATATATATATATATATATATATATATATATATATATATATATATATATATATATATATATATATATATATATATATATATATATATATATATATATATATATATATATATATATATATATATATATATATATATATATATATATATATATATATATATATATATATATATATATATATATATATATATATATATATATATATATATATATATATATATATATATATATATATATATATATATATATATATATATATATATATGCTCAATTGCAAGAACGACTTCTGGTATTGAGATATTCCATGAATGAACAGGCAATGCGTGTTGAATGAATAGGGAGTGCATTTTTACTTACAATCTCTTGTCCCTGTCTCTACAAGGAATATATACTAATTTGCTATGGCTAAATTAAATGTTTTTAAGGTCTGCACGTGAGAGTAAGTGTAGAAAGTTATGAGACAGTACGTTTGTAGATTTAATGAAATGATGACATGAGAAGCTACTTTTGTGGGAGCTATCAACAGTATATATGAATACACATATCGATACATCACAATGCAATTCCTGAAATTTCAAACTGGGAAGGGTAGTGGTGGTCAGATCAACTGTGATTTGTTTGTTCCACAGTTCGAAGCAGTTTGGCCATCATTAGGTTTCTGATATGTTTTTTTATCGCTTGCGTTTGTTCAGACCAAATGGCTTTTTTTTTTTTTTGCTTTTTGATGAAGAAAATGTGCTTTATTAAGCATAACAAAGGGTACTTCCAAACTATCACAAAGTTTTGATTGGCTGTAAATTTGATACTTCTTTTGCTTCCTCTCTGTTGTAGTGGAACTTTCAGCGAAGGTGGATGGGAAGAGTGGTGAGAGGGCAGCCATGCCCACAAGTCCAAGATCAAAGCATTCCGCAATGGAGCAACGCAGAAGGTGCAAGATCAATGACAGGTAGGCAAAATTACAATTCATTTCTTTTTCACAGGCACATACTCCTTTCATTAATATTCTGTCAGAAGAAAAAGGAACTATCTTGAGATCTTCTTATTGAATCTCCTCCATGTCCTTATCATAGACACCTCTAAACTTGTTTCTGTAAAGGGTTCAGATTTCGGACTGGCTGCAGGATATAGGATCAGGATTTTTCAAATTGGATCGTCAAAATGGTCTTTTTTAAGAAGATCAGAAGTTTGTCAGGAAAAAAATGCCGAAACAATCAGTTAGGATAGAAGCCAACCAGTATCGACCGTGGACCAGCCAGCACCAATTGGGTTAATATACAAAGTGATCCTTATAGATTGTATTTATTGAGACCTGTAAAAACTACTTAAGGTAGATGAGTCAAGTTTGTGGTTTCTAGACTCTACCTGTCAAATACCAACTTGAAATGACCATTCTTGCATATCATGTCCAGTTATGTACTTGATGCAAAACCTTATAGAGCAACATGTGGGTGAAATATCACTTTCTATAGTATTGATCTTTCCCAATGCGGCATACATTGGTATTAGACTTTCAAAGGACCAATTGAAATCTTTTAGTATTTAGATATCTAATTAGTCCTAGACTATCTAATAAGTCCTATGTTATCTTTTTAAAGAGGGACCTCATGGCTAAAAGGTTGATGAATTTATGGCTACTTAATTCTCTCTCTCTCTCTCTCTCTCTCTCTCTCTCTCTCCCCTCTTTGGTCAAGTTAGCATCAGTATCCTTCAATTTAGTTCTAAAATATACAAATCTAGTATATGGAAATTTGTTTAGATTTTCCTTGTTTTTCTCCCATTGCTGTTTTTTTTTCTCAACAATAGTTTTTTTATTCTTTTCAACATGGTTCATCTTACTAGCCCGTATCGGTGTATCAACTGGCCATCGGTACGATATGTATTGACATACCAAACACGTGGTATGATGGATTGTACTGATGGACTGGTATGTACCGCTCATACCAATCCCTTGTTAGACTGATACATACCGCCCGTATCGAGCGGTACACCGTGATACAGTGATCCTTGCTTTTCAGTGATAGTGAACTTGTTTCTATACTAACATCACAGAGAACAAATTTGCCTATCATGTGACCTTTGTTGCACTGTTTTGTGGCTAGCTTTCCTTGTTTGCCTCAAGTTTTATAATATGTATCTTTTTTGGCCTTCAGTTATTTAGGATCACTTTTGTGGTACTACATCATTGAATTTAGTACTAGAATAGCCAAAATGGAACAATAAAAAACTTATTGAGCCCTAAGCTTTTTTTTATTGCTCTTTGACTTACTATGGCCAATACTTCATGCAAGAGAAATGGCTTATACTACAGATTTCAGATTCTTAGAGATCTTATACCACATAGTGATCAGAAGAGGGATAGAGCTTCATTTCTCATGGAGGTACAACTTATTTTTTCTATTTGCAACTAAAGCTATTTGAACACGTGATTCCTAAACATTACGCCCTTATGCAGGTTATTGAATATATTAAGTTTTTACAAGAGAAGGAACAAAAGCACGAATTATACTCAGGCTGGAATCAGGAAAATGCAAAACTTGTGCCATGGGTAATATGATATTCTATTTGGTTGAAATGGGCATGAGTTAATGCATATGTTTAATTTCTATATTCCTAAATGTTACCTATTTTCCCTTCCCAAAGAGGACATTTTCTTGAATTAACTCATTTAATTGTGGTTCAAGGTAGTTTATGTTTGAATTTCTTATGGGTAATGTGATAACTGAGCATGCTTAAGCATAGAAGTGCTCACATCAATAGCGCTTCTTTGTATTGATGTTCCTTTTGTGTTGGCTGATGACAGAGTAACACAGATGGCATCTGCGACCCTAAAAATGGGCCTGCTCAACCTGGATTTTTGTTCAGTGAAAAGTTCATTGACAATAACATCCCAGTAGTGCCATTAAATGCAACAAATGCTGCAGAGACTGATACTAATGCTGGTACAGAGACAGTGCTTGATCCTTTGCAATCAAATGCTTATGCCTCTCTCGAAAGAGGACCTGGTTTATCCCATCCTCAAGAGAGGTTAGTTTCAGATCCAGATAACTTCCTATCTCAGCCACAATCTGGATGGCAAAGATCATCTTGTCCAGCTGACTGCACCATGAGCAGCGACTTGTTGAGTGAACAAGAAGAGCTAGTAATTGATGAAGGCACAATAAACATTTCCAGTGTCTACTCTCAGGGGTGAGTCCTGATTAAACTACAATATTATTTTCTCTTTAAAGGTGTTTTAGGCTTTAAAACTGCCAGATCATCTGCCTCTATTTTGTCAGGGCATCCATACTTGTCATTACTCAATGAATTATAGATCATAATATCTATCAATGATTCACTATTCTTTGAGCATTTCTGCTGATAAGTCTTGTACAAATTGTTTAGACTTCTTGAATTTTCTGCAAGCTATCCGGAATTTTGGCGTTTGGTAGGTTTACTACTTGCTCTCTTTTTGTTAGTTATACTTGTGAGAGTTTATTCATGCTTGTCAACTCTGGGTTCAGAATGACTTAGAAGAGCTCTATTGCTTATGTGCATACAGGTTTTTAACAACGATAACACAAGCACTGCAAAGTTCCGGTGTGGATCTGTCTCAAGCTAGTATCTCTGTTCAGATCAATCTAGGTAGGCGAGCAAATAGAAGGTCTGTTGCCACTACTACTATGTCCAGTGCAAAGGTATGATATGTTTCATCTGTTCTTACTACTAGCTTTCCATTTAAATTTGTGAATGCACATGGTATCGCAACTAGAGATGTATCGACGTCTCCTCAGTTGTGCTCCTTTTTCTCTAGTGGTAACCCATGGACGTCGGTATTCGTACCTCCTTGGTTAAAGATGTCTCGGACTAACCTTCATTCGAGTTCCATTGTTTAACTCGGGTCCCATCAATAAGGTTTGTTTGATGCTTGTTTGGTGGTCAAGAATAACTTAGGTAAGATTGCATACATTGACCAGTAGCAATCTTGAATCTGTTGCACTTCATCTGCAGGTGATCAAATGAACTTGTCGAGAATAAATTAGATATAGATGCAAGTCTTGTCGCAATTAAATCGAACATATCTTGTACAATACCATTTTCTTTTTATCTGAACATCCTCAATCGATGTGCTTCTTTTGATGTAGGATAACTGCAACCAGTCACCTCTCGATCAAGTAATGGGAGACTCGGTGGTGGGGAGCAACGGTGATGAGTCTGAACAAGCTCCAAAGAGGCAAAAGATTGATGACCATTAAGAGCTACTCATCTTCTCTTTCTCAGTTGCCATCCATACTGTTACCTTGTGACATTTCACGGAAACATGTAATATTAGAACTTAATGCATGTCATTGATCACTTGTATGAAGTCTCATCTTTTAGACTAAGCACCTGCAGTCACATTATCTTCATGCGTCATTGAATCATCCAATTACATCTGAAAGTAAAGTTATGGATCCAAATTACAGATATCACGAAGACTATCACAAGTTTGATGCCACAAACAGAACCCACAAAAAACATGTTGTATCGCCTAATAATGTATGAGAAATTGCATGTGACTAGAGAATAATGAAGAAGCATGAATATTAGGAACTCACAGACACTTTAACATCTCTAAGACATGTTGACAGTTCTTGGCAGGTTCAAGTCCCTGCTGTTGAGATAGAGATAGCCCTGTGAACCAGAGAATGGTCCCTTAGTGGAAACTGGCGAGAAGCCAGAATAGCCCTTGTCGATACTCGCCATGCCGACATCAAGAATATACTTTAATAGCTCATGTTTCTGGACGAGAGGTTGCGCTGCATATTCATCCACTGGCATCCACTGCATAAAGATAATCATCATCCTACAACATGCTGCAAATTGGAATTGCTACTTCCTATATGCTTGTATGATCACGCAGAAAAGCTGCATAAAGATTGTCACACAGCTTGCTACAGGTATTAACCAGGGATGGTCATGCTAGATGTAGTTATTCCAGGAAGAAACAGTTGCTTGTATGAAGAACCAAAAGACTAGAATAGCTTTTACCAGCCTTGTCTTTTCCTTTACCTGGGCAGCTTCGATCTCTAATTCTTGAGGATATATGTCATGTGAAAGAGGGCGTAGCATGCACACAAAGAATAAATCTGACTTCCCAAAGAATGACTTGTGGCTCTGCCTGTAAATACACAAATCATAAAAGGCTGAATGGTGTCTCACCTAAATGCAATTTGTTGGTACAGTTTAGTCATGTAAAGGCATCTCCATCTTTTTTTCCTTGGGCTGTGAAGCTTGCATGCCTGTGGTAATATCTAAAAGAACTATAACAGTGACGACGAATATAGAGAACAAGGCTTCCTATCCTAATAAACTTGTCACACATATAAGTTCTCAAAATCAATGAAAACCATCTCCAAGAAAGAATCACATGTTGAAAGAACTTGATCATAAATGCCAGATGGATATGGTATATACAACAAAAAAAGAAATGATCTTTTAGTTACATATATAGTTGTCATAAATGAGTATGCCGCAATACCTGAATGCAAGAACTTCAATAAATTCAGTGTCAATCTGTGATATATAGAAAGAGAAATTAGTTAGACTGAGCAAATTGGCCTTGAAAATTTCGAGGTTATTAAAATAAGAAGACCACTCCGATTTATTTTTTTATTCCTTTGTGTATCTGAAGGGAAATTACATACTCCTGTCTCTTCTTTTACTTCCCTTATTACTCCGGCATGAATATCTTCACCCTACAAAAGAAAAGGAACTCTTTAGATGGTGAAAAAATAATATCTAAACAATCCAGAAAACATCAATATTTTGTTCAATATTCCAGGTTGGAGTATTTCACTTGTTCAACAACTCCTGTGGGAAACTTCCATAGACCTAAACCTCTAAGTATGCCATTCTTTTCTTGGACCACCAAAACCTACCAAGTGAAATTATTTTAAGATTCAGAATAACTGTAAACAATGATGGCCGCTAAAAAAATATGGAACAAACATCAACACATAGAACTCCATTAGAGAAGTAGTAATGAGCAAAGTAAATGAAATAAGAGCAAATGAATCTGAAGAAAGCATATCAGGTTCATATCTGTTGCCTATGGAGACAAAAATTTAAACATAAATAACACATTTGAAATACCTCTCTTTTATCATTCATTACAAAAGCTCCAACTCCCACCCTATGTGAGGCATTTACAGGTATGGTATGTTCGGTATTAGGAAGCCAACAAACAAGCATCAAGTAACTGGGTTCTGCATGGTGGTACCAAAATCCCTCCTGAATCAGAATAAATTTCATAAAAATATTCAAGCAAAAATGCTATATTAATCAGGCTAAAATAAAATTACGACATACATTTCCAAAATAAATGTAATGTGATTGCTTAAAAGGAATATTTTTGATATGTATTTCAAAATTTCAGCATTCTATGACACATACATCTATGAAGGTCAGGCTAGAAGAACATAAGCAAGTTCAATGACAAATTTTCATGAGCAACCAGTTGGTACAAAAGGCAATTCTGCCAAAAATGAGGTACACATGTTAGAAATACAAGGAGATGTACTCATATAAGCAACAATAGATTGTTGGAGGATTTGATAATATGCCTTGAGTAAACAAATTTTCTGCAAGTTAAGATTGATTAAATAAAATAATTAGGACTCCATAACAGGGAGAAAGACATAAGCACAAAGGTAATAAAGTAAAAAGGGAAAATAAATGTGTAACAGATAACAAACTGTATACTTCACGTTAACAGAGGTTAAATCCCCATAACAGATATTTGAATGTATAGGCACCCTCTTTATTAACCAATATCAGGGTGTATAAATTCTCTGATGGAACATTCGAGAATTTGTTTACACAATTTTAATAGCACATGAGGCATGATATATAGTACAATCTGTTACAACAATATCTATTTCTAAACATTGTGTCTAAACAAAAAATTCATGCTATTTTGCTGAAAATAGCACAAAACCATTGTCTACATATCCCCAAACAGTTTTGTTTAAGGAATAGAATTGCATGCTTCACTGCATGGATATGGGCAATTACCATCTATTTGGTTACATATAAATGTGTCTCCTGCATATATATACACAGAAATAGGGGGTGAGTGAGGAGAAGCTAGAATAAACTTTTAAGATTCATCAAAGAATTCTTTTTTATAAATTTTTGAATTGTAAATGGCCAAGGCGTTCATGAAAATCATTTGTCTATAAAAAAAATTTACCTTGACACATGCTTCAACAAGATTTGCATGTTGAATAGGCAGTTTAATCCAAGCACCTTTTATTCCCTGAAAATGGAATAAAATAATGGCAAATATTAAATTTCAAGCCAACTGTACATTCATTCAAAATTTATGCAAAAGCCAAAAACAAAAGATGAAAGTATTTGGGAGACATAATTGTACAACAACACATTAGTGTCCCAACTATTTGGAGTTGACTACATGGATCTTTTACCATGTTAATCTTTGTATAAAGCATCATGTATAGTTCAATTTAGCAAACACCTACTTTTATTGCTTCTAAGAAGCCTTATCAAGTCTCTCTCAACCTTTTCTTGGCATCAACCATTTCATCTAACAACATCTAAACCCCCTTCAACATTTGTTCACAACAACTTACATGATTTCATCTTATATGTTAAAGTTGAACCTAGTTATTTATGAACAAAAATATTTCTTTCCTTAAGTGTTTTATCTCAACTACAATTAAATTTTTGTATGTTGTTTTAACGGTCCAACACCACTATTATAAGGCATGGCCAACCTAAAAAATATCATATAAATTTTTTTTTTAATATAAGGGACATTCGATGAGCATAAAACCTTTGTTCAATTTTTACTCATTGAAGAATATCAATTTCTCCTTTTTGAATGATAATCTAAAATAACTATATTTTATACATTTCTTCTTATCCATCCAACATAACTGCACCCTGTTAGGACCGTTTCGGCACTAAGCAGGAGGGGGGAGGGTGAATTAGTGCTTTCGTAAAAATTACGTCGATTCGAAAATTTTGTTGGATAAATGTCGTATCGGAAATGAGTTTAACTTGAAATGTTCGTAAAGTAATTTCATTCGATAAAGGCCGTATCAGAAATGAGTTTAACTTGAAACGTTCATAAAGTAGTGAGCAAGTAAATCAATTAGTACTGAGAATGAAAAGCAGAACAAAAATACAAACCGAGTTTATAGTGGTTCGGTGGTTGCGACTTACGTCCACTTCCGATTCTACTTCCGTCGAGGCCATTGACATTCACTAACGCTCTTCTTCCAATGGGTGAAGACCAACTACCCTCTTACAACTCTCTCCTTTTCATAGGTTTAGGAAATAACTTTTACAAGTCTCACACCTTTCTTAGAATGATCTCAAAACTTTAAGTACGAGGAGGAGGACGCTTAGCACCTTTCAAGACTTTACAACTCAGAATCACTAGGTTTTTTGTTCTTTTTTCGTGCTTTCTCAAGCAAGAAAGAGTGGGATATTTATAGGGTCCAAATGACTTCAAAAATGGAGCAAAAAAAGGTCTCATTCCGAGTTTCCAGGGTACTAGCGGTACCACCACCATTACTGGGCGGTACTACCGCTTGCACCCTTGACAACTGGTGGTAACACCGCCTGACAAAGCCTAAGAGACCGAGCTCTGGCGGTACCACTGCCTGACAACAATAACTACTGGCGGTACTATCGCCCAATCTCGACGGTACTACCGCTAGACAACTTGAAAAATGTGTACTTCACTTTTCCATCTCATAGGCGGTTCCACCGCTTGGTCTAGCAGTACCACCACCTGACCTAACCCTGGGTCACTGAATGGGCTTTCCAATGGGCTCAACTCAGCCTAGATCAGGCCCAAAAGGCCCCTAATTAAGTTAGTAGGGTTACATACAAAACTAACTCAATTTACGACCTAACTTCGATAATTAAGACCTAACTACAACAATTAAGACTTGAACAATTTTGAGACACAAAATCTAAGTTGTTTAGCATGTCATTGGTACATCCGAACTCCCAACGAACTTTCAGTGCGTTGTCCGACCCTTCGGTGTATCGCCCGATCCATCGGCATGTTGACTCCCGCAATGTCCGATTCTTCCGGCCCGATGCCCGATCTTTGATTCCGACCTAACGTCTGATTCTACCGATTTAATTGTTTCACATTTTCATGATTGAAGTTAATCCTGCATTACTTTTCTCAAAGCATAGATTAGATCATAAACTCATCAATTGATTTCATCATCAAAATTTGGAATTCAACACACCCCTTGTTCTTTTCTTAGTATTACAAATTCGTAGATCTTGTCTTAGTTCTACATAAAATAAAACCTACAAAATAGTTTTCTAGGTAAGTCTACATAATTCAATTTCATATTTAATCTTAGCTAAACTGTCACCAAGAAGAACAATACCATAAGCAAATAACATATACCATGTGAACTAATCTTATATATAACTAGTAAGACCTACATTAGCAATGCAGAACACTAAGGATCTAAAATGGATACTCCTCACTTAAAACTCTTAATCATTGAAAAATCACTATAATGACTATATAAATATTTTTTGTCATATCACTATACTTACTAAATACTTCTTTCTATTTTAAAACCCATCATAATAGATTCCTAGAATTCTATCATAGGCCCTTTTTAAGTCAATAAAATTATGTACAAATGTTTATTCTTCCTTTATCTTCCTTTATCTTCCACCTTCTTACTCCTCTTCTTCCACTCTTCCTCTCTCTCTCTTTCTTCGTCGTTGAAACACCGATGCCAGCAACCAATAAGGGTCCAGTACGTGATACGATATAACAATCCTTAAATATTGTAAATGTTCTTTCTATTGCATAAGCATTTGGCAGCATGTT
The DNA here is from genome assembly GCA_004837865.1 of Musa balbisiana. NCBI lineage: Eukaryota > Viridiplantae > Streptophyta > Magnoliopsida > Zingiberales > Musaceae > Musa > Musa balbisiana. The sequence goes on along the minus strand of CM017191.1, from coordinate 32,923,227 downwards.
CAAAGGTTAAACTATTCCCAAGTAGCATATGCAATTTAGCATATGCCATAGAAAAGGAGTCATGTATACCATTTCAAAGTTTCTAAACAAGGAGAGAGATTATGGTCCTCCACTATTGATATTAAAAAAATTTCATGTAACAAACAAGCATATTAATTGGGTTCAGATGTTGAACCAGTTGCTATTACTACGTAGCACTAGCTAGTTTATGTACCAAGAAAGCTGAAGCAAAACACAGGACATCCAAGAGGGGAAAAAATATCCATGATTGAGAAAATAACCTGCTTCCTCCAATTACTTATAGATGCTCTTAACGAAGTATGGAAAGCTGCAGGGTCCATTGGTTCCTTCAATTCAACAATGACACCTCCATGGTCATCATCGACCGCAGACAGCAGAGCAACCTCTACATCATCAGTCAATTCTGGACCCAAAATGGATGACTGATTCGCTAAAATCGACATAAATCTGTTCCTGAATAGTTTTGCAGCCCTCCTAGAACCTGATAATTACAAAATAATTATAAATAAGATAACCAAGTGTAATCTTATTAAAATTGCAAAAACATCATTGGTGTTGCAACAGAAGAAATAAAACACTAAGACCAAATAGTAACAGCAAGAAACTTAGTATGTGTTACATGCTTCTTCTTCTTCTAAGTGTGTATTCAATAGAAAACAGTATATTCAGAGTAAAAACATGTAGAATATGGCAATAAAATAATTATAGTCTACTCCACAATTTCACTGAACGTAAGTGGCATATATCATTCTCAAACCCTCCTAAATGATTGTTCGACATTGCTCTTCTCTTTTTTTTCATTTTTCGTTTTCTGTTTTGCGTGTAGAGCGGTCAATGAAACATAGAGGTCAGATAGAAAAAGAACAGTAAAAGTTTAAAGTACCTGAAACGAAAGGCCTACTTTGTCCTTGGTTCTAAAATCAATTTGAAGGACTCATTAAACAAGAGCAAATTATTGGCTGATGTGGACAGAACAGCTAGCAACATAACAGTATGCAAAGGTCAATTCCTAATGAAACAAAAAAGTGAATGGGCCCAATATAAGACGAATACAAATTTTACGGTAAATAAACATCATAATGGTAAGTATTATTTTCCTGCATAAAAGGTCAACAAAAAAGTGGGGAAGATAAATAAACATTCATCTTTGTGTAATCCCCCAAGCCGGAAACTAAAGTTGCAGCGCAACTAGTTGTTCTGCCATACAATTGGTAGGCGGATCAGATGCACAGGACTAAAACAACCAAAGGTAATCAAGAACCAATCTGTAAATGAAAAATGCCGAGAGGATAACATCAAAACCCATCTCCAAACGGAAATATCCAATTTTCGTCCAAAGAAAGGGCAACACCAAGAAGCCTAGCGCTAACCACGAAAATGAAGGAGGACCGAAATCGAAGTATCGGCAAGACTGTCGACCACGAGAGAGGATCCGTCGGCAGCGATTCAGGCGATGAAAAGGCCGATGGTAGCGAGCGCGTGTAGATCGGGAGGTTAGGATCGGATCATCGCTTCGACAGACGAAACCAAAGGCAATTCTCTAACCACAACCCTAAGCCTATGATGTGATGATGCCATTAACTATTGCGTGCCGCAACGGACTCAGCAGAGAAACACGTGATGCGGATCCTCTCCAGCTTTACTTTCAAATAGAACTCACAATATTCATCAGGAGCCGTCCACTAATTTAGGCCGCAGAACGGTATGCGCCCGATCGAACCGTTTCATCCTTCAGATCGAGATTGGACGGTGGGGATAGGCATCCCCAAGCATGAGGAAGTCAAACGGCGATGAATGAGTCGACGCCGTAGTTACAGATGTTGTGTTGGAGCTTATCGGCGCCGTAATCTTTGAAGCAAATTGCAACTGCACCACCTTAGCTTCCGTTCGACGCTTGAGTTCTAAGGAGATAAAAGGATCGTATAGAGATCGAAAGACTACAACGCCAATTCAAAAAGAGAAAGAACGAAAGCTCGATGATGTCGGCCGATCGGAGACGAAAGATCACCGAACACTGTTGCGTGGCGTCCGACTCTGTTTCGAACGATGGGGAAACAGAGGCGTCTCATAAAAGCTTCTTGAGAACAGAGTACACGACGATCTCTTTGTTTACCCAAATAACCCTTGTGTAGGAGGGTATTGTAGGTATTATGGTTCCCAATCAAAAGCTGGATCCATCTCTCGGACCACCTAGATCAGATCTGGACCGTCCAATCTGTAAGGGACGAAGTCGGACTGAACGAAACGAGGCACAACTACCATAAATGGTGCGACCCACTTCAGTGACGGATGGAGTCCGATCCTTGGGGTCTTCTCTGGGTTGAGTCAGCCCGATCGAAACACGCAGCGGCCGGACTTTGTCGGCCTACCTCTCGTGTATTCATCTTGACCCTCCTTCGCTGCATTCTCGTCGAAGGAATCCCGTGCTTCCTACGACCGTTACCCTCGAATTCTCGGATCATCTGTCGATCCCATCCACGATCGCCCTCGTAGGGTCCTTGTATCCCCTAAGGACGATCGATCGGTCTCCTCTTCTTGGTCCGTGTTGCGTTCGATCTCGAAGATTTGATCATCTGTCGCAGACATCTCTTTCTCCATGCTTCTTTTTCTTTTTTTTTTGGTTTTTACCTCGTTTCGACAATGGATTATCCCGTACGCGATCGTTGGGAGCGATCAAAGAGAGATTTTTCAGTTTTCCATCTAGGGTTTTGGTTTTGAATTGGGGATCCGGGGCTAAAACTTTGTCTTGTTGCAGAGGTTTGTCCCTTAGAAGCCGGTCAAGATGTTCAGTAGGCTGTTTGGAAAGCCCAAGGAGCAAACCAATGCCGTGGCCACTCTCGATAAATTAAATGAGGTACCGATGGATTTCCGCCCCCCCCCCTTTCTTTGGTTTAATTTATCTAATTATTTGTTATTGGGTGCAAAGTGCACAGTTGACTAGTGGAATTTCTGGGATTACGAAATTGCTTTTGTGTTTGTTTGGATACTATATGATCAGGGTATATGATTGATTGCCTTTCTAGATGGTGGCCTATTATGGTCCTCGCAGTAACAACACTGAAAACCTATGTAAACATGAAAGAAAGATTGTCTTTTTTGCTTTGTCTAATATGATGGTTATTTTGTGATAGAATCTTAATGACAATCAATCTCTGATGTGTTTGGCCAGTTGTTAACAGAAACCTTCCTCTCGTTTTGTTATTTTCTGTTTGTTTTCTTATTGTCCTTAGGAAGTCCCGTTGCTGCTGAACCCGCTGATAGTAGTAGTTTCATTTTCTGTGCTTCTGATAGTATATTTTATGTACTTTACTAGGAACGATGTTTGAAAGTAATTCCGTGTGGTGCTACCTTCCTCAAGATTTAGGTAACGTCTGTGCAAGTTCATCATTATATAGGATGATGGCAGGAGAAATTTTTACTTATGACAAATATGATTTGTGGTAAGGTGTCTTGCAATAAGGTCTTTTTTTTTTTGGCTCACTTTGTGGTGCAGCTTAGTCTTTTTGGTTTCTTTTTCTGAAGCTAGATATGATTATAATTCATAATTACAAATGTAATTCTATCTTTTACATAATTAAGTTGCATTAGCTGTTGGGAGAACTAAGGCCGAGTGCTTTCCATAAGTCCAATGATTTTCTCAGATATGCTCCAAAATGTTGAAATGTTGAAGCTATGACATAATTAATGTGAGATAACTGACTTTGTTGATCTAAAATCTAACTGATCTATATGAACTAAGTGAGATTAAAGACATTATAGCCAAGTAAGGGGCCAACAAAAGATCAAAGTAGAAAAAAATCAAGTTCTTGAATTAGAATAACATTCTTGTAGAAGTTGAAATTGAAAGGAGAAGTAAAAATTATGACATTGGTTGCATGGTTGACCATGTATTGGACATTTATGTATACTCACATTTATGCATCCTCGACTGCATTGTAATCTCCTTTCTTTCTTTGGAGGCAAGTCTTATCTAAGGCTTCTGCACTTCAACTTAAGTGAGCCTTTCTGTGATATTCATAGTTCATCAACCGTGCTTGTCTACAGATACAGGTTGCTCTTTGTATTCTTTGATTTATCATGGTGGAAAAATAGACTTTATACCAATCAAGTATCAGGATCTAGAAAAGAGTTTTTATAACCTGGATAAAGAACTAATACATTGCATTCCTTGCCTTATGATGAGAGGATGTGTGTTGGGACATCTGCTGATGATGGATTTAAAAGTTGTCACTTGATTCTCCAGGACATAGAACCTTGAAGCCTGCCACAAGGGTCTCATGTTACTTGTCATGATCTAAGTGATAAAGGAAAGAAGTTCAGGTTCATCATAGGAGAAGGTGAAGAGAGTTCTAACAGGGGAATAAAAAGGGGAGGCGACAGTTATGGGCATGTGAAGTACTATAAAAAAAGTCAAGAAAGATAGACTCTTACAAAAAGAACTTGGAGTATGGATGCAGAAGATATATTGCCATGATCAGTTTGCTATTTCTGCCATAGTTATCAAATCATATAGACTATGATGTTCATGCCTTGAGGTCCAATACAGTGCTTATCAAACTCAAAAGGAGTGAAACCAAGACTCGGACATGTGTTCTTTTGGAATTCTTATTTGATTTGTTTCAATCTAAGCTTGTGCGATACTTTGTAGATTTGATTATTTGGGGTGGCTTCATGTACCTTTTCCTGCCATTAAGCTTTACTAAGGGTAATACCACTAGTCAAATTGATAGCCATCAATATTCTTTTATTGTTTCTAATAAAGCCATACTAGGGCTTCCTCTACCTTTCTTCGCACCACTAGTTTCTTATCTTAACAATGCATTTATAAGTCTACTTTTGAACATGCCCAGATTTTCTTGAACATATTTTCTTATAATGGGTGCTATCCTAGTTGTTCACAAATGGAAACATTTTTTGTTGTATAATTTTCAAGTAACCTTACACATCCATTTGAATCTTGAACAACGTTATTTTAGCAATACTAACTCTTATGTGACCCTGAACTAATTAGGAGGTTAGAAGCCTTTTTCTTTTCCAGAAATTATGCTGGATTATTTTGATTACTATTCTGTTGGAATGCTATGCATGAATAATGCACAATAATAACAAATGATGCTTCATCAGTTTGGTGCATCTGACTGATCTTAGAAAAATGATTTACACTATAAATTTTCCTTTAATGATTTTGTGATTAACACTACAAATTGTGATATATGTGGGAATGGGATGTGAGCAATTCATTTTTTTTGTAAAACTGTTATAAAGAAAGCTGCCTTTGGTCTAAATATTGATAACTTTAAGATAGTTCATAGGTTTCTTTTTATTTAGTACTTGAAGAACAAAACTTCTGATGCTTTATTTTGTATTTATTTTCACAATGAAGTTTTTGAACTTCTATATAAATCTTTAAAAAATCAGCTTTCTTCATCCAAGAAGCAGTACCTAAGTAAATAAAATAGATGTTGAGTCATGTATGGTGTCCTCTATTATGGTTTCACATGGTAGGTATGGACATTTGAAGTGACTCGTTATGTATATGCACCTAAACATCTCCCTTAAAATGACTGTGATCCTCATGCCTCAGAGATATGATCTCTTCCATATGAACTGTAAAGTCATTGTTATCATAATTAGCATAGTTGCAATAATGCATTAATTATTTCTCTAATTTGCTGGTCTTTATGCTGCAGACACTTGAGATGCTCGAGAAAAAGGAGAAAGTTCTCTTGAAGAAGGCTGCTGCTGAAGTTGAAAAGGCTAAGGAGTTCACAAGAGCAAAGAATAAGAGAGGTACAGATTTATGATCTACTTGTGGATGTTTATAATGCTCACAAACACTAGTTCTACCAACATGATCTGTTAGCATGGCCTTTTTTGACATGCTTTTCCATGAAGGTAGGGCTACATTGTTTACGTAGCTAAAGAACCAAAATGTTGATACAAAATAATTTTGCCATTGTGACTAGCAGTGACAAGTGTTTTCTGTGTTGAGGTTCATGTACTGATTTGTTTACGGTGGCTGGATGATCTGCTCACATTTGTGTCTTAGTACTGAAATTGCATAGATTGCTTTGGGTGACCTTTTATCTTCATAAGTAGCTAGTCTTCTCCTTTCTATATCTCCTTGCATTCTACAATTTGAAGTTTCTTCTGAATACAAATGTGCATATAAATAAACTAGCATTCTATAATTATTGGTATTGAGAGAATGGAGTGTAGAAAAAAGTTTCGACTGGTTCAAGAATTATATTGGTTTTGGTGGATTTTTTTTGTTTTTTGTTTTCTAAATTCTTTGTTTTCCATTCTCGCTAAAGAAAACAACTGGATACTTTTACTTGTCAAATATGTTCCCTCTTTATTTTGCTCATTTTATCATGGAGTAAGTACTTGTAGGTTTCAATTATTTAACTTCTTTGCTTGAAGGGTATCCTTTATCACATTTGGCAGTCTGGACTATTCAGTATTGTGTATCTAGATATTGTCCCTGAGGGTACACCTGTCCCTTGCTCGCTTGATATTTCTGTTTAGTACAATAACCTATATACTGTTACTAAAGGCTTTACTGATCATGATCAGTCTCTTGTACGTGCTTGTTTCACTTTCACAAAGTAAATTTTATTTCTTCTTCAAATTAACTTATCCATCCAATCTAGCACTTTGACCTCTGAGCTAATTTTGTTTTCCTTTTTCTTCCTGTTGTTTCCTGTGTGAAATTAGACATTTTCTTCCATCATTTTGTCCCCTATATTTTGTGATACATCTCGAGATCTGCTTCGATTGAATATCAGACATCTGCCTTCCAACTTTGCCTTTGATTTTTATCCAAAGTTTTCTTGTCGACACTGTTAACTGCTTTGACTAACAGTTACTCCTTTGTGGGTATGCTGTTGTTTATTATATCACCATCTTTGCCTAGGTATTGTTGTCCTTCGGGAAATGCAAAACTGTATATATGTATAAAGGAGATAATCAGAGCAATCCAGTGCATGAAACAAAGAAGTCATGTTTATATTAACATTTCTAAATATGAAACTCTTTATCTTTTTTAATTGACCCAGGAAGAATAATCTCTTGTGTAACTTAAATCATGAACCTCTTCCCAGATAAACTTTTAGTTTAAATATTTGATGGTAAAAACCTTTGCCATACAAGAAACAGCTCATAGTAGGCAGCAGGATTAGATCGACCTGATACTGCTCCTAGATGTTTTTCCAGTATATTATATCTAATAATACAACATGTCATATGACTCCTACTAGGCTGCAGGGGTAGATCCAGTGGTTTTATGAGAGCAAAAACCGTTGAGTTGGTTGATTCAGGAGTTGGGCAATGGTCTGTTTATTTCTGAGATAGTTGATTCCTAGAACATTTTTATAATGTTGGATGCCTATCCTGGTCCCACTTGTTCAACAAAATGAATCAAGTGCTCCACCTACTCCATGCAATCATCCTTGTCAGTTCTAGATGCCATGAAAATTTGTGTCATGGTTTTATTGCATTGTCAGTTGTAGATGCCATAGAGGTGATTAATGGCTCATCAAAGGATATTTTTTGGAACATAGCAAAACTGGGTATGGCTATCACTATACTGTGTTACCATATGAGCATATTGGTTCTATATTTATCTGTACTATGCTAATTTAATATTCACTATTCTCACTCCTCTCTTTAGTACATGAATGTCTACCCATTCCAATTATTGATCCATAGCTAAATATGAAACATTTTTGATATGGATGGGCCTGCCATCTTTATCATCATCAACCATTTAAGTTTCGTGGAGGTTTCTGAAGGTTATTGACTTGTTCCTTGCATCTTTCTCAATTCCTGGTAATTTTTATATCATTATGCTCCCTCCTTTCTTTAGTGTATGAATGTTTGCCCATTCCAATATCATGTAAGTTGATCCATAGGTAAATATGAAACTTTTTTAGACATGGACAGGCCTGACATACTTTTATCATCATCAACCATTTAAGTTTCATGGAGGTTTTTGAAGGTTATTAACATGTTCCTTGCATCTTTCTAAAATCCTGATTTCGAAAGTTCATTTTTTTCAGAAACTTGTTTAGTAATAATGTCATGTTTTTTATGACATGATCTCAGTGACCTTTTAGAAACTTGCTTTATTATACCAGCATTTGAAAATCAACATGCACATCAGTGCAACTATTATAGCCAGCTTTCTTGCAGTAAATGCCATTTTATGTTTATTTATCACATTTACACTAATGGGATTTTTTTGTCTATCTCTGTTAGCTGCTATACAATGCTTGAAGAGGAAGAGGCTTTATGAACAACAAGTTGAGCAACTTGGAAACTTCCAGTTGAGGATTCATGATCAGGTATTAACTCAAATTAAGTATGATAGTGGTTTTCAAGGCTATGCTTGCATATTTCCTTTATATCATTCCGACTAATCTTTTATTGGGATGAACTCCAGATGATAATGTTGGAAGGTGCAAAAGCTACAACAGAAACTGTTGACGCTTTGAGAACTGGAGCAGCAGCAATGAAAGCTATGCAAAAAGCAACGTAAGTAGATGAACTCCTATTTGCTTATTTGTATGCTTTAATATCCATTACTGTCAGAATCATTTGTAGTGTTTGCACTTAGACCTGTGAAAACAACTCATTGTTTGTCACCTACACTGAAACTTTCTTCCAGGCTATGGTCTTGATGAAGTCATTATTTCGTTACATGATGCAGATTTTGACTGACACTAGAATTGTTTATGATGCTCTGGTCATCCTGTTCCTTACTGCAGTGTGCTGTTATTGTTGACCTCTTGTATAACAATAAAGAAGGGGTGAAAAACTGATTGATGTTGCTCTGTTTTCTATAGTAATATTGATGATGTTGACAAGACCATGGACGAGATCAATGAACAGACAGAGAACATGAAGCAAATTCAGGAAGCATTAGCCACTCCTATTGGAGCAGCAGCTGACTTTGATGAAGTACACCTTCTTCCCGTGATCAGTGTTCTTACACTTGTCTACTTTTCTTAATTTTGATGTATGAACCAAACACTGTGATGGCAGGATGAGTTGGAAGCAGAACTGGAAGAGTTGGAGGGAGCCGAGTTGGAGGAACAGCTTCTTCAGCCTGCTACAACTGCTCCTGCTGCGCCAGTTCATGTTCCTGCTGGTAGAGTACCTGCTCGGCCTGTTCCCCAGAAAAATACCGCCGAGGAAGACGAACTTGCAGCATTGCAAGCTGAGATGGCAATGTAGTGAGGCACTGTGATCTTCACATCTGCCATGTGTCTCGGAAGATTAAGACAGCAGCTAATGACGATCCAACCTTTCTCTTGAGACTGTTCTACCCAATCTCTATGTTGAAAAGCACCTGTAAAATTCATGATCGAAGTGTGATTGATACCTGTAAAATTTCTGTTATAATTTGGATGTGCCATGACAGGGGATCTTCTCTTTGTTGATGCTTTATTTGCCCGTGATATAAGAGCTGATTGCCATTTCCAATGTTTTATGCTTCTGAGGTGTATTTGATATAGTTGCTTTATTTTAGATCTGGTCAAATTTTCTATTAATTTTAATTTGAGATTGTTTTAGGTCTCAATTGGGAAGTTCTTGTCTGATTTGTGTTCGCGATGTTTCCCCTTTCTTTCATGAGTTTGTGACCTGCGGCACGTCCAAAACGCTTTGAACACTTCATTTCACCCTTTTTCTCTTTCCGAGTGCTTCTCATTAGTTTTTCTTTTGTCTGGTCATAGTCTATAACGACTACTAAAATTTATGCATATATATATATATATATATATATATATATATATATGTATATATATATATATATATATATGTGTGTGTGTGTGTGTTGTATATGTCTACGTGTATGTGTATGTGTGTGTATGTGTATAAATATATATATATATATATATATATATATATATATATATATATATATATATATATATATGTTACACGTGTGTAATAATTAGCCCTTGAAAGTCGATAATATTAGATAAAATTAAGAAAGCTTCATATTTTGTTTGTGTTAAACTATGTTAATTGTTGTCGAGGGAAAAAGTCGGTACTTATCATCCCATTATATGTAAAATTGTTTGGTTCAAACATATATCTTCGAGGTGAAAACATTAAGATCTTAAGGTGTCATTAGTACAAAAATTGAGGTTTTTCTAACTTATATATTTCGAACATATTTTGTGTTATATCTCCTATTATAATGAGTTTCTTATCTCCTATTATAATGAGTTTCTTGTGGGTTGAGTCTTTCTGATTTACGCATCTGTCTTTCGACATGACAAGTTTCTTTCATGCTTTTCAAGGTAGTCTTCATATATTGGTTACTTTTGTGCCTTTTGAGATGCCCCATTGTCTTTGACTTATAACATCACCATTACATCACAGCTCTTTTTGATCGTGTACTGGACGTCGGTTACGCCAGTCATCAATTGTCTCTCATGATCAACAATTTTCGCGAGGAGGTAGAGAGGATGCCCAACACTTGTTGTTGAGGCAAAGGCTTGAGGAGCCAGCTTGGCAAGATAACTATAATAGGCCAAGCGATACCTCGCCGAGAGTAGCTAGGTCTGATTAGGACATACAACTCTGAGCTCATCGAGCAAATTACGAGATTTCGAGAGGAGACGATCCTTGTCTTGTCTTGTAAGATATTGGTTTTTATTGAGTCATCAAGTCTACCTACCTAACTTAGTTCTTGTGTCTTTTTCCTACTGCATCATCGAGCTTATCCACTTGACCAGTCTTTATCTCGATAGGTCAAGGTCTCATTTTGAATGTAGAGGCTCGATCGAGTTGGTATAGTCTTTTCAAGTAATGAAACTTTCTTTCCTTAACTTGCAATACTAATACTCTGAAAATATTTTTACCTTTGTTTTAAAACTTGCACCAAAGATATGGTGGACCCAGACTTGATGTTCGGGGCATAGTCACCCTGACACAACCCTGAGGGATGCCTCAAAGGGTAGAAACTCTTTAAGTTTGCAATATGCAATGTCCTTAAAGGCACCATCCCTTCTGTTGTCTCAAGGCGATATGTTCCATTTCGGACAATCTTGATGACGCGATATGGCCATTTCGAATTTGGCACTAGCTTATCCCGGGATCTAGTTGGATTGTTGACTTTAGCTTTCTAAAGTACTAGGTCATGCATAGGAGTGCTTTAATCCATGGCTTTACCAACTCGGGATGTGGGATGAACTGGGTAAGGTCTCAAGGGTCCATAAGTGGCATCTCGAGTTGAGCCTTCTTAAGTAGGGAGACGACCATCAGGTAGGCACTGGAGTAACTCCCTTGGGTTACTTCTCAACTATCAATGTCAGTTCTTGTTGGAAACTTCATCACCATGTGGTAAGTCAATACAATCGCCCTAGGTTTATTCAGTGTAGGCTGCCCTATGATTGCATCATATGCCGAGAGGGTATCCATTATAAATCCAACTAGTATCATTTTAGAGCAAGGCTTATCTTCGAATGTAACATGCAGGTTCAAGATTCCGAGAGAGGAGATAGAGCCGCTAGTGAACCTCGTCAACAAAGAAGTCAAAGAGGTAAGGTCATTAATCCAGAGCCCAAGTTTTTGGAAAGTATCAAAGTAGAGGATATCGGTAGAGCTACCTATATCAATCATGACCCTCTTCACCCGAGCGTTGATTATCCTTACAGAAACTATCAAAGCATTGTCGTAGTTTAAGTCAAGGTACTTCGGCTTTTCCTCTTTGAAGGTTATCATCTATCCTCGAGCACTTTTCAATGATAACTCGGGCATAAGTTTTATGACCCGAGGAGCTGTTTTCTCCTAAGACGAGTCCACCAATGATGAAATCAATCTATCTCTCCACTGGCCCTTGAGGTTGGGGTGAGGGTTCCCGATGCTTTCAGATGAACCGTCCTTAGGTGTCTCTAATGTATGAGTTCTTTAATTTACTCTTTCAAGTTGCAATAATCCTTTGTGTCTCTAATGGTCATAATCCTGATAGAGCCGACAATATTTACAATCATCTCTTTTTTTTGTCAACAATCTTTATTAGGTGAGGTCTTTTAAAAACTTCTTCTCTTTTATATATAGAAAATTTTTAGTTTTAAACATATTCAAGGGAGTCAACTTGAACCTTAGACGAGGTAACTTGGGTTGTTTATTCCTCCAAACATTGATCCATCTACTTAGCTGGATCCGTAGGGAATCCTCTATCGAATCCAATGATTGGATCTCGGATTCAAGTAGGGTAGAGTAGTGGTATAGTTCGTTGAATTCCACAGTTGATGAGTGAAGTGCCCCCTCGACCGGTAGTTTGACGGGTCTTGGGTGTTCTTAGGATATCGACACCACGTTAAGTGGGGGAACCTCGATGGGTGTTGGTACCAATGCTAGTGCTTGTGCCGATGCTAGTGACGATTGAGCTAATGACCATGGATAAGCTGGTGGCATCACCTATTAGACTAACTAGGGCAAAAGTGGAACGATAACTTGTGTCATGTCTGTTAGTATCTATACTTGCTAGGTGAGATTTAAGAACACATCGACAAGGACGAATATGTGACTTAGGGTCATCACGGGAGGTGAGATGCTCGAGTCACTAAATGGACACCAATATCACATTGACGTTCACGCCGAGGTGGATGCGTCCGTGTACGGAAAGGATGGTTATTGCCTAATTGAGTGAAAGTATTATGAGGTGAGGGCAAAGCCTCCTCACTCGAGCATTGATTGAGAGGGTCGATGGGTGAGCATTTCTACGACACTGGGCCTTCCTAGCATGAGAGAAGAAGTTGTTGGCATCCTTGTCAACCCAACGTGACCCGAACCCATATTCACAAAGTTGTCTGAGGTACCTTCAAGGTGAAAACATCGAACTCCCGATATGCCACTTGCACGAAGACCATGATCCAAAGAGATTTCTCGACTCGATCCCTCCGACGTCTAAGTTAGTAAATCGAGATTTATGAGTATGAATACGAATAGTCAAAAAAGATAAACCTTATCTTTATTATGTTGAAGATAAACTTTTATATCTAGTTGTAAAAAGATAAATTATTTAATAAAATACTCTACGAAGAGACCATCTCTAACTACCTCTAACAATCTCTCTTTGATCTCTTATCCACGGGGACGACAAGAGTACAACAACCACTTTTGTCCACGTGAAAAGACAAGCGGAGAATGACCTCCGTCTTCTTCTTTCACCTAAAACACCACGAGCAAATCACATGTCGGATGATAATTAACTGACAATATTCTCTCTATCAACTGTCATTTGTCTATTAAAATAGAGACAATGAAATTATAATTGGCATTTATACCTTATAAAACTCCATGGAAATTGTTAGGAAGCAAAAAAAAAAAAAAAAATCAGCATCTTAAGTTGTTAAAGATACTCTAATCACTGTTGGTCTTGTGTGCAACTAGCCTCACATATAGAGAATAAAGCTTGATTGCTTTTGCTAACTCCAAAAGACAATGAGATGAACGCACATCCGAGTGCAGGATTTGGAACATCAACCAATTGGTCATGCCATTATCAACATGCATCAAGAGTAGCCAAGCATGTTCTCCACAAGTGATTCAGCAGAAGCCACTCTCCAAACCTACCAAAAGCAGAGAAATCAACATCAGCTATCTGCTCAGTTCATGGAGAGTTCACAAAAGTATATTATGCATAGTGAAGAACATCAGCTATCTACTTTCCAAGAAGAGGAAGAAGAAGAAAAATTCAAGCACAAATTTTTCCACATTTTCAAGCTGGTGCAATTGGACCATCCTTTCAGAATGTCACCACAAAGTTATTACATGTAAGGTCTTAGCTTTCCCAAGAACATAGCATTTCATTACAGAATGTCACCACAAAGCTAGTCCCGTAAGGTGTATAGACACTGGAATGGTGACACAAAAACATAGAGAGCATTCGGAAAGATCATGTAAACAGAATTTGATTCTTTGGAAAAAGAAATATTAAGAGAGAAAGATCATGTAAACAGAATATGATTCTTCAGGAATGAAAATATTAAGAGTTACCCAGGAAGAAGACGGAAAAAAAAAGAATTCGCATGAGGTACTCTACTGCTCTACAACCTAAGACTTCACAAGGCTTGGATGGAGTTTCCTTCAGTAGTGGTAAAATGCAGGCAAAAGTCCATTTAATTAATGTATTCCAGACCAAAACCAAGATCCCTCTACTAATCCAGCTTAAATATTGAAGTGGTCAGCATCCAGGCCACTAGCTCCATCACTTTTTTCTGTGGTGATTTTGATGGGGCTGCCAAGTTAGATGAACACTTTTATGGAAATGTGTTCCCTCTTCACATTTTATGGAAATGTGAAACACAAGTATTTCATAGTATAATGTAGATTACCTAAAGGAATTTCTATTGGATCCCATTTCTAATTTGTGAATTGGTCATTTTCAAGAAAAACATGTGAAATGTAAGGATTACTGCCAACATTTTCCACTTTGTTTATATGTTATAATTTTCCCCCATCACATACTTGAGTTCTGCTGTACAATTGTGGATGCTTAAGGCTGTAACATTATATGTAATACTTGGCTGTGAACATTATGATGGTAATGTACCTGGGCAATAATTGCAGCAGGATTTTGGAGAAATTATCAGCAGGTTGCCAAGGACACTCTCATGGTGGATAATCTGATTCGAGCCTTTTTAATATGTTGCTAGTGATTCCCCAGCTGAATCCACGGTACTGCAGCCACCTTACAATTCTCGACTTCCGAATCTGAAGAGATGAGTCCTGACTGCGAAACCACTGCTTAGAGGCCTGAAGATAGAGATGTTCCATTGAATGTTTGGAAATGCCATGTTGTATGTTCCAATCGTTGCCACCAGTGTCATCCTCCTCAAATACCTCTTTTGTTGCTTTATCTGCTACCATTTCACTCACCCCTTTCTGCCTAAGTGCCTGTTTGAAGACCATAAACCTGTTAGTGCATATGCCGACCATGCCCTTCTGGTAGCCAAAAGAAGGATCGGACATTTCACTGTGACACCAAATCAGCTATCGATGAATTTTATGCCAAACCTTCAAACAGATACATGTCCAATTGTGCACTCAAAACATCAGCCATTAAGTTCCATTAAGTTACAATGTCCAGGAGTTGAGACTAAAGAATGCATAAGAGAGGAGTTGGGTTCATAAGTCTCACTGTTTTGATACGCTTTGGACCCCAAGTTGAGGACAACCAACGAGAGTGAGAGAATGACTCCGCATATAGACCATCATTTATCAAACCCCTATAAGAATTAAAATCATTGAAACAGATGAATGCTTGAGAAAATTGTCATTTGTGTGCATAAAAATATGGAGAAAATTAACATGTATCTATGTAAATTTTTCCTTACGATGCATGAAAGTAAAATGTCCAATCAAATCTTATAAGCAGCATTATCAACAGAAACTTCTCACTTAGCACTCATATGTGGCTTCCTAGCTATGAAGATGAAGTGAAAAATGTTAATCATTAAGTTGTTAGTGAGGTATAACAACATATCTCAGTCCACCAAATGTATGCATAACCTTGTAGCTTTCAACTGTTGAAATCAGAAATAGTTTTCCACCAAACCAGAAAACTAGTTAAATCTATAATATTACACAGGTACCCCTATTTTCACAAAAATTTAAGACAAGCTAGTTGATATTGTCCATCATAAGTACTATTATTTTAATAGCACATGAACAAATTGCAGTTTATCTCCATGGGATTGTTAAACCACTTCCTGATTGTTAATAAATAAGAACAGACTCAAAAGAAATGTACTCAGAAGAAGATTAGAAACTTGCCTGTCTTTTAAATTGGCTATCAGCGAGTCAACTATATCAAGAGGGTATTTCTTGCCTCGTAATTTTTTTCGCAGCTCAAGTGTTGTAAATGCTCTGTGCAGAGACTGCATAGTTAATATCTTGTCATAATTATTACTCAAATCATCCATAACTAACATTAGAGGATTTAGAAATCAAGTGAATCAAGTGGTAATGGTAAGAGAAAAAGCAGATTGAAATAAGTTATTCATAGATTGAAGATGCCCATGCTTATAAGATAAGAAAAATAAGATATTAAAAATTTAACATACAACATAACAGAATAAGAAAAGAGGAACACATTAATAAGTCAATGAAAGAACCTCTCAAATTCAACAACATGGTTATATGGCAATGTGCAATAATAATCTTATGACACACCAAATCATAATAAAAATAACTTTATAGGTGCATAAGTCCAAACCTGGCCGAAAGTAATTCAATTGCCATTTGCTCAGCATCCTGCTTAATTCTACTTTTCATTACTTCCCCAGTTTCAGTGATCTTTGTTATATCAGAATCTTCTTCCTCACCAGGGCATAGTTCAAACTCTTCCTCTGCAGCATCCTCCGTGATATCTAGAGAATAACTACTGACATCTTTGAACTCTAGGAGTTCTTCAGTTCTATCAAAGATACCACTTGAGTTTGCTGCAAAGAGGAGGATGATAGTAAGCAATAAATGAAAGCATCATCAGTGTAGATAAAGTACAGTTGGGTACAAAAGGTTCTGAAACCTATCATTGGCTTAACTTCTGGTTGTTTTTTGCACTATGGTTGCTGTCTCATAATAACCCGTCTACTTCACTCAGGCCCTCAGGATTACAAATAGGAATCTTAATTTACTATCAGAAAATGAAACGCATGTACACAATTCTTCAAGAACATCAGCACAATCATACAATATTTTTCAGTTTTTTAAGAAATAGAACTAAGAAGCACTGACATGTGCTTTCAGTGGATGTGTCTGTGTTCGACACATGTCATCGTATCAGTTGTGTCTTTTTTTTTTCTTTTTTTTTCATTTCTAGTTGTGGGATACAGCATTGCCCCCACTTCGCTCCCGCGTGCTTTGTCGCATGGCCCTCACATGAGGGCCATCTGCTTCGGATTCTAAATGGAGACAAATCATTGGCGTCACAAGAAAAGAAATCTGGAGATCTTTGCAAGGAAACATATATCAATTATATTTGGAGATTGTTAAATATTATTTGATGTACTCAACCTTTATTTTGGACACTTACATTAGATGATTTTAATTGTGATATTTATTTGTTCACAATGAGGAGTTTATAAAATTTAAGTACAAATACTATAAAACTCATGTTAATCAATATATATATATATATATATATAATAAAAAATACACATGTCCTCACCATGTCTATGTCCTATTTTTTGAAAAAATGGCATGTCATGTCTGTGACTGTGCTTCTTAGAACTAAAAAAGAGGAACAGTGTACGGAATATGATCATTCACTCATATTATGTTCAAGTCTAAAGGGGACTGTACTATTTGACAATCGTAACTCTGTTTCAAGTAAAAACCAGGAAATTACTAGAATCTTCAGAAACTAAAATGGTCAATCTCAATTTTTAATCACAACCCTAAATAATTAGTCGGGTGACGGAGAGGAAGATCTCTATGTCTGCTTTGCTTAAAGTATAAGAAACAAATATCTGATAAAAGAAGCAGCTCAGATCATAATGAGAAGCTCTTGCCTCCTTTAGAAACAGAACTGACATGGTGTCCTATGGAACAAGAAAATCATCTAGTGTTCTTTTTCCTGCGGATACCAGCAACATTACCACGTCTCTTGTTTTGGCTAAGGAATGTTAGGAACCATTTGCATTTGTATTTTTTAGTATGTAACGAAAAATAATGCAACCAACGAGGCATGGTGTGCATGTGCCTAAAGCATTTGGCACCTTTTCTTTAGCTGCTTCTTATAATATCACATGTAAAGCATATCCAAGAGGCACTTCTTCACTGAAATGAACTAGAGGAAAGCATAATGTCACGAAACAAGCTCTTCAATGCAAATATCTAACCGATTTCGCTGTTTCTTCTGATGTCTCACAAAACACCAAAAAAAAAAAGAAATCCGGCCAAGCTATCATCAACAGTAAAACCACAATTAAGATCAAGGTCTAAAACAAAAGCACATGATTCTACATCAAACCACATTTAACCTAGTCCTCAAGCGAATAATCAGATAAAAATGAAATTAAAAGAAAGGTTCGAGGAACTCACCGCCTTCTGCATCAGGGAGACTGTTGAGTGAAAAATTCCCGTGAAATTTGATATTTTTGGAAGAGACTGTTTCGGTCGGGTAGGTTTCTTTCTCCTTGGCAGTCTTCAGATGCGAAAAACTTGCTGCTTTCCTGATCTTGGCGTATTCCCCCGGAATGCATCTAACACGACCGGATGAATCACGTCTGTTCTTCACCCTAAAGATCAAAAAAAGAGAACGCAAAATTACTCGAACCAGGTAAAAATCCACATAATCAACCTCGGTCATCTTTCCCTCCTTCAAGCGATCGAGGAGATGGTGGAAAGAGAGAAGTTGGGGACAGACGAATTACCACGAAGAAATAACGAGGCATCGAAACTGGCCATGGAGGGAGATGTGAAACCTTCGGTTTGCCAACAAAGTCGCCATCTTTTCTTGCGTCAAGAGCTCCCCCTTCTGATTAGGGCAAGTGGAGGAACCCGAGTACGGGACTGGCAGCGGAAAGATAACGTACTTTAAGATATATATCATTGGCAGACGACTGTTCTCAATATCGTCCGATACGTCGGCTGGTAAGGTCGCAGTAAATGTATGTTTGCCATATAAACCTTATTAAACCTTAATATCTTTGACATAAAAAATCACATTTCTGTTCCGAAATGATCTAAAGAGGGCATTGATAATTCCTCAACAAGAATACTTAGCAATTAGCATGAAATTATTCAAGTGTTAAATTGATTCCTTCTAAGCTCTTAATTATCATCAATGATTCTTTCTTAAATCCACATATATATATAATGTTATTTAATAATAATTTATGATACTATATGGATGTAATAAGTATTATTTAAAATGCCAATCATATCGATAGATGTAATAGATGTTATGATCAAAAGTTGAGAAAGATAAGGATTGGATGAGTATACTATTCCGTAATTTACATATTTTTGGAACATATCTCATACATTCTTTCATAATTATAGTGCACTATTAATATATGCCAAGGATTTTTTGTGTAAATGTTGGGTATTATTGCAACTAAGAGAAGATACAACTATGCGTGTTGAAGATAACAATTTGCATTTAATGTGTACATAGAGAGGAAATCGAAGAGACACACACATTCCCTACCTTGCTAGATAACCAAGTCAGATCTTTATTTGAGAGAGAGAGAGAGAGAGAGAGAGATGTGGCAAGTTCATCTGCAGCATCTTCTTCTTGTCACAAGGAAAGAATTGATAAGCTTCAAAATCATGATGCAAGTACACAGAAAGAGGTGTCCATAGATCGAGGACAGCTGAAGGAATGGTTTGTTTCTACAAGGACTTTGAAGCCTCTCACTGAATGGAATTGGGTATTGCTGCAGGATTCCAGTTTAGAAAGTAGTAACAACCTGGGGAACGCTTGTGAGACAAAACTTGATAGGCTTCAACCGTGTGATTCTTATATTTTTGATGATTGCAAGCTATTGAAGAACACATCAACCAACCCAGCTTCTCTGTCATGCATGAATCAAACTATAATTAGTGGGGTTGATTAGACATGTTCTGAAATCAGTGTTGAGAAACAAATCTATTGGCAAGACATTTTGCATATAAAACAGAGGTTTACTAGGAGCAAATCCATACAAAAGAATGGGTAGATAATTACCTGGAGCCAAAACATGAATATGATTGCAGTAATTGTTGATCTCCTGTAGAAAAGAAGACATCCAATTGCAATGAGGTGGGGCAGATGACTGGTTCTCCATAGATCACATTTGTGTTTCAGAAAAGATAATTCAGTCTAACTGCAATTTAATATTTGAAAATGAAAAGCTTCCCTGCTATGACTAGAATTATTTTCCAAGATGGATTCGAATGCGATGCAGTGGATTGTACACAATGCAGTGGATGAGCTCTCCACATCCAGTTCTCTCATTTCTTCACACTACCAAACCAAAGCATCTTAACTTGCAATTAGCTTTTTAACTTACATAAGATCATCTGGAATTAGCTACATTTTAATACAAGAGAAGAAAATAAAGGTAAAAGAAGCAGATATCAGTATACAAAGCTAGGAAATTGCTCAGAGTCAAAATTCTGCATACTTTGCAACAGGACTAAGCTGTGTTCTGTCACCACCATGCTTCCTCCACAGAAACTGTTTGCCTCACTGCCTTAGCTGCTCCTACTCCTGCAAGTCTACGATGTCATACTAAAAATTGGGAAACACATCAGCAGTTTTACTGCCTTAGCTGCTCCTACTCCTGCAAGTCTACGATGTCATACTAAAAATTGGGAAACACATCAGCAGTTTTACATAATTGTAAAACCATAGATTCAAACACCAGTAAGAACAATTATATACAAAAGAATAAAACTTAAAACTACTTATGTGTGCAAGACCTTGTAAATGACCTCTCAGCTAACAGTAATAGGCTGATGAATAGTGCATCACCTCTATTGCTTGAGTCTCCAGTGTGATCCTCTTATTTGACTCATTCATAACCAAGAAGAAATGAAAGAGCAGATATCATAATCCTGAACATAAAGGTTCCAAACTGGTTAACATAACAAGAGGCGAAAAAAAAGTTTGGTGCACAAAGCTCCTGCCGTTGTGGCATAGAAAGTTCAAAGACTATGTTCAAGTTCATATCCATGTGGCAAATATACATGAGAAAGTACCTACTTTCTTATCATTCCATTCAAGTTCCATATGAACAAATTATTCAAGCCCAAACCAACATGACATTACTTACGATAGTATTTTACATAATCGAGCAAAAGCTTGGGCGAGAGGCATACCACCCATCATGGATGGTATGTGGGTGTGGTGGATAATAATGGTTGTAACCATTTGAATATGTATTGCAAACTCCATTAGACATCATCTGCGGAGGTCCACAGTTTCAAGTTCCATATGAACAAATTATTCAAGCCCAAACCAACATGACATTACTTACGATAGTATTTACATAATCGAGCAAAAGCTTGGGCGAGAGGCATACCACCCATCATGGATGGTATGTGGGTGTGGTGGATAATAATGGTTGTAACCATTTGAATATGTATTGCAAACTCCATTAGACATCATCTGCGGAGGTCCACAGTAATTGTTGTAACATTGTGGTACTTCCTGATGGCCTGGCACCTCACACTCCTGAACCTCATCAATGGTCACTCTGCTTATACCAATGATCTCTGCATAGCCCATCTTCTGCCTTAAAATGCTGGTTAAGTATACAGAATCAACCCCTTCTCCAGTCACTACTACACGGTTCCTGTTCCTGCCTTGTATTGCAACAGATTCCACACCTACCATAAGGAATCCTTTGTTAGGCTGATAGGAGCATTCAACCTATGGTAAACTTAGTGTCCAGGACATATAAAAAAAAAAAAAGATACCTCTCACACTTGATGCTAACTTCAGGGCCTTGTTGCGGCACCTGTCACATATCACATTAATCTTGATCACTATTTTTTGCTGCAAAACCAAGCACACAGGTTAATTCCATCAATCAGATCATCAAAGATCTTGTTTTCTTTTTTGAATAGCTTCAGATAAGTAATAAGTTATGCTCAACAAAAGAAGTTCGCCACATAAACCACCCAATCTTCTTGGGTAAAGCTTGCAATCAAAATTTATTTCAAGAATCCAAAAGTGTGACAACTATTTAACAGTCTTTATAAATGATAGATTTTAAGAATTGTTGTCAAGTGTACCTCCATCCTTTTTTGTAGGGAAGAACTTGCAAAATTTTCAAGCTATATAAGTATGTTGGAAACCTGCGGAAAGGATCCTGTGCTGAGAAGGTAAGAATGATGGTTAAGACAAGCCTGAGACAGGGAAATCGTAATACTACAAGATTCTTGCAGAACTTTCAATGAGCAAAGCTTGCTTACTGAAATGCTAGTAACTCCAGGTTCAACGATGCTTCAACAATTGTCCCGTTTGATGGAAATTATGAGGACTTTGTTTAATGAAGAAGATGGTACTAAAGTCTCTTGGATTTTCTTAACTTGATATAAACAGGATATTATTGGAAAATCAATTAAATCTAACAAATTCTAGCTATGTATGCATAAAGTTCTTATTTGAAATGATTTACAAGCCCTAAACCATGCAACAAAGCTACCCCTCTTAGTAATTCAGAATTTTATAAAACGAACGAATAAAGAGAGACAAAGTTGAATTACTGCTATCTGTCGATTTTTGTAACTATTGAGACAGCAGATAATTTCATGAAAGCTTAATCCTTCTATTTCTCTTTTTAGAAAGAAAAAAAAAGCTGATAAAACAAAATGAAGAAAGAAAAAATAAAGTTCGGTGACTTCAGACATCTTCAAATAGGAAAGGAAAAGGAAGAACAAGTAATCAGATTCTGAGTAAAATAAATAGGGTACTCCTGAAACAAAATAAGAAAGACACATAAAGCAAAAGAAAAAGGAAAACAACAACCAGATCAACGAGCTGATTGACATGACCAATGCCATCTGACGCATCAAAATCTTCATAAACCAAGAGTCCTCAACAGAAAATTAACACATGCATCAGGACTATCGGCAACAAAATCTCTCTAAACTGCTATAGAATCTACCGTATAGATTATGAAAGCCACTATAGTGGAACATACTGGTTCTTTCATTTCTGTCTATAATTCTAACATAGAAACAAAGTGGAGCAATTGACATAATTTCAACAACAAAAAGTAGAATATCCTAGATTGAACATCATCTCATACTTGCCAAGCAATGAACACCCATGCATATTTCAAGATTCCTGCATGCGGTTGAAAGGTTCAAGCCGACGCATGACTCCATACATGATTCCCATGCAAACATTCAAAACATGGAATGGCATTTCAAATGTTCTGAAATGAGGGAAACATGGAGCACTAGAACTCACAAACCTCTGCTCACAGCTGAAGATACGATCGACCGATCGGTCACAACGGCCCCAAAGAACCGTACAAGACCAAGTGATAAACGCACGTAAAGGATAAGAAGATATCACTGCCCTGTTGTACTCTACGTTCCTTCTCGCTATTTATGAGCTCGCAGAAGATAAAGGCCGCATCTTTCTTTGGATCGGTATCGTGGGGAAGTAAATTTGGCTTACCATATGAGTCGCCAGTGGATCGAGCAATGATAACCAAATCGCAGTATCCTCGTCCCACGAAATCCCGACCCACCAGCCGTTCATGGTCTCTTTCCTTCCTTTCCTGGTTCGATCTTTCTCCTTCCTTGTCCCGGCCGGTCCCTCCTCCTCCCCGGCAGCGGGGGAATCCATAGGCTTCTCGCCGCATCGAGCCCTAACCATGAACTTGAATCGGGTCCGACCCAATCAGATCGGAGTCTCCGCGGATCGGACCCAATTGACATATGAATGATTTCTTTCCTTCCTATCTGTAATAAATATGCGGCGTAGATTCATGCAATGCAACTTAAATTTCAAGATCTCGATCGATAGAAACCATTCTCAAATCTTGAAAATATGCACGCAACAACATACCAATTAAAAGTTGGTGAATTATGATTGGGATGCTTCGATTAGGCGAAAGAAATAGCCAATTAATAAGATTATTTGTACTTAACCTTTTGAAGAGTAAGTGTAGATTACTCATTTAAACCTTGTAGATTACTCGTATAAACGAATCTGGCATTCATTTTGGCTTAGGAACAGGGGAGTTATGTGGTCATTCATGTCGCGAAAACATAGATGTTATGTCAATTGAGTTTACACTCCGATTAAACCATATGTAATTGTATCAGAAATCTATCGGGTTAGCTTCATTAACCCACCCATAGTAACATAACATAGAAATATGATGTACTTAACCCTTCAATAACAATGTCATAGGATAAGATTTATTTATATTCATATCATAATTATTCATAATAACTTTGGGTTAACTCGATTCAAATTTATCATAAATTTATTGCGTCTGATAATTTATCATAAATTTTCTAAATTCGAATCCTATTTACATCATTTATTTTTTTAAAATTAAAAATTCAAGAACTACTCCTCAGGAACATATAAATAATTTATACGGCTAACAGTGTAGAGAAGACAGTCCACCGACATGAGCAACAATTCATTGCTCTTGGGACCTACCTTGTTCTTTCCAGCCATACAAGAGCTGATGGACACATCAACCTCTTGACCATCACCTCACATGGAAGACATGCAAAGACAAAAGCCCTCACCAAATATGAATAAATGATTCACCAATTTGTCATCAATATGTCACTCAACACTTGTTTTCTTCTCTGCATTCAGCACCATGCATTCAGGCTCAGAATACAGAGGTATTGAGAAGGGACAAAAATAAGAGACAAGTACTTTGGCCACCGAGGAAATCCAATCAACAATCACATCAGTGTCCTCACAGTCATTATATTGATACGACAGATGAAAGCATTAAGTACATGGGGTAATGGCTTAGTCAGCTGGAAGAAAATACAGAGGCTCTCATGTTGTTAGGTGCAAGAAACCATGGACTCAAGTTGTTAGTTTGTCGAAGATGGCTCGACATGTGAATCATCAATGTTGTCAACTTCAAAGAAAAGGGACCTCATTGAGGAACTTACAGCTGCAGTATTTATGATGCTCATGGTGGAGTTGATAGCTTTAGACCATGCCTGCTCATGTTTGTAATTTGTTTAGGACAGAGAGATTTTAGAACTAAGTCAAGAGTTCTGAGGGATTCAAATGAGATCAGTAAACCAACAAGACTGATTCTTGACTACCACAGAGAAGCATGATAAAAACACAAGTTATAATGATGAGAAAGAAATCCATTGCAATTAAATCTGAAGGCAATTGAAACAATTGGGCATACAATGATTTTACATGAAAGTGCTACAACACAAGTTTATATTACATGAAAACTTTGGAAGGAAAAAAAAAAAAAGTATCCCATGATGTAATCCCTGATGCCTAATATTAGTAACGAAGCATATACAGTAGGACAGCATTTGTGCAGATACTAAAACCATGGGAACAAGAAAAGCTACAATGAATACGAGACTATCGAGAAAATTCGAGCAAAATCGAGCTAGCAGTTTTAGTTCGGTGCTGAGAAGGAAAACAAGAAAGAACCTCAAAAGATACATGGAAAGAGGGTCGGAAAATATCTGAGAACCATGTCCTGTCTCAAGGATTGATGTTGCATTCCCGTAGGAAAATGTGACTGTAATCTACATTCTTAGACCAATAGCCACGATACCGAGGTATGCCAATATCCAACCAAGGCTTCAGGTTTCCATTGTAGTGGATGACTGCTGCTTGCTCGATATCCTTGTGGTCTACATGTGGGTTATACCCAAGCCCCAAAACATGCCACCGACGATCAATGGAAAGTGTACGGTTGTAGAATGTTATTAAACCAGGAGGAAGACTTCCCAATTTCCATAGTTGTCTATCAATATTCTGTGAAAAGCATAGACATGAGACAGATAGGAGATATATGTAAGTATAGAGTGCAGCTGCAAAGTCAGAGAGAGAATTCCAAAATCTAGCATACAAAAGAGGCCTTTGGAGGTCTTTTAGGTTTTTAACTAAACAAAGACAAAACAGAATTCTCCTTTTCTAAATAAAAAAACCAGTTACCCTGATCACACTACTATATTGGCATGTGACACTAGAGAAGTAATAAGCTTGTCCCACACCAATAAACATAGTAAGCACATCACCAAGGCTCAAAAAGTTGACTGCCTTTCTGAAGAAGATTCTGGTTCTCTAATTCAAATTCTCCAATATTGAAAAGAATATGATACAAGATAATAATCCAAGATTTCAAAATTTTGACTGGAAAATTAGCTTATAATGTACAAAAGCAAAGCACGAGGGATAAGCAATGTATACAATAGATAACAAGTAAACAAAACATTAGAAAGATATGCATCATATCTTACCAGATTCTGCCAGTAGTGATAAACTTCAGTAACCTTCTGCTTCCTCCACTCGTCCAAATCAAACACATTCATTCCGTACGCCCAACCACAAGCACGAGGATTGAATCTCTTGGCAATAAGAGGATTTGAGAAATTAAGATACTTATCAAAACGGTGAAAGCTTTCTCCACATGTCTCAATAGCACCATTGACTTTTCCTTTCATATTGATCTCCCAAAGGCCAGTCAGGTCTCCCCGTACGACAACATCATCATCTAAAAACACCACTTTGTGCAGCTTTGGAAATACCTCGGGTAGGTAAAATCGCAGGTGATTTAAGATGGATAGGTACTTTGGGTTTCTGTACTTCAGGTTTGCATCAGAGTTTGCAGTAGCATGATGAGTCCTGAAGTAATAGTCGATCATGGACTGTGACCTCAGCTGTTTCAACACTGGACTATAGCTGTCATTTAGCCATGTAAATTCTTCAATGTTCTGAACTTGAATGGCAGCTTTTCCAGGTGGGTTAGCTAAAAACCACATCCTCATAGCTGCATAGTTCAGTCTGTCAGTTACAATGTGGAAAACATGATCTGCTGGGTTCTGCAAGAAAGATATTTCTGTTTAACTAACAGAAGCAAACTGAAATCAATAAATTAATATGAATGGCAGCAATGTATCAAGCACTGACCTTAGCATTAGATACAGTAGAGTTAACCACCACTGCTGTAGCCAACACATTATCCGAAAACAAAGCATAGTGAAAGAGGTCAGGGTCTTCAAGTTTTTCTTCATATGGGAACTGCCGCTGGCTAGAGTTCATAGAGAAGTACTCGGCAGAAAGCCTTAAAGGAAGACAATGTAGACCTTTGGGAATGGTCTTCGCAGCAAGTTGTGCTAGAAACAATGACTGTTTCTTATGAACTCGTAACTGTTCCTCGCTGGAGTGAACCATAGCACGGAGCTTCTTTACAACAGCAGCACAATCATCTTGGATCTGCTTGCCTTTCGCCAAAGTTAGCTCCATCGCCTTCAGTCTCTCATATGCACTAAATTAGACACCATGAAAGTAATGTCAAGAAAACCATAAGAGCAGAAGCCATGTATATATGAGTACAAGTACATAACATCCATATACATGAATAAAACATGCAGATTAATCAACATCACATAAGAATTAGAAACAAAATTCCATCAAACAATCAGATAATCAGAAGTTATTGCAAATCCAAGCGCTTACTTTCTTGGCAGATCAGAATCCTTGGTTGCATCCCCAAGGGCACGCTGAACATCCTTTATACGTAAACGTAACTCCCTTACAAAGTGAGGATTCGATCGAATGGGCCCAATGCTGAGATAAACCTTTGCACGAATTAACTGATCCTTGAGTTGCCTTACCCTAGTGTCAGGAATTGTTGTGCTGCTGCTCTTTTTCTCGCTAGGAACTATATGATGTTTTTCTGTATTGTTCCTGGGAGGCACCTGTTTAACTTTCTCTTCAGATTTGTTTTCCTGAAAACCAACTAATACGTGAACTTTGGAGGAGTAAAAGAAATGCATGACATAGGTGGCATGGTTAGAAGCAAAAGATGACAAAAGGGACTGGAGGCAAATACTGCAAATTACAAGTTAAATGATTCTCTTCAGCGAGTGGTCATGTCATTCTTTTCTCTTCACTCTCTTGGTTAACATCAAAAACATCTTCCAAACTAATCTACGGCTCCTCCAGATCTCATCAAACTACCTTTTAAAGGGGCTTAAGCTGAATTCATTCAGATCTCCCATTAGTTATGAACTATTCTGATGCTTAGAGATGGTGACTTAAAGAAATTAAATTGAGAAAGCTTCCCAAATAACAATATCAAAAGTACCCATCCCAGTTATCGCTTTCTTACAAGCCTATTCTGAATATGTTAATTTGGTTGTGATGGATTGACGTAATCATTTATGCAGTTTATTAAGTCAAGATTGTCATAACATTACAAGGCTAGTGCACCTATAGGCATAGTTGTATCGCAGAATTTATTATACTTAATTTTCCCACCAAAGCATAGAAGTATTTCTCATGTCACCAATATAATATAAGATCTTCCATCAAGCCACATCAGCAACTTATAGTTCATATGAATTTCTGTAAACATTAGAGCATCAAAGTGCTCCAGCAACTTCAACAAAAAAATTTTCCCACCACAAAGAACTGTCCGAAAAGCACAAACAGATCATAAGTAAGTTCAAGTAGGAAAAAAGTAACGAGTCATCACCAATGAAACTATGTTAACTTCATACGATCCCACTGGTCCACATACAGAAGCAACAATTAACAATTACAGTATGATATCCCCAAACCCAAAGATAATATAACTAAAATGGGGAAAAAAAGAAACTTATATCAAAAGAGATGAATAATCTTAAAAACAACTAGTTAAGATACCTCTTTTTCTGGAACAGTAATTGGAATAGTATGTTGAGATCCTGTTTCCTCAATCTTCACTTTCTCCTTGTTCTCTTCCACTGACTCAGGCTTCTCTAAGCTATTGTTTCCAGTCACCCCATCGGTCACTTCCTTGATCACGCCCTCCTCTGGCAAACTCCTCTCATCTACTGCAGCCGACAGAACTCTGCTCTTGTGCTCCTCAGATTTCCCCAATGGCAGTTCTGTAAATCATTGAACAAATTAACAGTCATCAGCAACCTACCATTTCTTGGAGATAAAACCACATATCTTGTGACCTTGTAAAGACCTCCATTGACGAGATCTCTGATCTACCAACACATCAAGATCCACAAAGTGTAAAATTCTTCCAATTGAAGGCAAATAAAGGGGAACCCGACCTTTGTCGGTTGAGTCTTTCGATCCATCCTCCGGAGTAGTCAGAATCTGATTGGAATTGTTTGAATTATCGGAGTATATGACTCCTATTGGCTCCTGCACAGAATTCGTCAACTCCTGTACCAGAATAGGATATTTTTATAGTGTCAAGATCAAGATCTTGAGAAAAAGAACAAGTCTACCCCGGAACTTTGAGATCCAAAAGACGCACGGAGGCAGAAAACTTGGGAGAGAATTTCAGTGCTACCTGCGCAAGCGCGCGCAGTTCCCCGACGTCGTTAGTCCCAAAGTTCTGGAGAAGGAACAGTCGTCGAGTGAATTCTTCTAAGAATGTACATCTCCAAAATTGGAATAAGAAAGGAAAAGTTAAGATTTACCAGACTGGAAGCCTCATCCCCGACCTCATTGTTTGCTGTGCAAACAAGAAGAGAAAGAAGAGAAAAAATCATGAGATACCATCAAAACGACAAGAATTTCTCAGAAATCATCCATCACAACCCCCATTTCCCCCCTAAAAAATTCGATCCTTCCCCCTGTCCCCTCAAATTCGGGCACTCACAGCTGGGATTGGAGGATGCAGAGAGCCGATCGGTGTAAAGAACGATGGGCGAGAGGACCGTAAGGCAGAGCAAGGCCAGAACGAGTCTCCTCCTCGTCATCTTCAGCCGTCGCTCATCCTCCGCCGGGAAAGCCTCGCTCAAGACACGCCACCACCCACCCTCTTCCCTCCGCTGACCCCAACAGCAAGGACGAGCAGGAGAGGGAGGCGCCGACGGGAACCGCTTCCAGCCTCTCGTCGAGGGCTGAAGCAGCCACGGAACGAGATGGGGAGCGCTTGCGGCTTTCCTGCCCTTTTCCTTCATTTTCTACTAAAAGGAGTATATACACCTGGCGAAGGAGATAAACACACCCCCCTTACGCACCATCTACCTCACCACGCAACTCTGTTGACCGGGAGAGAGTGCGAGAGAAGAGATGCGTAGTTAATCGATAAAAGGGAGTGTATGTATATATCACAAGTCGGATGGGACATCCGAGCCGTCCATTAAGGCTCCAAAAGCCCGTTATGATCGATCTGATGGACAACGTATATATACTTCGACGAATCAACTTGTGGATGGAGACAGTAACGTGAATGGATCAAAGGATCGAGTATTATGTGTTACAATTATTTTAATGTGGCTCGCCTGTCTCCCACATTCTTGGTTGGTCTGATTCGACCATTGATCGGAAAATAATTAAGAAAGACGAAGTTGAATTGGATCCAATTTTTATTTAATTAAACGGAAGAAGCAGCCAATTTGAGTTGCCTCAAAGAGTATTGGAGACTTTTGTAGTCCTTTTTTAGTGTTAATAATAATCTAACAAAATATAAAAATTGCTGGAGATTTTATAATCGAGCTATCATTTTTTATGTTTAATATTATATATATATATATATATATATATATATATATTGTGAGAGTTATTTTTTAATTATTTTATTCATTCGATAAAAAAAAAATCGGAGGCGGAGTGGGAAACCCTACTGCTCCACTGGCGCCACGTGGTGGGCCATCACTGGGGTCCACCTCCATGTGCGTTGTCACTGGTCCAATTAAAATTAAATAAAATAAACACTAGAGAGAGAGAGAGAGAGAGGGGTCAATCGTCACTCTCTGGTCGAATAAATATATATATATATATATATATATAATGGGTTTTTTAAAGAAAATATTCATATTTTTATGTATTTCATAAAAAGTATCTTATCTTTTTTTTTTCAAATAATATCTTTGATTTTAAAAATACCTAAAATATCTCTCAAAAGTTTTTCTGCTAAAATTTCTTAACTATTTTTATTCATATTTTATTATTATAATATTTTTATTTGTCTTATTTGTTTTTTTATAATATTTATAATATTTTATTAATATACTAAAAATACTGTAAGTGATATTATATTATATCTCTTTAGTCATTATTATTCATAGACTATTATAATATTATATTTTTCGGCTCATAATTAGTTTGATTGAATTTAACAGTTTACTTAAAAAATTTATAATATTTTTAAACATGTTATATATATATATATATAAGTTTATAGAATTCTAATTTTGAGCACACTGTAATTTACACTGCTAGTATTCAATAAAAAATAATTAAATAGTTGTTATTCAATTAAAAAAGATACTGAAAAGTTGTGGAATGAAGAATTTGGTGATTATTTTCTACTGTTCACATGGAAATTTGAATGAAAATAATTAATCCAAATCAAAGGCAATTGAAAAGCTGTAGAAGGAAGGATTTGGTGATTATTATTTTATCTACCATTGACAAAGAAATTTTAGAAAACAAGAACTTACTTCATTTTGGGTGGGGCCCTTTTGGAACTGGTGGACCCACCTGTTCTCCTTCTTACGAACACAAAGTCCGGGATCTAAGTGGGCACCAACTGTGGCAACCCCAAATTGTCTCCAACTTGAAACACACACAGCGGTTCTCCAGCGATCCGCCATGGCAAGCTTAGCAGCGAAACATCATCAACAGCTCCAGCGTCACCGACACTTCTAAAGGGGTCACCTGTTCTTTTATTTATTATTTATTTATTTGATAATATACATAATTTAAGATGAGGATGATAGAGATATAAAGGGTGATAAAGTTTTTTTTCTGACCTTTCAGTCTTTCTTATCCATTTAAATCAAATTTTCGGGTTTAGTTAGAAATATAAATATTATTTTATTTATTATTTATTTATATGATAATATACATAATTTAAGATGAGGATGATAGAGACATAAAGGGCCATCATTTATGAGAGTGGTTAAGTTTTTTCCTGATCTTTCGGTCTTTCTTATCCACTTAAATCGAATTTTCAGATTTAGTTAGCAAAATAAATATTATTTTATTTATTTGGTAATATACATAATTTAAGATGAGGATGATAGAGATATAAAGGGTCATCATTTATGAGAGTGATTAAGTTTTTTTCTGACCTTTCAGCCTTTCTTATCCATTTAAATCGAATTTTCGGGTTTAGTAAGAAAAATAAATATTATTTTATTTATTATTTATTTATTTATTTGGTAATATACATAATTTAAGATGAGGATGTTAGAGATATAAAGGGCCATCATTTATGATAGTGGTTGAGTTTTTTCAGATATTTGGATCTTTCTCATCCACTTAAATCGGGTTTTTGGGTTTAGTTAGAAAAATAAATATCTAAATCAAGGTTTTTGTTCAAGCTTGGATATGATGAAATTAGTGGGTGGTTGTTTTTTTATGTTGTAAAGGTAAGTAGTAATGACAGGATTCCATATCTAGTTACTAATTAAGCTAGCTAATACCTTCAAAATTCTGTCTGATGTGTCTTCAAACTGTAATTTACTGAAATTCTTTAGATTGAATCTTTATTTTTCTGTCTTCTCTACATAATTGATTTAAAAAAAAAAGGAGAAATGAATGGTTTTGAGGCATAAACAAATGTCATGCATCAAAACAAACACATATTTCCCAGTAATCCACTCCCGAAGGAATTGTTAGTGTCAGCATGTGGTTGTCATCCTTGAACATGAACTCCTCAGAGGTTGAGTTAACTGTGCAAACTTCGGGTTTTACGCTGGAATAAGCTCCAAAAAGACCAGATCCTCTGCCTTTGATGCTCAAACGGCACAAAGATCGATCGCGATCACTCACAAAGTCCATGGCTTCAATGGCACCACCAGAGTTGTACATTTTGATCAGTCCGATCGGTGCAAATTGGATGGTGTCATCGTAGCTCTGAACAAATGGAAGAACAAGGCATGACGCAGAAGAATTGTTGAGGCAATAATCATTAAAATGAATTATAACTTACCTTGATTGGAGATATGGTGAAAAGTTTGCACTGCAGAACATTTAGTGTGACATCCAGTGATCCATTCTTTGGCAATATGGAGAGAGATCCTGTTGTTTTGGAAGAAAGATGAGCAAGGAAAGGTGCCTGTGTCATGTGATTCTGATAACAAACTAGAGAGACACTCAAAATCAAACTCTAGTTGCTCCAAAGAAAGGAGAGAAGTGAGATTAAAGTAGGTCACAGCATGAAAAACATTAACATGCTTCCTTTCCACTCAGGAACAGGAGCACTACATGGCAAGTTTTAATCTCTATCATCCATCTGCTCATTCAGCCGTGTCTCTTCCTATATTAGTTTGCAGCTCAATATAGTGTATGAAAGAATATATAAATTCTACTCTTTTTTTCTTTTTCTAAAGAAAAAAAGAAAGCAGTAAAGTAATTCTAGTCTGAAAACTGAATAGGATAAATTTGCCATTTTGTTCTCAAACATTCAGTATCCTGCAGCTTTAATGTCCATGTACTTGGCATCTCTACTATTTGGACACTGAAATATTACAGTGGATGGAAGTGTCTTTGGTTGTTCCACATTTACTGCTATGTGATCTATCTCTCTTAAGGGTATAGTCAGAATAAATTTGCATTTGATGAAGTAGGTAACAATTCTGTAGATGAATATATACTATGTATGAGAGCATGAGATACTTACCATCATGGTAGGAGTAAACTGCACAATCACCAGTCCAATCATCACCTGCAACCTCTTCAAGATACTCAACATCACCAGGGCTAACATGGCCAGTGAGGTATGTGACCTCAGAACTTGGAGTACTTGGAACTTTAAGGCATGGCCATGTCCCTGCACCCTGACAATTGAAGATGCCAAGGATTCCAGTACATTTGTTATGATTCCATATCTTCAGCAGGCTGTTCATTAGAGAGAGAGAGAGAGAGAGAGAGAGCAAATGTTATATAAAGCACAGTACTTCCTCTTGATAGAAGGTAACAGTTCTCTGATGGAGTTTACTGATAGAAAGGAACTACACCTTTTCCCATCCATCACTGGATCATCGAATAAACAATCTCGAGTAGGCCTCCCGGGATATTTAGCTCTGAGAATTGACCCATCGGGAAGAACAAGCTTTTTAAGAAGCTCAAAATCATGCTGATTTGGTTTGTCACTGTAAGACATAGTTTGATCATCATACCTCAAGTTTTATAGTTTGAACAAGTTATCTCTACATGCCAAAACATGTCATATGTTTTCACCTGATGTAGACTCCACAACCTCCCAAAGCTCTTGCAGCTGCATGAAACTCTGCGGCATAATGGAGGCTCTGGAATCATTGTTATGGCATTATTACCACATAGTCAGTTTACAAAGGGAAAGACAACAGATGCAACGACAAGAATCATAAATTATTTGCTGCATTATTGGCAATCAAGGTGTCATGAGAATAAAGAGTCAAAATCATTTCAATTTAACTGATAGAAGTAGCAAAGACTCACATAGAACATATCCCAGTCTGGGACCATAACTTCTCCAAGCCACATACTATTGAATGCAACAGCAGCAACATGAAGTGTCTGTGATAACATGTTTCTTGGCATGTAATCATCTGAGGCTCTGGTAATAGAGTTCACTTTCGAACTGGAATCATGAAATATGAGACGAAACATCACTGTGCCGTTAATGTTGAATTAAAATGAGATTAGAAGCATTGTTCTACTTGTATTCCTCGCCTGTATATCGAGTCTGTGCTCTGTGCCATGCAGCATATGATACTATTATCCTGAAAGTTCTTCGCGATAGATTTCTCGAGTGCCTCATGAAAGCGATGAGCCAAGGATACCCGGCCACCATGACTTGTTCCAATTGTTTCCAGGATATTTTGTACATCCACTTTAACTCCATCTATATTTTGTGACATGAGATAGCTGTGCAGATCATCATAGAAATTGAATGCTTTCTCAGGGTCGACCATGCCAACCCCATACTTCTCCATGCAATCCATAGTCAAGTCTCTGGAATGCGAAAGATTTCCTGGAGATTGAACAGGATAAACTAGCTTTGAATTGTACTTCTTTGTTTCTGCTGCATCTGGACTTACTCCTCCCCAGTACCCCATCAGTGCGTGCCATACATAGACGTACCTAATTGGGGTTTAAAGAAGAATGTAACTTGTGATACATTGAAAGAAAAAGAGATGGTTGAACATCTACCTTAGTCCATATATTTGCTTTATATTTGAAACAAAATCCTTCAAAGAAGTAGCTCCATTGTTTGAGGCTCCATCTGCAGTTCTTCGGAATTTGTTGTTCTCTTTGACACTGACTAATCTAGCACCATACCTTTGTATTGGAGATAAAAATTTAGATGATAGACAAGGACCACTTGTATCAAGATGAAGAACTAATAATGTAAAAAACATACTGAGATCCTTCAGCAGCTGGTTCACCTTCTTTCTGGAATTCATTTGAGGTGTCCTGCCAACCATCATCTATCAGTAGGAATTTTGGTGGTGTGCCTCCTTTCGATAAACTAGATCAACAGAGACCAATGAGTAATATTAAGCACCAGATTGAGCTGAAAAATCCTACTGCATTATAATGATAAAAGACCTTTAAATCCCAATATATCCAAGAAGGAAGCCACATATATATATATATATATATATATATATATATTTGTGCACTCAGACTATGAATTTGATGTATCTTTATACTTTAAGAAAATTCATAACAAGATATTAAAGTAAGAGCAGATATTTTTCTTGATGACCACTGTGCAGGAACCAGTTTCTTATTTATGCTACCAACTGATCCTGTAAACTGATGGAAACCAGCAAAGTTCTATCATACATTAAATCCACATTCTTGGAGTTGCAGCATAATCATTTTGCAATTTACAACTTCAAACAACTAGACTAATACAACAAACCAGAATTGTCAGCGGAGGCAGCTACACATATAATACTTGATAGATTCCATTAGAAAAAGCATGAAGATAGTTACCTCTTCAATCCATCTTCAATTCCTTGTGGATTAACATCAAAGTAGAAAGCATCCCAAGTGCACCAGCCAAAATAATCCAGCACTCCAGGTTTCTGATTCAACAGCCAACAAAGCAGAAGAGGCAATAAGTTTCAACATGTCTCATCCTATAAATCATTGATACATAACATAACATGTGATCCTCAACTTGCCATTTTATGCTCACGCACTGAAAAGGTCCCCTTGTGTTTCTCTAGCATTCTGTAAAGGGTAGTAGATCAGAGGAGTTGATGATGATGTTCTAATCCTGCAGAAAATTTAAAGACTGTAACATTTAATAAAGATCAGATGTTCTTCATTGCATTTG
The DNA here is from genome assembly GCA_004837865.1 of Musa balbisiana. NCBI lineage: Eukaryota > Viridiplantae > Streptophyta > Magnoliopsida > Zingiberales > Musaceae > Musa > Musa balbisiana. Next base: position 32,887,264 of record CM017191.1, on the reverse strand, counting down.
GAGGAGACATACTTCATGGATTCCTTCATGAGGTCAAATGGATTGCTCCCGTGACTCACAAACACTGCTTCCAGGAACCGGGATCCTGTCGTCGCTGGATCACCTACAGGAGCAGTAACAACATCAAAGCAGTCATTAAAGGAGTGTGACGATAGCCATTAGACAATGGCTGCAAGATAGCTACCACTTTCAATGCAGAACTCAAGTTCATCTGAGGAGTTCCCCTGCAAGCTGCTTCTGTAATCACCATCTAGGACAGGCAAGAAGAGTATATAGAATGCTGGATCGGCTGCGGCTTTGCGAACTCCTCCATCAACAGCCTCATATTGTCTTGCTTCAAGAAGCAGCATTTGGGTCTCAAAAGGCACATCACTGCCTGCAGTCCCCGTGCGGGGAATCATCCACCAGATCTTGAACCTGAATAAGCAAAGTAGTCGGTAGTCCCTGCATCACAACACCATGAATGAAGCTACATCAAAGAGACAATTCCCTTCAGCTAAAATGATAGATGAAGAATGTTCTAGTTTGGCATCATATGATGAGGGCATTCAAGCACATCAAAACAGTGGCATTCCAATAAAGCAAACTGAAATAAGAACAAGACGAGCAAAATAAATCAACAAGAGTGATAAAGGTTAAAAGGATTTTTTGTTGGGGGGAAAGAAGAGTAAAATGTGTATAATCAATGAAGAAAAAGAAAAACCAAATTTTGGCATCAGATGGTTGATTTCTTGACAATCTTTAATCATCTTGAATCAAAGTATAATGTATATTGCTCATCTGAATCATTCAGATCTCCAATCATGAGAAACCAAGAAAGGCTTCGAGATTCATATGCGACTGTATACATAACACAGAGAAAGAAAGATGCAATTTTTACCTAAGAACACCGAGTTTGAAGACGTGCCGCGAGTCCTCTCGATCGGCCACCGCGCCCAAGAACGCCGCTGCTCCATCCATCAACGGTGGCGAGACGACGACATTCTGGGGCACGCCGGTCAGCGCCTCCCTGCCATTGACCCTCAGAGCTCCGTCCTTGACGAACGGCGCAGCAGCAAAGCACATGGAGCTCCTCCAAGTCCATCCCCGCCTCCGGCTCCCCCCATTATCTCGGGGAAACAGAGGCCTGGGGCACCGGAAGGGGGAGCGCAGTCGTAGGGGAGTAGGAAAAGACGCAATCATAGCCTCCACCTCCTCCTCCTTCCCTTGGGTTAGAGGGGGGAACACTTCACTTGGGCGGTTAACAACACAATCTTTAGGATGGAGAGGAGGACAGAGGGAGGCGGCGACCAACCAAATCTATGGCCAATCATATGACTTGGATAACATCCGTAGAGGACACCTCACATGGGCCGGTAGTCACACGATCATAGGATGGACTTATCTTGAGAGAACGGAGTGACGACCAAATCTATGGCCAATCCAAGAGTTGGATATGGTCGGGGACATAACTATATCTGCATGCAGGACAAAAGAATGCGTGTCCTGTATAAAATCTAATCATCAGATATTATTAAAATATAATTATTGCGTTAGTACCAAATCTAATGAAAATATTCTTCCAATCGAATCTAATCCATTAAATCTTCAGACAACGTAAGTTAGTCTTCTCTCCTTCATACTATTTTTTTATATAGCTATCGAAGAAAATTTGTTCGACATACTCTAAAAAATTAGTCTAGTTATCTCGACAATCCAAATCGAGATCTTGGATGTTAAGAAAATTTATCATATATCGAAAAATTATTTTTCAAGTTCGAAAGTATAAGAAAAAAATTATTTTTGAAAAATAAATCGAGTCAAATTAATTTTAACACATCAATCAACCATCAAAATGAATATCAAATTAAATAAAATAGTTAGGCTTGTCCATTAGAATCCAACACCAAGCCATTCAAAGTTTGGCATGGACCAAGTCCACCCACCACAACTGGACCATAGGAAATCCTGACTAGAGTTGGAGGGTCAAACAGGGTACCTGTGACTTCTTCTTCATCAGGTGTTGACTAACAAGCAGCAGCAAGAATTAGAGCCCCCCTGGCAAGGACTTTGAAGGAGTTTCATGCTCTGACACAACTGCTCTATAAATCTAGGAGAGTAGCATCATGGAGAGAGAATGAGTTGAATGATAACATGGATAGCAGATGCTGTCACAGGGTTGTATTCCTTCTGTTCCTGCTTTCTTGCTCAGCTGCAGTTGATTCCAGAGTCATCATGCACCTTCCAAATGCTCTTGGTACTCTCTCTCTCTCTCTCTCTCTGGCTTGGTGGTAGTTCTTCCCCACTGGCAAACACTAGAAGATAACTGCAGGTGTATTGGTCTCTTCTTTTTTTGTTTTTTTGTTTTCTTTCAGTTTTTATCCTTTTTCTTTGGATTAGAATTGCTTCAAGCTCTGGGAGAGACTCAGTTCCTCATGCTTCTTAGTTAGTCTCACTTAGAGGAAGTCCATATTTAGTTTACAGTTGTTCTACATGTTTGTCTACAGAAGATGGAGTTCTTCTTCCCAAAAGGCAGCTCCTGGGTGACAGAGCTTCACAGAATATGCCACCATCTCCCAAAACTCATGGCAGCTACAGTAACTTTGCTCCTGTACATGGATATTGATGGACTCTACTCTTCTCTGGCATGGAGATCATGTATTCCATTACTTTCAGAACTACTTATCATTGAAAATAATACATTGCTCATCAATTTCTACTCATTTACAAATCTATGATTCTGGCTGCTTCACTCCAAGTTGGAAACAGAAAAGACTCGGCTGTCGATATTGGTAAATGAGGATGAAGTTGTTCTAGCATTCCAAGAAATCCTGAAATCAAGTGAACATTGATCACCTTACAAATACAATGATAATAGCAAGCAAACAGATATAATTCGATAAGCAGATTGCATTGCAAAGGATGACATGATAATAAGATTACAACTGATAAGGGTGAACATTTTTCTCCTGGGAGATGACAAGAACAGGTGATGGTGGTATCAATTCCAAGGTATCTGTTTGTCTTTCCATCAGCTTCTTTGTTTGTCTGTTTGATGCATCTGAGAGAAGACCTGCAATGTGCAGCCGCACCCATGGTTTTGAGTAAGCTCGTATCACTGAGGTCCATGAGATGGCATCCTCTGTTTCCAGTCCATCATCAAATGCAAGCCAAGCTGATACTATTATGCAATAATGTCATCAACATCAATCACATTATTGACCTCCATGAGATTTCATGGACAGATAGCCACCATTATATGATCCACCCATTTATTATCATGGATAACCCAATGGAACATCAATCATTCCTCAGATTCAAGGTTTCTGAATCCTTCTATATCCTTCAATCTTAGATCATTAACAATCACAATCTGCTTCAATTGATCTTCCAACCTATTACACATTGAGTCCAAGTTCTACCTTATCAAAGATAAAAAAGAACAAAGAATTCTTTTAAGAAGATGAATGATCATAGAACAGTTGGACCTTCCTCTTATGTGCATCCCCCATGCCCACTTCCAGCCTCAGCAGGAGAGGATGAAGCTCTAAAGCACAAGCATCAACAACTCCTTTGTGGAGTTAAACAAAGAGTACAACCTATAACAACATCAACAACATGAAGAAAAGTAGATGGAAGAAGCCACAGCCGTTGACTTGTTCAAGACAATGGATGCTTCAGCTAAACGCAGAGGTCAATTGAAAAGCGAACGTTGGACGTCTCCCACATGACTCTCTCTCTCTCTCTCGCGCCGTATGGTTCATTCTTGTTTCCTAATCCTTCTTCCTATCCCATCAACAACTATAATTCAATTAAAATAGAGAGAGAGAGAGAGAGAGAGAGAGAGAGAGAGAGAGAGAGAGAGGTTTGAGCTTTTTTCTTGGTTCAATGCCAAAAGGGACCAAAGCCCACCTCGCATTAAGATCTCAAAGACCATTGGAATAACCACAGCAAAGAGCCAAAAAGCCAAAAAGCCACCACATTTCCCCTTCTCTCTCTCTCTCTCACACACACACACACACTCTCAGAGCTTGAGAGAGTGTGTAATTGTTTTGATCTTGTATTCTGGGTTGATCCACCGACCCGACGGTTCGATTCCATCGGAGGAGGCCCACAGCCCGAGCCTGGTCCTGACGGCGGACCCCAAGCCGCAGCCTCCGATGGACGGCTGACCTCCACGAGCGATTCGTCGACGCCGTCCCCCAGCTCGGGGCCCCCGAAAGTTCGTACCTTTTTGCCTTTTGCTGCAAGTGTTCCCTGGTTCTCCATCATCAATGACCGAAAGGTGTGGGCTTGCGAATCGATTTCTCTGTCGTTTTGAATCGCTTCGAAAGTAATCTGGTTTTGTTGCGTTGTTTATTCCTCTTGCTGCCATCCCTGCCTCCCTCCTTTTGCCTTTTAGGCCGCTAGAACTTGTTCTCTGTAGCCTCTCATGAATGACCGAAACGTGCGCCTTCTCAATTGACCACGGGCTTTTCGTGATCCAAGTAGGAGTGCTTTGATATCGTTGCTTATTTGTTCTTCTGATGTCCCATGCTTTCGGGTTCCTCTTTCCATTTGCCTCTCATTAGCCATCACTCTGCTTCAATGGCCACTGTAATGTGCAGTTGTTGCAATTAGTCTTTAGCTTTTGATGTACCCATTTGGCAAACAAAAGCAAACGACAGATTTAGGACTGACCAATAAAAGTTTCAAGTGATCAAAACAAGCAGATAGCAAGTAGGCAAATAAATGGTTTCATTGGATACATTTTTCTGGATTTCTTTATAGACATAACCATTGCCTAGTGGAGTCTTGATCAGTCGGAGACTTCACCAATGACTTTGCTAAGGATAAACAAAGCAAGATCCAAATCATTTTCACGAGACATTTAAAGCTGGTGAATCTGGATGAGGCATAGCTTTCTTGGTCGTGGTTAATGAAAATAATCAAAAATAGTTTTGATATCACGATTTCACAGCCGAGTGTCGACCACTAATATGAACAAAGCATGACCAAATTCTGCCTGACTTTACACTATTTCTTGGTGTCACTGTTTAGACAATTCCATCTTAACTTACCTATAACTTGTTGAATAATCTTGAACTAATCCTCAGCAAAACTAGCAAATGGAGTCACAATTAAAAGACAATCATGAAGCTGAATAATGTGTAGTGATATAGGTAGATGACACTTGGAACACATGTATCAGAGTTATGAACAGTTTAATTTTCCCCCAGTCGTTGCTGCTTCCCTTGTCAAGTAATCTTTTACGTTATAGAGTCATGAACACATGAATCAAATTCTCTTTGTTTAAGCATCTTTTGCCAAAAATATCAAAGGAGATCAGCGGATGCAGAGTTCTAGATACCTCGCCAAAGTATTGTCTCTCATCTTAGTGATTTGAATTGATGTAAATTGTTGGTTTTGATGATCATTTGTCTGTGACATGTTGAATACTGTAGAAGCAACACCAAAGGCTATCATGCAAACGATGGGTGCTAAAGGCCTGACACTTTTTCACCTGAAGAGTCATCTTCAGGTACTGTTAGACATGTTAATGATTCTCAATTCCTGAAGCTGCTCTAAGTTCTTGTTTGCTGCTAGAATCAATTTGATTTTCACCGATGTACTTGGTTTTCCCTGTTAATGTTTTCAGAAATACAGATCAGGAAAGCAATCAGGCAAAGAAATGACTGAACAGTCAAAAGATGGCAGGTCCAGAAGTTCTTCCTTTGTGTTGTCTTTGCTCAACACCTTGTCTACTCATTCAATAATCTTTCCAAAAAGGTTCCAAAGAATTTGGTAGAAGGCCTTGTTCTCTTTAGGTGATCTATTTAAACCCCCATCGTTATAACTACCTATCGTGGAAAAGAAGTTCGGAGTCTGTCTCAGTTCTATCTTCTTTCTTAATATAGTCAGATAAATCAGATCTCGGATCTCTTTCCAAATTCCTCTTAAATTGTCCTTCTTGTCGATGGAACTTGCTATATCTTTTTTTTCAGAAAATGTTTCTCGTCGGCTACCAATTCAGAAGGCTAGTGGAAAACAGATAGTGCAGTCAGAGGAAATACTTGAAAGAGATTCTTGCATTGACTGTCTTGGGAATCACCTTTTCATATCTAGTTGTATGAGAGAAAATAATTGAATCCAATCATCGTGATTTTACTTTTTGACAATCAGTACAAGTGATCATACAGCAGCCTGATTGTTTTACATTTATTTGGCTACATCGCTTTTAACTCCTTGCCACTTGAATCTCAGCTTCCTGCATTTTAGAGAATAGGAACAGCAGTGCTTTATCTCCATAAAGTACCTACTCTTGATGTCAGTAAGTAGTATCTATCCTTGCCGAAGAATAAACACGGGTCTCTTTTGCTTGGACCTCTAATTCTGTGAATTTGTACAAGGCATGATGCATGAGCATGTCGGGAAACATTAGACACGGTCGGTGCTCCTGCTTTTGGGGGTCAGGAAGTGAAAGAGGCACTAAGAGCACAAATGGAAGTGCAAAGACTGCTTGAACAAGTGGAGGTAACTAAATCTTCTTTCTCTTTGATTTCATCAACATTTTTCATAGCCTAAGGTCCTAAACATTTGCCATCATTAAGTCTTCTGCTCTGACATGATAAAATTTGACTTAATCCACGTTACCAAGTAACATCTTGTCTACATCAAAATTCCTGGTTTCGACCTACTACACTGTGATCCATATGATCTTTTTCAGCCTCTTTGTCTTTTAATCTGTGATAGACATTCACATATTTCCTACTACACTGTTTTTGTTCATCTTTCTTCTTTAGTTTTATTATCAGCCTGTCCACATACGTTCGTTTCTGTATCGAGTTTTAACTTGGAGTGTCAACTGTGATTACACATAACATCCATCTTAACTTGTAGTATTTCTGTCAACTAAGATCTTCATCTTATTAGCTTCTAATGCTTATCAGATTGTACTAAAACTCTTTGTCGGGCTACTCGATCAGGTTCAGAAGCATCTGCAGATTCGAAAGGATGTGCATCAGAAGTACATCGATTCCTTGCTAGCAAAGGCATACAAGATAGCGTCAGAACAAATCGCTTCGAACGGTTCCAGCACGACCAAACAAGAAGCTCCAGACATGACAACCAGGGCCATTTGCTCCCCGTCTGAACCCTTGAGCCCATCTCTCCTCCATCAGCTATCGATGAGTTCAGTAAACCTGCACAACTCCAGTTGCAAGACTTCTCCCTCATCCACCACTGCCACAACCATCGAAGGCCAGTTCTTCTATCAGAAGTTTGCTGAATTAGGAAACCAACCGTGCTGATGTATTATTGTCTGCAAGATTCTCTGTTATCAGATCTTGCAAATTTGGTGCCATCTTGTAAGATCATTGAGAAAACTCCCACTGTCCCACTCCACAATTGTTGCCTAACAGCCCTTTAATTGCTCATGTACTACATACTACGAAACAAAGTTGCATTGTTGTGTTCTACGAGTTACTTGGAGTTGACTTCGGTTGTCTTCTGGTCCAACACACAGCGGTCAATAGGTACTCTGGTTTGGATTTAAGTGGTTAGTGGGTCGGGTTTGGATATGATACAATTTGCGGGTACTCCACCCGTTAAGCACACGGCTGCCACTAGTGAATAGCCGCAAGATCCATGTCCGAAGAGACCAGAAGGTGCCATGTACCCTATTTGAGGATCGTCGGTGCAGGAGTGTTTTGCTCCATTATATTTCGGTTTTCCAAAGGCAAATAAGAACTTGTTAGCCAGTGTTACAACATTTGTTACATGAATAGCTATGCATTATATCTTTCTATGGAGAATTATATTTTTATTATATGTATCTATATAGTAATTTATCTATCCATATATAAATCTTAGATTTATGTGGATTTTATATTTTTATGCAATTAATTATTTTTTTCATATACATATATATATATTAAAGAAAAATAATCAAATCAAACAAAAAAGGGTATTCATAATTACAAAATTCTGTCAATGTATTTGGAATATTATGGTAAAGTTGATTCAGAAGAATCCCATCAAAAAGGTTGACCAAAAAAAGTGAGATAGAAAAGTGTTGACTCTCTACTCTCTCACCTATCAAATATTTACTTTTTGTAGTGTAATAATATTATTACTTCATTATTTTTTTTGTTGTATTATTGATAGTGGGGTTTCCTCCACCGTACAAGTGTAGGGCACCGGATGGCCACTTGAGACCAGGGATGCGACTCGAATTAGTAACCGGCTACTTTAACTAGCGTGCTTCTCACGCGACCCCACCCCGCCTTTAAATGCAGAGGAAAGAAAAGGGTGCGCTTGCCTTTACGTGTATTCGAGCCATCGGATCCGTCCATCCACCATCCAACGGACAATATTGACCCATTTCCATCATAGGAAACGCGTCGGCACAATCCAAATGCCGCCCTATAAATAAGGCTCGGGAGCGGGAACCCGCCGACGAGAGCGAGAGCGAGGACGAGTCGATCGATCGATCGAAGTCCATTTCTTCGACCTCGGACGGTATGATTCTGGCGATGGTGGTTCTTTTAGTTCTTGGTTTCTATGTTTGATTGGTACAGTTTCGACCGCTGACTCAGTGGATTTGCTGACCTATCCATCTTCGTTTTCTTTGAGGAGATGAGACATTGCTGATCTATCTGTTCATCATCTTAATTTTAACTTCTCGATATTTTGGTGGATTTTGTCGAAAAAGATTGGATTTTGGGCAAGGTAATAGCTTCTGCCATGACATTTGGAGGTGTTACTAGGACTCTGGAGGGATATTCTTCGTTGGGGGAGGGGCACCCGAGTCTCGATGTTACTTCTAGTGTTTGATTTACCGGTGCATTACATGAAAATTTTGCTTTTGCATCTCATGGGATCACTTCAAGTCTCGATTGTTCTTCGATTGTTTCAGAGACCTCGACAAGATTTGTGATTCCGATTGCTATTGATGGCCTCGAGGCGGATTTTGAAGGAGTTGAAGGACTTGCAGAAGGATCCTCCCACATCGTGCAGCGCAGGTGATGCTTACTTCCTAGCATTACCTGTTTGAATGGTTTCTTACATATCTTTATGCCGATTTAAACCAATTATTATAACGGAGATGATCCTCATATTAAACTAAATCTCTGCTCTTGTAAGTGTTGGTTTGGTGCACCCAAATTTTTGAGTAACAGGGTAATAGATGACTTGAGTCTTTATGATTCGTTTATTCAAGGAGATTGTTTAGAGAACTGTCTGCTTAATTTAAAAGACATAAAATGGTCCCTCACAAGCATTGGAACCAATGCTTTTTGAAATGTGTAAGCAATAAAAAAGAGGGAGTCTAAACTTGGGACTACAGCTTATAGATAGAGGGATTTCTGTGATATAGTTTTTGAAATTGTTGCAATTATAATATTATAGACTCATTGTTTTTAGAAGGTTTCTTCCTATTACACAAGTGAATTATCAAATATAACATTTGATTGTGTATGAACATTTTCATTAATGAAATAGATGGTAGGAAATCTGGTTCTCAAAGAAACGGATATATGAAAAAAAAATAATGGATTTTAATGAAGGATAAATATTGATATAATTGCTACATGGTGGTCTTGATAAATTGCTTCTGCAATCACATTATGTTGCTTGTTTCTTTGATTCTATAGGCCCTGTGGCTGAAGATATGTTCCACTGGCAAGCAACTATTATGGGACCTAGCGATAGCCCTTTTGCTGGAGGTGTATTTCTGGTGAATATACACTTTCCACCAGATTATCCTTTCAAGCCACCCAAGGTAAATTGTTCATATTTTAGACTATTGTTATTGACTTGGTGCACATCTATTAATGATTTGCGCTTTAAGATATATATGCTCTATGCTTTCTTGTGATCAGTTGCAATTTACTTAAATTTCTTCTTTGAAATTTTTGTTTGCTACCAGAGCTGCTTATAAAATTTTATTTCAGAATCATGTTTGTTTCTTTTCTTCTGATAAATTTTAAAGGTTTAATAGCTTATTCAATCAGATGATTCAAGAATTCTTTCAAGTTAAAATGAAACAAAGGCATTTAGGATGGATCATTATCTGTGTCAGCAAAGTTACATATTTCCCTGTGTTTTTGTATATGAACAAATTTAATAAGCCCATTTGTTTGACAACACTAATAAATATGACCTTTTTTGACAAATAAAAGAATACGATCAAAATTTATCTATACGAGTTTAGTTTCAGTTTCTGACACATAATTAGACTTTATTGTTAACTGAGAAACTTATGGCAATCTTTAAAAGCTTAAGTCCACTGGGAGCACCAATAAGCTGGCCTTTTAACAATACGCTTAAGATATTCCCATGTATACATCTAGAGTCACAAACTTGTAAAAAGGAGCTCCTATCTTGCACATCATGTCATATATGGCTAATACCTCTTCGTTTGTACATGAGAATATGTTGCAATTGGAGCTCATGACTAGGGTTAGCTGTAATGACTGAGCAAAATAGCAATCTTTGTTTTGAGACAACTAGCATCGTTTACATCTTTAGAGTCGGCTAAATCACCTAGTGAGCATAAACCAACATCTGTGTAGGTCTTAAGCTTATCTCATTATTAATTTGATATCTTCACATACTTAATTGAAGGATACTTATAGTTTTTTTATGGATAAATGTAATGTGTTTTTCATGTCAGCTTTTATAGTCCTACTTCCTAGCTACTCAACTGTGGCCTAACAAAAACTTGGATCTAGGTGTATTAAATGTGAGCCCAAAATCGTGGGCATCATATAGTCATGGCCACACAGCTTATTAACTTTATCTAGCACATTATTATGCATATCAAATTAATTGCACTGCTTTCCATTTTGTTGCCACGCCCATTGCTCGCATGTCATAGAATAATTTATGCAACATTATGTCCTCTTCAGGTGTCCTTCTGCACCAAGGTTTTCCATCCAAATATTAATAGCAATGGGAGTATATGCCTTGACATTCTAAAGGATCAGTGGAGCCCTGCCCTGACTATATCAAAGGTACTTTAGATCTGTTTCTAGACCCTTGATTCTTTCTCGTGTGGAACAGCCTCAATTAACTAGGTGTATCTATTAGCTCACTATTGGCTTAAATCTATTTTGATACTAAGAAGGGTTTGAGAAACTGCAGCTCATGATCCAAATTGTTCTTGTTCTCCATGTATGATTTACCATTTAACAACAATAAACTCCTAGCTAGTTTGAGAGCTAACTTTGGATGACTGGACCAGTTGTTATAGGCTTGTGGAATCTGGATGGCTGGACATTGTTGGAGCTACTCTAGGATCTGTGGCAACAGAGATGCCCCAATGTTGCTTAGACATAGTTGTCTTGGTCAATGAATCTTTCCTTGCGGCTTTTAGATCTTAACATATGATGTATTTGTCTACTTGTAGGTGTTGCTGTCCATTTGTTCCCTTCTGACAGATCCCAATCCAGATGATCCATTAGTGCCTGAAATTGCTCACATGTACAAGACTGACAGAGCAAAGTATGAGGTGACTGCCCAGTCCTGGACGCAGAAGTATGCCATGGGATGAGTTCAATTTGGTGCCTGGTATGTCAGCAAACTATGTGATGTTTGCGAAGAATGTATTCTCTTGGTGTATCTCAGCATAGTAGATTTCTATCTCCACCTTTACTGCATTAAGTTTGCAGTACTATTGTTAACTTTGGTCTAAGTGTTGAAGCATTCCTTGATACTTACAAATTGCAGAATGCTTTTAGTTGATATAACTTCAAAATAGGTTTTCTTTTCCTAAAATTAAAAAAATTTCTTCAGTGAAGTATTTTTGTTGGACTTGGGTTGAGTCAGGTTGATCCATTCTTGTTGCAGTCTCTAGCAACTACTTTATTATTCTGGCTGAATAATTTGATGATTCATCTAATTGAAGAGACGGTTTATCTGAGAGGGAATCTCCCGTGACCGTAGATTATATGTTAGATCAAGTTAACAAACTCTTGAACCTGAAATTTTAACCTCCCTATGATCCAAAAACTGTCAGAAACAAGTAATGTAAAATATATTCTTGACAGATGAAATCTTCCCAAGCATAACTGAGCAGAGCTTGAGAGACTGCAGCCATGATTAAGCTTGGCTTGACACAAGTTTTGAGTTAAAAGAAAAATATCATCGAGCATGATACATTATGTTTGATACAATTCTGAAAACAAATCAAAGGCACCTTGTTTCAGTTGGCTTCATGATTTTTCCCTCCATAGCATTTATCAATATCAAGCTGAATCTAGTTTCCTGTAGTTTCTAGCTTAGCTCAAAGTTAAATCTTAGCCAACAAGGGGACCAAGTTTTGGGTTTTCTTCTTCCCTATATCCATGAATCAATCGTGTACTCTCTTCAGAAATCAGACTTACAACTGAAGCACCAGAAGACACAAGACCTTATTCTGAAACTGTTCATCCATGATTTGAAAATGTTTCCATACAAGAAAAGGCCACTCTTTTTGTTTGCTTGATGTACAAAAGTTGAGATACTAGATCTAGCCTCATAATGAATGGATGTCACTGTCTTCACTGGAAACTCTCTCCTTTCCGACGGTTGTTCTTATTGACACCGTGGCATCTCAATGAACTCAAAGAATGAAAGAATAACATATGGTTTTCCTGACAATTGGAATGCTCAAGAGAACCTGAAGTACTGTCCTTGAGTATACATTGTGCTGCTTTACTTGAATACAGTTGGGTTCTCAAGCTGCATTTCCTTCACCTGAAAACAACAGTATTAAAAAGATTAAACTTCTTTTGCCTCATAAAATGGATGTAAGCACCATCTTTGGTGAAACTAGGCTAACCTGCAAACCTATGTGCCTCCGATAAAAGATTTCCACATTCCTCAACTAGAGTTTTCTGAAGTACTTGGATTTACAACTCGCGAGGATCTGAAGCTACATCATCAATATCTGCTGTCGTTTGTTGTAAGTATATGATTTGAAAATGTTCCATACAAGAAAAGGCACTCTTTTTGTTTGCTTGATGTACAAAAGTTGAGATACTAGATCTAGCCTCATAATGAATGGATGTCACTGTCTTCACTGGAAACTCTCTCCTTTCCGACGGTTGTTCTTATTGACACCGTGGCATCTCAATGAACTCAAAGAATGAAAGATAACATATGGTTTTCCTGACAATTGGAATGCTCAAGAGACCTGAAGTACTGTCCTTGAGTATACATTGTGCTGCTTTACTTGAATAAGTTGGGTTCTCAAGCTGCATTCCTTCACCTGAAAACAACAGTATTAAAAAGATTAAACTTCTTTTGCCTCATAAAATGGATGTAAGCACCATCTTTGGTGAAACTAGGCTAACCTGCAACCTATGTGCCTCCGATAAAAGATTTCCACATTCCTCAACTAGAGTTTTCTGAGTACTGATTACACTCGCGAGATCTGAAGCTACATCATCAATATCTGCTGTCTGTTGTAAGAGTAATCCATTATAAGAGTCTAGCAATGTAAAGATAAACATGGTAGAACATCAAAGACAAAGAAGGACTACAAGCTGCAACTTAGCAAAGTTAAATCTTTACTACAGTCTAACAGAAAATTAGGTGAGTTGGTGACATGATTTATCAAATCTTGGTAAGTAGTCTTTCAGCAAGTAAATAGTCTTTCACATAAGACATATACTTATGCAGTTCAAAAGAACTTAGCTAACCTTTAAAAAAAGAGTCCCCAGCACTTGATAGAACTTTATACTTTTCTTTCACAGTTACAAGTTTGGCATTCACAAGTAATCACCAAAGACACAAGGGGAGAGAGAGAGAGAGAGAGAGAGAGAGAGAGAGAGAGAGAGACTGTTCATCAGAAGTTAGTCATTAGTTTACATGTCTAATTCTTGATAAAATTTCTTGATATATTGGTAACATAATTTACAAATACTTGAAAGTTCATTTGAAATAATCATTCAGTAAACTAAATGCCTAATTCATCACATAAGACATGCTCATGCAGTTCAAAAAGTTTTAGCCAGCCTTCAAAAAAGAGTCAACCCTCTCAGTACTTAAACAGAACTTTATATTTCTCTTGCACATCACAAAAGTTTGGCATTTAGAAGCATCAACTTGGTTAGAGAATCATGTATCAAACAGCCTTATCAAAAAAAAAAATATTATGAAAAACAGAAATATTGTGCATGTGAGTGATATGATTAACATCGGTTTATGGAAGAACAAGCCTGCAGAACTAAGGAGAACATATGGCAGGTAGATTAGTAACGAAAATTCTCAAATTCTTTTTAGAAGAAGTTAGAAATCATGCATGCAGTTATATATCCAACAAATTTTACCTTTGGTAGAAAATTTTCCACACATGGAGAAAGTGATTCCAGCATTAGTAATGCATAGTCTAGAACTTCTTTGAGTTCTCTATTGTCAACCTGCAAAAAAGATCATATATAATTTAAAATCAACCAAAAAGAGGGAAAAAAAAAAGAGAGAGAATAAAATGTTATGATTCATAGAGTAATTAACCCAAAGATGTTGTACCTTCACATTCCCATTAATTGGGAGTCTAAGTGAAGCATCCTGAAGAGCCTTTGTTGCTCCTGAAAGAGAACTTGAATATTCATCTTCAAGAACAGTCCACTCATCCAAATACAGCATCTAGGAGCAGAGGACCATGATTCTATTAGTATATGATCACGAACAAGATGATGTATGTTTTTGCATTTATCATGGAAATGGATTCATAAATCATACAAGTCAGCCTTGCAAGCATCCCTCCTCAAAGTATAAAAAAGAAAAGAAGAGAAAGAAAGTCCTCTTAGTAATGCTCCTACATGAGCATTGAGGCCACACATAAAAAGAGTCGATCATTGTCATCACGATGCAAACACACTTGGTTCATCACCTGTTGTTGGATTTGCCAAAATTACTTCACTAGATGCTAAAAGTTTGCATTTTTCTTATCCTGCTGTTTCTGATGAAATCAGAGTAGTGAACCTGGGAAATCTGATGCATGAGTAGCTACAATGTCATTATTGTCACACGATGATGATTGACCTATTAACCTGTCTAAATCACTAGTTCAAAAATATTTAAACCCAAATTAATGATCGTAGGCTAAATCACTAATTCTATCACTTTTGATGTGCGATTAAATAGGGTAACGTGTCTTTTAACTTCATCCTTACCTACTCGAGTCTTTTGAGTAGGTAGTCATCCTTATCTACTTGAGTCATTCGCTATATGCCCGTCGGCTTTGATAGTATCAACCTATTAACATGTCTAAATCACTAGTTCAAAAATATTTAAACCTAAATCAACATACCTTTTAACTTCATCCATGGGTAGTCGTCATCCTTACCTATATGTCTGTCGGCTTTGATAGTATCGACCTAGTCTGATGGGATAACTAACCTATTAGTTTGTTGAGCCTATACTACTGGTCCAAAAATCGTATAAAACAACGACGATTAACATATTTTTTTACCATTTTTGATATCGGACTAAATCGGGTGTTAAAATTGTAGCTGGATTGAAATCCTAACCCTCGTTCAAAAACTTTGCCTATTGCAAGCATTGAAACCTTCTGAATCAATAAACACCCTTTGCGTCGATCAGAGCAGAGTAATCCAATGCAGATGAGGAGAGAATTGAAATCCACACATACAAGAAGAACAGGCCTTACCTGACAGCGGATGATGGACGATAGACTTTCTCTTCTCTTGAGTTGTTCGAGTTGGATCTTCTTCTCAGTAACGGAGCTTTGGAGCTCTGCGATCGTCGCCGAAAGCCCGTGCAGTGATCTCTGAAAACAATACAATCTGTTCAGTATTTGTGTGATGATCGATGAGAAATCAGCTCAAATTGTTGATGGAGCCTCAACGTTCACCAACCTCGGCAGCAATTCTCCGAGCTTCCATTGCTGCTCGTGCTTTGGCGTTAATGAACCTCCACTGCACGTAATGGTTGTCGAGTAGCTTAAGCACATGGACTTCCTCCTTCCGGCTCGACTCCTTCCCCTTCTTCACCTCCGTGCTCGATTTAGCAGTCGGAGGTTGCGGCGGCTTTGACGAGAAAAGGGGCCTATTGACGGACTTGCTCAAATTGAGCGGATGCTGCTGCTGACGGCAGGACATGGCCGGGGTTAGGGATCGGAGGCAGAGCGAGCTGGTCGACGCCCTACAAGCAGAGTCTTCGGCGCCGGTTTGTCGGCTGGAACACGCTTCCGTGGCGCGTCTGGCCGACAGGAGGTCGGCCTCCGGCATGGAGGACCGGACCTCGGCCGCCGGCCTCGATCTGCAAGACGCAGGGGGGAGGAGGGGCGGGCTGTCGCAGAGGCCGCCCTGGCTGCTAACGCTGCAAGTCTCTGAATCCGAGAAAGAATTCTCCGACAAGGTCTCCTCGAGCCGATTATCGCCGTTTCCATGACCGTAGCTGTTGCCCTCGAACGGAAACGTGCTCACCCGGGCCGGCGTGGGAGGGCGGGGGTTCCTTCTCCCGACGCTGGCGCCATCCGCGACAAGGTGGAGCGGCATCGGGGTTCCCGGCCTCGGCCTCCGCTTCGTATCACCAGGCCGCGGTGGCTGTTCCGCTGCACCGGTAACGGCATTGTTGTCCGCGAACAACCGGACGACGGCCCTCTTCTTGAGGGTAGCGGGAGGCTTGGTGGAGACGGGGAGGGGCGTCTCCACGCTGCGCCGGGTGGATGCCAGGGGCTGGTTCTCGTCTGCCTCCGGGGGTTCGTGATGCTTCTGCGGCTTCTTGGGGAGGAGTGGGAGGAGGGAGGCGGCGGGGCAAACATTCCTCGGAGACGCAGCGAAGTGTTGGGTTTCGGAAAACGAACACGAGGAGAAGGAGGAGGAGGAGGAAGGGGAGGGGGACAGGTAGCGAGAGCTGACCTCCCTAGCACGGGGCCGGCGGGGCCTCCTGTCGGTGGCCGGAGGGGTGGGGATCGGGTGCTGTGCAGCCGACGCCAGTGGAGGAGGAAGAGGAGGAAGTGAAGAGGATTCCACCATCATTTTGGCTTAGGGAAAGAAACAGCAAGAAGACGAACAACAACCACGAAGAAGAAGAGGCGATTTAAGTAGCCGTTGGAAGAGACGCCGACGTCGATGATACCGCAACGGCTAGTTTCCCGTGCATGGGGGTTTAAAAAAAGGCTCCCGGATATATATATATATATATATATATATATATATATATATATATATATATATATATATATATATATATATATACCTGAGGATTGGAATGAGATCGCCATCATCACTTGTTGCACAAGAGCAAAGGCAATGACAGATTTTGATAGAATTGGTGATGATAAAGATGACATGAGGCGATGGTGCAACACAAAGACAAAAATAGATTAGATGAGAGTTAGGAATAAAATGATCATTTATGAAAACAAAAATACTCTACGAAAATTTTTGAAAGTTTAGACCCGGGAAAATTTCTTTATATATATAAAGCTAATTCCATATATGCATGAATTCTGTTAATTAAGCATAGTCTTCACCAGAAACGAAGTAATACAAGGCATGCTTATTTAATTACAATGACAAATATTATGTTCGGAAAGTAAACAGGACACAGTTTATAAGTATAGAGCTGATTCCTCGGTCAAGTAGATCAACTTATCACAACCTAACAACGACTGCATCAATTGAGAAGGAGAAGAGGTGCAAATGTAGTCATGGTGAAGCTGGAGCTTGTTCAGTAGCAGACATTTGGGAGGCTGCCTCCTCCTTGACGTAGTTCACTGGAGCTGCAGGCCTGTTACTGTCTCGCTTTCCATCCCTGCTCATAGATCGAACACCGTTAGCACTGCCTTGATGGACATTGAGGGATAGCCGCCGGCTTGGGGTTCCATTTGATGTACTGCCATTTGGGCGAGGCCCCACCACCTTCTTCGGACCAAGCGGCCTGGCTGGACTTGGCCTTGAACCGAACAAAGCTTCTTGTTCTGTGGCAAGTTGCTCATGGATGCGCTTTTGATCCTGTTTATGATGAGCACAAAGCAAGGAAATATAAGCCTCATGACTTGTGACTGACCATGAATTAGGGTTAGCAGACCGTCATGAACGTTGAACAAGCTGAAAGTACCCTTTGCCTTCGTTTCTCCTCCTCTCTTTCCTGCCTTAGCATGGTGTATTCGTCTAGCATCGCAAGAAGTGGAACACCGTCGTAGGTGAACGACATGCCACGATCCTCCTCCCATGTACGAGTTTTGGCAACCAGCATATCAACAAGAGCTGAAAAAACAAATGGTGTTAAGTCATTAAAACATTTTGAAATGATTTTCCAGCCATTGCAGACTGTAACTGTAGATCAATTTCTAATCATAAAAATCAGCTGCAGAATCAATCTACTAAAGAGGACCATTGATTGGCACTCATGTTTTCTGTTACTTGTCCCAACCAGGATCTTTTAGCTATCAAGGAGCTAGTAAAATGCAAGTCTCAATCTGATTCTGATGATATTGTAAATAAAAATGCACCAGAATGATCCTTTAAGAAAAGTAGTACAGATGATGAGAAGCCAGCATTCCTCAGTTGTGGAGAAAATTACCTTGTTTTCTAGGATTAGGAATACACGAAAGCAAAGGATTTCACATCTTTGGCAGTTGGAATAATCACCTTTAGCTGAAAGCTTGGTCCTATATTTGGCAATTGCAATGTTCACTTGCCAATGACTCCATCCGATAATTGCAGTTGTTAACACATTACCAATCTTTTGAGGCAAGCTATCAATATGTTAAAATATGATAGCAACATACTAAAATATCGATCATTAATGCATGTGCAGGTACTGAAATATATTTGCTATAAACCCTTGCATCTATATTTTTTTTCCCATCTGATAGAGCATTTATCATACTGCTCCAGTGTTAAGTGCACCTTTAATAGGATAAGGAAACTGGAAATGAAAATACCCATTGCTTGTCTATATGGAAAAGCAACCACCTACTTATCCTCTACAAGTACATTGAAAACAATTCTTGCCAGAAGGCATAAATTTTCTTTTAGAAATTTGATCATAATAAGAGATACGAAATTGATAGACCTCAACAAGGTTTTACAAAGATACCTGGAATCTTGTTAACCAATACACGAGCTTTTTCAGCACGCTTCAGATTTAAATGTGCACCTCTACTCGAGTTATATCTGTTATCATCCTGAAAAACGAAATCATACATGAAATCATACATCACACAAGTCAGATTTGGTTGCAATTTTATCATGGGTCAAGAGAATTGCTTGGACCACAGAAAGGAAATATTCCATTGTAGATTCCCTTCTTTATTCTAATAATTTCTCAAGTTCAATTATGCACAAAGACTACATGGACAAGCTAAATGTCACATGTCATGTTCTAGTAGCAATTATATAACACTTCAAGCTGGTGTTTGTAAGAAACTTCTTCAACTTTTAGGTCGTCATAGCATGCTAAAAGAAACTTGATATGAAAGAACATATAACCAGAAGAAACTACAAGTTACAAACAGAAAAATGATTAGCATAAAGCAACATCAACATATGTGTGTGCATCAACATAAGACACAGTGTAGAGAGACAATTGCTCTTGTTGGAATTAGATCTTACTTTCCATCAACAGAAGATTTTTATCACAAAGTCAGGTAATTTGAAAAGATGTATAACATAATACTGTTGGACTTGGAGATCAAGGTGGCCACACCGAGCAGAATAATAAATTAGTAATGCATAAAAAATTGCAAGTGTAAGAATATGTAAACATGATAGCAAGTTACTATTGGTACCCGATTATAGTCTTCAAGCCAGCTTTCTTCTTCGCATGCTGACATCCATTTTTCAACCTTTTCCAAAATTTCTTTCCTGCTCATTGCTTCCTCTTTAGCTTTCGATATCTGGTTATCCATTTCTGCTAGTAAGTCTGAAGGTTCAACATTTCCGGAGTCAATTAGAGCCAATATTTTATCTCTTGCAGCTGCAGAATCAATGTCTACATGAGCATGAGCGTAAATGTCTTCAAGTTCAGTTTGTTTCTTGAAAGCTATTTCCTTCATCTTGCTTGCCTTTAGCTGATCTAACCTTTCAACTTCCACTTCAGCCTTGACATAGAGAGAATATGTGCAACAACAGAAGAAAAATGAAAAAAAAAAAGAACTATAGCACCGACTCAATTGTAAGATACAAAAAAGTTGAGCATCATTAAGATAATTCTCTACTTTTAACTAACCTGCTCAATCAGGTCAAGGGCGAGAGCTCCAGGAACAGTGACCTCATCCACTGTAGCAGACATATTACTGGTTACATGACTAAACAGACTCTGCTCTTCCATTGGTGTATCCATCAGATTCCAAAGATCAGTAAGCTGAGCAGCTAACTCTTGAAGCTGAAAAGGGAATAAAAGCAAAACTCAAAATTAGCTCATGCATTTTCTAATTGATATAAAATGTGAAGCCAAACATCAGAAGAAAAGAGATGATAACAATAGAACGGAAAATATTATTACCTATAAACATGTTTATTCCTGCCTCATCATCTAAACACAATAATGAAATTATGTTTTATCTGATCAACAGCACATAGTTTACACATATATTATTCGTTATATCCTCTCCATATAATCACATGTTCTGTGACAGAAACTCAATTCAATAGAGATGACTTGACAAATAAACCCCACGCTGAATTCCAAGGCAAGATAAATTTAGGCAAGAGAGGAGACTGCCACATATCAAAAAGGGAAGAACATGGACAACTCTACTTTATTAGTAACATTTCTAAGGTCATTTAAAGATGAAAAAGTGATACGTTTTAAAAATTCCAGATATATTTTAAGCTCGCTTTTGCTTACACATGCATACTATTACATCCTTTTCATGGTAATCCCAAGCCTCAAGAATAAGGTTGCACTAGGTAACTCGACCAGCATAATAATTGGGAATATCAAATAAGGATGTGGATTTTTGCCGATGTTAGCAACTTAAAACAAATTTGATGGCCCTGGATTTGACTAGTGATATTGCTCTTGAAAGAGCTAAATCTCAGAAATATACAGCTGATACCAAATAGTTATAACTATGCTTGTTCTTGTTGAAGTAGCAAATGAAGGATGTAGAACAAGGAACTGAATTTCTGGACCATCAAATGAAAGCCTGTGGAAGAAATTTCCATGGCTTAATGCCCAGAAAGAAATTAAAGTCTGAATAAATTAGGTACGGCCAATGAAAGAAGGGCTTTGATCAAGAATATAGAGAAAAGAATGCTCCTCGTGTGAACTAGAACAGAAAAAAGCTGTATCTTGCAGAAAGGAATGCGGGTAATTGGAAAAAATGAGTTAACACAAAATTAGTTGCTAAATCATAATCATGGTGCACCACGGAGTATAATCTAATCTCACTTTCTTTTAGGATATGCTCCATGAAGAATTGACATGTGAAATCATGGAGATCTACTCTGATAAATGAACCTCATTCCTGATGTTAACAAATACAAAATTAACATGTCTGATACAGAAAAGAATGTCAAAGATTATGATCCGGGATGTTAACAAATACAAAATTAACATGTCCGATACAGAAAAGAATGTCAAAGATTATGATCCGGGATTTCAGTTGGTACTTTAGAGTCAGCATGCAACAAAACCAGCAGTTAATTCCAATATCATTTTTCTAATACAATAAAATACCCATTTGATCAAACTATAGACATCGATATAACAAGCCAGAATCATTAACGACATTACATCTAAAACGGATGAATGCTCGATTGTCATAACATCCCAATACATGTGGAAGTTTAGAATTTCAAATAGTGGTAGACCCCAAGCACAATCAGGAGATTGAAAAGTTCGAAAGGAATGCTGTCCAAACACCAAAACTAGGATTGAATCCAGTGAAGTATACAGTTATGTTGTTTATCCATTAGCATAAAGCTGAAAAGAACTACTGAAGAGACAATATGATGCTGCATTGTAGAACTTACCTTTTTTAGCCGCATTTTTTTATCTTCTTTAAGCACTATGACCATCCCAGAAAGCTTGGATAAGGTATCATTACTGATGCTCTTTGATTGTACACTAACAGAGTCATTTAAGCTAGGATGAACTTCAGTTACCGTACTGAAGAAATCCAACCCCAGAACAGCACACAGATCATGAACTGTGCTAACAAAATCAAGGATCTTGTGCAGCCTATCACTCTGCAGAATTATACATGCAAATGTTACCACAGGAATCATCCTTTCAAGATAAACTCAGCAACATCACTATGACAAGGAACCTTTTCTTTCTGAAGTTCTTGCAGTTGTTGCTGATACTCATCCAGCTTTTTCAGTGACAAATCCTCCTCATCAACTGTTGGTGTCCCCATTTGCTCACCAATTATTGAAGTTCCAGCAATTTCTCCACGGATCTTCTCAATTTGTAGTTGCACATCAGCAAATTCTCTTATCGTATCCTCTTTCTGCTTGCACAGTTGCTCCAGAAGTGGTGCTATAGCTGCTAGTTGCTCCTTGATTGTGCCAGAGGATTTATCAGGCTGATACATATCAATTAGCAACTGTTATTAATTAAAAATCCAATTTTTGATCATGGAAACAGAAACCAAAAATAGGTGGTTTTGCAGTTATGGTTCAAATCCTGGACTTGTTAAATAAGAACTATTCTGGTCTGACAAGTATGCTGTATCTGTGTACTATGAATTTCAGGCAGTAACTACACAACCACTTCTCGGGACAAAGTTTTACATTGGAAAGGCAACTTATTGCAATATTATGTTACTTGTAAGCACTGATTGCCTCTGGAAAAAAAATCTTAGAAAAAGGAAAGTTCCAGCTCTCGAAGGATACTTACGTGTTCACAGGTATGCCAAACCTAATTAGTATGGAACTAGTTGGCATAAAATAGATGCAAGTTTTCTGATGATTAAAGTCAACGATAGATATCAAAGAGGAAAGATGAAGGGCGTTAATGGCCATTAAATTTGACACCTTGTTTTGATCTCAAAATAAATTTCTTGTTCCCGACGACATAAACAACATTATTTGATGGTTTCTATCAGTTGAAATAATATGTCACTATAAACAAGGGCTCTTCAGGCATGGAAATAACCATATGTCAGAGAGTCCACCTTATTTCTATCAGTAGAACCCTACTCCTGCTCCAAGAGTTGATACAGATCAATACCTAATTATATCCTAAGGTCTTGGAGGCTGAGATAATGGTATTGTATGATAAATAAAAGAACCAGTGCCACATTCAGAGAGTTTCTTTTTATCTAAATATAATATTCTTTAGAAGTTAAAGCAGACTTCAAAAGCATGCATGTAGGTTACAGCATAACCACTTTCCTGTCTCTCATCATAAAGAATTAATCTAAGAATGTGTTGCCAATGCACAAGGTAATGTCCCATCATGAAGAATTTATGCATTGAAAATATGATGCGAGTCATAAAAAGGTCATGTTTTTTATCCAGGTAGATTTCTTGGCAACTGGATTCTGAGGAACATAAATGTAACTCACGATGCCATCAAAAGACTTTTCTCCAAGAGCAGAAAGCAGTCTGAGAAGCTCAGCTTTCGAATCAGCCAAGGACTGCAGAAGAAGGACCCTTGTCTTTGAAGCCTGCTCAACTTTCCTCTTATATACCTCTAAGCACTCTTGCTCTAGCTGAAGCAACATCCTATCGCGTTCTTCATCACTTTCACCAACCTCGTCCCATATTAGCTGAAATACAGGGACAGTCATTTAATCAGCTTCATGTTGCTGATTGCAAGTAAGAAAAATCTGCAAGAAATTGAATAACCTGCAACTGCTGCAGCAAAGATCCGCATGTTGTTTCACCTAATAATGGATTCTGAGTATCTGAAACTGCCATTTACAGCTCAAGGGAACCTGCACAATGGAAGACTTCATACGCATACTATCTCCACTGTACTGGACTAGAACGGTCAAATCGAATCGGGCCAGATCGTTATACCTTATAGAACAGTAAGAAAGCTTACTCCTGCTGACTGATGAAACATGCAACAAGCTGAGTTCTTGTCACGAAGTATGAATTTTAGACTGCTCCAACTAGCTGAGATTGCTGTAGCGATAAAGAAACAAAAGAGTTGGGTTTTTGTCCAGCAAGATGGAGTAAATCAAATTCTGGCAGAAAAGAAGCATGTGGTGCAATTGGCACACTAAGAATTAATTTAAAAGAACTCCCGACAGGATTAAAGCACAAAATACTGGAAGTTTCTTAAGGCACCTGAGGCCCAACTACACCTAGCTAAACAACCTCAACAGTGAAGTGATCCAGCCTCAAGTCCATAATTATTCCCAGATCAAACTAAAAATTCACCACATTTAAGGAAGCAGCTGAGTCTACTCCAAAACAGTAGAGAGCAAAAAGCAAATGAAGAACTCTAAAATGAATGTAACTAACCATGTCACACAAGTTGTATGTTGCCAACTGTATGTCCTTATGTTAAGATAGCGACCGGTTGACGTAAAGAAGTAACATTTTTAGATCAAACTAAAATTACACCATAGAACTAGCTAATCTACTCAAAGATTGTAGAGTAAAAAGAAAATGAAGAACTCCAAAAAGAATGCAACCATCACCATCTCCCCCAACCACATCACATAGGCCGAATCCTGCCAACCGCAAGTCTTTATCTTAAGACAGTGACTGGTTAAAATAGGAAGTAATATGTTCTCCAGCCATGATGTTACGATATGGTGTAATCGAGACAACTGTCCAGTAAAAGTAGAGTGGGAAGTTGAAAGCCGGACCGCAGATCCACGAAAAGGGCATGGAAGTCGACAGTACCCAGCGAAAATACGACCGAGAGACTCAAGAGAGAAGCAGCATCAACTCCAAGAAGCAGTCTTTGGAACCTAAACTAACTCCAATCGGCGGAATCGGAAGCAGGAACGACCATCTCCGAGCAATGCATCGAAGAAAAAGACCCTTCATTTACCGAACCACGCGCCAATTGCTAAAAGGCCACTTCGAATGGAGCCGAAAGGCACCCAACAAACCGATCCCCTGAGAATGCGGGCGGTTGGGGCAGCGAAAAGCCCGAGGCGAGCGGCGTTTCTTCACGAGATCACGAGAACGCAGAGGGTTCCAGGCTGGGAAAAAAGGGGAAGCAGGAAGAAATGGGAGGAGGAGGGCGCTCACCGTAGAGTGTCGATCGGAGGGCTACGGTTCGGAGGGGTGGATCTCAGGAGGAGATAGATCCGAGCGCTTCCGTGCTCCTCTCTACCCTCCTCCTCCGCTGCTGCTGCTTCTGCTGCTCTGGGTGTGAGAGAAGCGAGGGTGGGGGTGTGCGTGCGCGTTCGCGTTCGCGTTCGCTTTGCTGGCTTCGGACAAAGAGACAGTGGGCAAAAACAATATAATAATGGAGGTCATGAGGTGGGCCCCGGTGGGCACCCCAATTGCGTATCGGGTATGGAATACTTGAGATTGCGATGCGGTCACTTCACCAATGGCCCCCAGCTTAACTGCTGCTACACCGCTTGGCCCCCTCTCCATAGTACATGAATAATGTGCCATCAAATATACTTGGAATCAAGGAAACTCAATGGGCTTATGGAAAGGATATATTATGATTGATGATTTGATGATGCCAAGTCTAATAGTTATATCAAGAAATCAATTTAAATCTTCTTTACATACACAGCGGCGAATGCGTACCGCTCGAGTTGGGATCAGACAATTTATATTTTACGTGCATTTTTTATCTATTTTTCTTCTCATTGACATATCAAAAAGTCTTTTCGTCCTTTTGATTGGACTGGTCTTCAGTTATACTATTTTTCATATAAATCTAAAGTTTTTTTTTTTTTGAAGATGTCAAAAATCAGTCTAATATATTTAAAAACACCACAATCAATATAGAGTTCGATTATTTTATAGTTTATTCTTGTTCGATAATTATATATACATATATATATATATATATATAT
This sequence comes from Musa balbisiana, assembly GCA_004837865.1. NCBI lineage: Eukaryota > Viridiplantae > Streptophyta > Magnoliopsida > Zingiberales > Musaceae > Musa > Musa balbisiana. The sequence goes on along the minus strand of CM017191.1, from coordinate 32,861,391 downwards.
ATATATATATATATATATTATCAGCCAGGTGAGATCATTGGCATGCATGCTTCGACTTCTAATTGTCCACCAATGAGAAGACATCCTTCCCCAATTGAAGGCTGAAGCCGAGCACCTAACATATTTATAGCTATCCAATGGTCTAAATAATTGAATGATGATTAATTGAGTGACAAAGACCGGCATAGAATCATCAGTGGCACGTCGGATCAGCTACATAGCACATACTCATACTGTCTTCGATATTGGATGGATATTTCATCGATGGAGCCAATCAAGGCGGAACGGAAGTCAGATCCGACGGTCGATGATGCGCCGTCTTGGTGATCAGCGTGCATGAAGATTCGTGCCGGGAGGTGCGGATTTTGTCGCGGCCCTTCGTACACGTAATCGGATTTTGCCCCATCGTCGAGGGTAACGGGAGCTGTCGGGCGGGGGCCACGCGGCGCACATGATCGCGTGCCCATCAAAGGACGGGGGCGGGGCAGGTGTTAAAGTGGGTTGACGACGTCCGGAGACCTGAGTCTGTACGTTGGTTTTCGATCTAAAATATCATGCAATCTAATAAAGACGTATACGGAAACTTTCTTAGCCAAGAAAGACAACCAAAGTACAATATACTGAGATATAATGTTAACATAATGACATTTTCTTCACGTATGCTCGTGGATTTTAAGATTAATTATAATTTTTTTTGTAAATAATTATCTTAAGTATTTTTTATTTTTATATTTTTTAAAAATTAAAATTAAGTTATTTATATTTATCAAAATGATATATTTAATCTTGTTTCAATCAATCCTATCGAAAAACATAAAATTATTACACAATAATAAGAAAGGAATAGATTCATATGTTAATACCTTGTTATACAACTCATGCTTCGAAGAACTATCAAATCAGATAAAGTCAACGAATGAAGTAAGTTTGAGAACACATCCAGACACCAAAAGAGTTACCCCTATTCATCTCACAGCCATAGCCCAAGCTCCTCTAGCTGCAGTCCCAACTAGCATAGACTCGTCTAATGACTCAAAACAGAAATGGTTACAATACTGTTCTTATGTATATATTTCATATCCCTATAGAGAATTATCGTGCATTTTATTTTCATTTTCTATATGCAATAGAAAAATAGGTATTTGAACCCTGAATTGTCTTATGACTTATATTGTAGTTACAAAGTATATCTTTTAACGGGTCAAAAAAAAATTTATTTTTTTCCTACCCCTAAACTAGATTAAATATTTAAATAATAATATATGCGAAATGAAACTAAAGTCCTTTTCTCACCGGTAATACAATGCCACTAAAGGCAAAAAATAAAGGGTAGGTTGGGATCGATCATAGAATATGTGCCTCAATTTAATATTTTTATCTATTTTAATATTTCTATATATTAGAAAGATATCTTCTTATAAACAACACATCATCTCGAACTCTACAGATACTTTATTCTTTCCCTTGCTCTAAAAATTAAGAATTAAGAAAACTCACGGGAAGATCTATGATGTAGAAGATCATATTTGGATTTCTATATATCCACTCATATGATACTTCATCATACGATTTATATAAGATTCATTTATCTAGATATCATCGTATATATCTAAAAAATCGTATTTAAAAATATACGTATTCAATAATATATATCAAAGTGAGACAAAATCTGATAAATCCTATGATATATTTTTTAACAGAATTGGCGATATAAAAAGAAACATGATTAAATATTTACTTTTATAAGTATACAAATTTAATATATAAAGATTAAAATATTAATAATAAATAATTATATAGAATAATATGTAATTAATCTTGAATCTCATGTAATCTTCAAATTTGCAAGGAGTGTTCTGCATTGCATGTCCGCGCTTCTCACGTGATCTTGCGGGCTGAGCACGTGTTTCATGGTTGTGGACACGGCATTGCTTTAATGGCGAGGAACTCGGGCCCGCCTAATGCAAGTCAACCTTTTTGGTTTGTTTGACGATGCACGGTTGGTCAAACCATGCTGTGTCAGCATGGCTACGTGGAAGAGCGGAATCATGAGCCTTTTGCTCCAGGAGCTCTCGCGTTCCCCGTTCTTCCTCGCTGCACCGAAACCCCAACGACTCTGCTCTTCTCCGATCGGAATTGAGGTTAGCGTTCGGATAGGCCTTCTTCCATCTGCGACTATTTCCTTTCCCCGTCTTTCAATTCTTGGGTTTCCGCTCTTTTAGTTTATTTTTTATTTTGCAAGATGCTCTTTTTGGGACGGTCTATTCCGATTCAAATGCGATTACGCATAAAAATCGTCTTTTTAGTTGATTTTTTGTTGGGTCTAGGGCTATTGATGTTGCCATCCTCGACGATGGACAATTTGAGGAGATGGAGACCTTTCGGAAGGAATCATTTCTCCAAGAACATTATTGATTGCGGAATTTATCGACATATAGACTCATAAATAAATCTTGTTAGAGTGAAAATTTCAATCAATTTGGAAGAGTTCCGAATCCTGTGTTCTGCTTTAGTTTCTCCATATCTTTCGTCGAAGAAACGCTCGGTTTTGATTCTGTCCAAACTATGCTGAACGCAACTTTAGTTAATTGCAGAGAAGGGATAGGCAATCATGGCCGATTTGGGGAACTTGCTATTGCAGGCTGCAGGGAACCCGGGTCTGGCGGAAAGGACACTAATTCATGTTCGCAATCAAGATGGGGGCAGGAAAATTCTTACTTTGATGGAAGCGATTCGAAGGATGATGGCTCTGATAACCCCGAGTATTAAAAAAGACGGCCTTCAGGCTCTTCGATTCCTCTAAAGACGAGGTTCGACTCACTTGAGAATTACAGGGGGCACGGCTGGAAGGACGATGACAATGGCGGCAGGCATAGCAGTGGTGTCTCCAACAATACTCTTTCAGTCGGAAGTGATATTTACAAGAATGATGCTGATAAAGAAGAATTGGTGAAGACGTCTGAATTGGACAGGGAGATGATATTGGCCGGGAGGAGTTCCAAAGTACATTATTACGAGTTAAAGAAGATGGCATGGTAATCATAGTCAAAGATGGAGAAGAGTCGAAAGGAGAGGTTTTCCCCTCTGCCACTCCGTGGCCGCTCCTTGGTCCAAAATGATAAGACAGCTGCCAAGAGCGCTTTGTGAAACAACAAGATCCTGATGGTTATCACTGTCAGCTGAGGGAAGGAGTGTTGGTGGCTTTGGTCTCTGGAATTCTCCCCCCTTTGAGCATAGAAACTCGTAGCTCTCCCAGCAATGAAGGGGTCAGAGTGGAGGCAGTATCGGTTGAATTACGCCATTCCGGCTTTTTGGACGACGAGAGATGACTGCTGCTCTTACAGCATTTTGGCGAAGCATGAAGCTTGGTCACGCAGCTACTTATTGTCTTGTTTTGCTGTCACAGGTTATCTTCTTTTGCAATGCGTCGGTCTTAAATTAGAACCTCATTTGACTAAGTAGTGAAAAGCCACCTTCTTAAAGTCCCAGCACCAAAGCACATCAAGACAGATGCTTCCAGTCTCACTTACCTTGATATGGATCTTGAAGAGCTGGAGCCGGTAGACAGGCAGATGTGGTGGTTGCTGGGTCAGAAGCCGGTAGACAGCCCGTAGAGAGGCTGATGTGGTAGACAGGCACATCAAGCATCCTTCCACTTCTTTTTCCTTTCTTGTCCTTTGTGAGATAATAATAATAATAATAATAATAATCATAATCATAATAATAAAATAATTGATCAATTGGTAGGGAATAATGAGGATTTTAAATAAAAATATATTAAGAAAAGGCGAAGTGTAATAAAAAGTAATATATTTATAAAATAGACAAGTAAATTGGGATTTAAAATTTTAATGGATTAATTCCATGTACCTAATCGCCCCTTACTTTCTCGTCTCGGCTTTCATATGACAAAATCCTCGATCGAGAGAGAGAGAGAGAGAGAGAGAGAGAGAGAGAGATGGGACTGAGGTCGTTCGTCGAGGTGTTTCCCGACTCACACTTCCCGCTCGAAAACCTCCCCTACGGCGTCTTCCGCCCCACTTCCACGGCCGGGGGCGATGGATCCCCTCCGGCACCTCGCCCCGGCGTCGCCATCGGCGATTTCGTCCTCGACCTCTCGGTTATCTCTGCTGCTGGTCTCTTCGACGGCCCCATCCTCAAGGACTCACCATGCTTCCTCCAGGTTATGGCATGAAGAACTGAAAGTTCTCTTTGTTGTGTTCCTATTCATTACTTGCTTTTCGATTCTTTTATCTGTATAATAATTATTTAGTTCCTCTTTTGGACCAGCCTTCTCTTAACATGTTCGTAGGAATGGGAAGACCTGCGTGGAAGGAGGCAAGGTTGACTTTACAAAGACTTCTGTCAGGTAACAATTGTCCCAATTTGCCATTTTGTATTGGCTTTTGCATGTTATGCAACAATGTGTTTAGGATTTTGTAGAAGGTTTGCTTTTTGTGCAAGATGTGGAAGGTACCTTAGGTGAGTATAGACCAATATCTTTCCGTTATTGCAGGATTCTACTGGTTTTAATCATAAGAGATCCCCTTGAATTTCCATTAGTTCATAGCATACTGAAAATGGAAGAGACCGTGTTGCAGATTTGTGATTTTATTTTTGCTGAAACTGACTAGTTATCGTCGCACAACAAATGCAATAAATTTTTGTCTTGCTCAATTTTACCTTTGATAAGAAAACTAAATGCTGCATAAACCAAAAAACTCATGCGTCAACGTTTCCATTATGACTATCTTTATCTATTCTCCTGTTGTCGTCCCAAGTTTCTTGTACTGTATCAACATCTGCAGTTGTCATTGGCTCAGTGGCAGAAAAAGTAGGCTGAATTTGTTGTGTTAATGTCTAAATAGGTGTACATAATATATCAGTGATCCTGAGGTTCACAAAACTTCCCCTACACTTTTTTCTTGTTCTATGCAGCTGAAGACCCAACACTACGTGACAATACTAGTTTAAGGGAGAAGTCCCTTCTGAAGATGGTATGTGAATGTCATTGACTCATATCTATTTCTGAAGTTGAAAAGTTGTTCTTGAAGTTAAATGACTGTTTCACCATTTACCAAAAACAGAATGAGGTGGAGATGCTTCTTCCTACTGTAATTGGAGATTATACAGACTTCTTTTCTTCCATGCATCATGCAAAGAACTGTGGGACCATATTTCGAGGACCAGAGAACCCAATTCCAGTCAACTGGTAGCTTTTGTTCTTCTCTACAGCAGTTACCTTTACATGTTATCTGGACTTGATCTGCATAGTTGAACATATTATTATAATTAGTACTTTTTTTAACATCAGCCCACAAATCTACTTTAGAATCTGGCCACTAAATCCTTTATAACATCCGTATACTTTTATCTAATGCAATATTTGCTCATTTTATCCTTCTTACCTTTACCTGCTTTTATTTCTAGATTCTAGTTATGCTATGCTAATCTTGGACACTTAAGATTTTTTCATAACTGCAGTTCTGGTTTTCTGCTGTCCTTTTAGTATCTATTGTTTGTCCTGTAACCCACAAGTTCTGAAGTCATGCATTGATTTTGTGATCCTATATGTTACTTTTGTTAGCTCTGTCTAGTTCTTCTGTTACATCTTGGCTATGTCTCATTTATTCTGTGCAATTATTTAATGTTAAATTAAATATGCTAGTATCTTCAATGGCAGATTGATTGAGATCTTCTATTTTCTTTCATACCTTCAATTTTTTTTTTAGAAATAGAATTGGTATTTTACACTTATCATTTGATTCAGTAGACAACCACTTGACTCGTCAAACTTAAGATAATCTGAATCTATACCATGGTGATCTTGATTATTTTGGATGTATGTATCCTTCTCTGCTCTCTCCCAATTGATCAAAACCGTGTAACTATCTTTTAAATATTGTAGTTGACCAGGAAAAAGAGAATGTTCTACTTTTTATGCTGCATCTATTCTGATTTACATAATCTAATATTCTCAGTTGTGAAAATAACTTATAACAATTGAGAGAGAGAGAGAGAGAGAGAGAGAGAGAGAGAGAGAGAGAGTGGTGGTGTCAGCAATGTTTCTTGCTCATCCACAAACAAACTGTTGCTAACTTGCTATATCTGCAACCAAAAAATGAATATATTTGACCTTAACAGGCAATCTTTAATGAAAATCTACTCACATCAGGTAAAATGCTGAAATTATCGCTAATATTCTGTTAATATCTCTTTGGGCACCATCTTTAAGCATTAAAAATTTTGTTTATCTAATCTGTTACGTGCATTGTTGCATGAAAACAAAATTTCTATATGGAGATTGTATGCCTTTTCCTTAATTGAAAGTTGGTGAAATTTCAGGTTTCACCTTCCTATAGCTTATCATGGGCGGGCCTCTTCTGTTGTAATTTCTGGTACAGATATCATTCGCCCAAGGTGCGCTTTAGTTGCTTTTGAGATGCTCCTTACGATAATTCAAGTGGCACCAATTTGATAGCCTTACTATTTTTTAGAACATATATAATTTTTTAGTCTGTTTGTGTATGTTCCATGTCGAATATGTCATCCAGAACATTTAGTTTCGTTGCTGAAGCTTAAATCCTTCATTTACTTGATTAGTTTTTTTCTAAACAACCATCCTTCAGAAAATATATGCATAAAGAGTGCATCTATTCAGATGATAAAGCTCATATCAAGTCCATAAGATTTTCATGCTTTTGTACCATCTGAATGTATACCTTGGAACAACGAAAGGGTTAAATCCCAACTACGGGAAGCAGGCTTCAAGAAACCTTCTCTTTCCATTTAACCAGGTGTTCCCACTTTCCTTAGATAGTTCAAGGGTTATCATTTCCCTTCTCATATCAAGTCCATAAGATTTTCATGCTTTTTTACCATCTGAATGTATACCTTGGAACAATGAAAGGGTTCAATCCCAACTACAGGAAGTAGGCTTGAAGAAACCTTCTCTTTCCATTTAACCAGGTGTTCCCACTTTCCTTAGATAGTTCAAGTGTTATCATTTCCCTTCTCATTGTTTCTGACCATTTAGATGTACCTTGTAAGTACAAATTTTCATTTTTGTTGTTGTTTTATGAAGTCCCTATTCATGATTAATGGCCTTATTTTCAATAAAGGGGTTGTTTTGGTTCCAACAGCTTGTCCTGCTAGGTCACTACTTCGATAAGATTTAAAAAAAGGTGTGAACCCAATGCATGAGACTCTCACTGGTGTAGGGTTTGGAAGGATCATATATGCAGAGTCCTACTCTAAAAATGTAGAAATTGTTTCTGTGACTTGAATCCTGATTATTCAAGTTGCAAAGAACCCAGGACCTAAAATTATAAGCAATTCTGAAATTTTTGTTCTTATTACCTCTTTCAATATCTTTGTTCCATGTCTTATTATGTCATACTCCTTAGACATATTAGTAATTTACTACAGATTCGATTTTTCTTTACCAAATGTTTTAGAATTGGGCTTGCTGATTTTATGTGATAACCTTCAGAGGACCCCACTAGTTCATGCCCACAGTTCATTCACCTGTGTGGTTAATTATTTATTATATCTAGCAAATTTGACACAACATGCTCTGAGGTATTGTCATTTGAAGCTAATATATGTTTCTGTATGATTAGAGGACAAGGATATCCAACGGAAAAGTCTCCACCTTATTTTGGACCAACACAAAAGCTGGACTTTGAGCTTGAAATGGTTAGTGTTGTACCTTTTTGTTCCACATAAACCACCTAGTTTCTTATTTCGTTTTTATATGAATTGATCTCCATATCTCAAGGTCTTTGCTCATTCAATGGTTTATTTATGAATCATGCATTGCCCATTAAATTACCAGAGGGTACATGTTTGTAATAGTTTCTGCTGAATTGCATGATATTTACCTAGCAGTTAATTATCATCTTTAAGGGACTTTCTTCTGCTACTCCAGGCTGCCATAGTTGGTCCAGGAAATGAATTGGGCAAATCGATCAATGTTGATGAGGCAGCGGATCATATATTTGGACTTGTACTGATGAATGATTGGAGTGGTAGTTAGCATTTCTTTTCTTCTTGTAGTACTTTTAACTTATTAAACATTTGGTTTCTTTGCTCTGGATTTTTAATCAACTAGGAGATTCTTGACAGCCAGGGATATCCAAGCATGGGAATATGTTCCTCTTGGGCCTTTTCTTGGAAAGAGTTTTGGTAAGCAAACATTTAGTGTTTTATTTTAATGCATAATTGCATTCAACTTACTGAGGTTTGGAAAAAAATTGTCCTGCAATTTTTTTTCAGGTACAACAATATCGCCCTGGATTGTGACACTAGATGCTCTTGAACCTTTTGCTTGTGATGCTCCAAAGCAGGTGCATATATCCCTTATTTTAGTTGGCATTAGGAATTTAAATTAATCTGTTGAATACAGTTTGGACATTTTTTTCTGCCTGTTTGTTGAACTAAATTACATATGGTTAATTGATTAGTAAGACGGTATTTGTAGGACAAAATTTTAGCTGCAAGTAATATTCTATAAATTGCAGGATCCTCAGCCCTTGCCGTACTTGGCAGAGTCTAAGCATATAAACTACGATATTCCTCTCGAGGTATGACCCTTAGCTTATTTCATTGATCAGTGCCTTTGCTTTCCAACTGCTCCCCGAAACTTCAGTTTCCCAAAAATATTCCTAATATCAATGTTATATTGAACAATTACTAATATGTATAAGCTTTCATGGATGGTTTGCTGTATTCTTCTATTCATATTGTACACTTTTGCTGTAAAGGTATGGATCAAACCTGCAGGGCATGAACATCCAGTGATCGTCACAAGGAGCAATTTCAATAATTTGTAAGGACATGCTATCCTTCTTTCAAAAATACTTCTGGCCATCTTTCTTTGCAAGATTCTGTTAATTTTTAGTTGGTTCTTCTATTTTCACCTTTTTTTTTTTACTATCTTAAAGAAGAAAATGTCCATCCTGATTATTTTGATGCTTAATTTCTTTGATTTTTTTTGTTATAATGGATAAAATAGTTACTTCCTGTTGTAGTCTCTTGTGTATGCGTGTGTGTCTTGGGGTGGTTCTACTACAATAAACTGTCACTAGTAGTTAGCATCTAATTTGCCTTGTAACTTTTTAACTCATTGATGGAGCTGTGCATGTGGACCTAACAAGTTCTCTGACATTACAGTGATTTACATTTTACAAACAGTAGTTGAATATCTATTGGGATGACACTAGTTTATAAACATTCTAACTGAAAGTATTACATTTGCATTTGTTTTGAAGTCCATATGATGCAGTCTGATATATATTAGGTTGAATTGAATTATGCTTTTAGGTCTAGATTTGATTGGAAGTGTTCCATACTTTGTTCTTAAAAACACTTTTGACATTTTCTTTTTGTTTAATCTAAACAAGTAGTTGGCACATTCAACATTGCTGTTATATACGATATACTTGCTTTGTCATTGTGATTGTTTAAAAAGCAATAATTTTTTTTATGATATACTTCTCCACGCAATTTGTATTCTCTGCAGAGAAAAGAAACCATTTGCGGATTGTCACACGTTTATTCATAAAATGGAGAACAAATTGATGGTTTCATTCCCCTCCTTTTTTTTCTTATCTAACTTTGTACAGATAAAACTTTCATAAGATGACCTTTGGTGGCTTCACATGGCTTCTCATGATTGATTATTTATGTTTCTCTGGAGATTTTTACAATTATTTTGGTTTATCAGCACAATATATAGGATGATATTTTTAGTGTTTTTTACCTAACATCTTAATGTATAGGACATATAACTGGTATACACCTCTTGGAATTTTACATGTATATGGCATTTTACTTCATATCTTTATTAGTGCATCAGCTGTGTAGGAACCTGAGAAAGTGAGCATCAGCCATGTGTCCTTTTATAGTGCTTTTAAATATATAATCTTATCTACTAATTGATCTTTATAACCAACTCATTGTTTTTGTTATATGCCCTTTTTGGAATCTAATACTTGATTTAAGCAACAAACTGTGGTGGTTTCTATCATGTGAACTAGGTATTGGACACTAACTCAACAACTAGCACACCACACTATCAATGGGTGCAATTTACGACCTGGTGACCTACTTGGAACTGGGACCATCAGTGGACCTGTATGTGTTTTTCTTTGTTATACTTTTGAAAATAATCAACCTTTGGACAGTCTTTCTTCTTTTCAGTTATCACTGATCATTATTTTCTTTAATAAAATAATCATCCTACCAGGAAGCTGAATCCTTTGGATGCTTGCTGGAGTTAACTTGGAATGGACAAAAGCCACTTAACCTGATTGGTGCAGCTCGCAAATTTTTGGAGGATGGAGATGAAGTCTTTTTCACAGCTTGTTGCAAGGTCTGTTCCAATGATATTAAATTTATTCATTTAAGGCTTTTCGTATTTACATCATCGTTGCCCTCTTAAGGAAAATAAAATGTTTGTTAGACTGTTTTATTATGACTTATGTCATATTGCTCGTGGCATTAGGTTGCTGCTTTGGGTGGTAGAAATATCACAATAAATTAACTTGTTAATTTTCATAGAACTATCATGAATTATGCGTTACCAACATGCTTTCTAAATTTGGGCAATATAAACCAATTATACTTTCATGTTGTTTTGTATAAAGTGTTTACTTTTAAGAGAGATCATAATTCGTGTAGCATGCTTCAAGAGTGACTCACAAATTAGCAATTAAGTGTTTAGCTGTAAGTCGATCTGCCAAAGCTTTAAGGTCCACTAAAACAGTAACCACATAGCAGTGTTATCAGTGCAACTCTAAATCTTCTGCACTATGTTTATATATATGATTTGGTTCCTTTTTTCCAGCCGATCCTAGAGAGGCCCACGACCCCAAATTAACTTGTGTGCTATGCTATTTACTTTCCAATTGTTTGTTGAATGTGTCATTCTTTTTTCAATCTCCTATTAGTCATCGTTCCAGAATCATAACAGTATAGTTGATAGTCATACTGAATTGTAGATCCTTTTTCTTTTCCTTTTGTTTTTTGTCGGGAGAAAGAAAGTGCTCATCATGATTTAATAAGAAATGTTTTCATTCTAATCAGAAAGCTCATATCCTGCATATGGTTGTGAAGCCAAGTGGTAAATTATGATGCGACATATGTTGTACATGTATGACAGTTGCTGATTCTCTGTGAAACAAATGTAGGGGAAGGATTATAACGTGGGATTCGGATCATGTACTGGGAAGGTTCTGCCAGCTATTCCGTGATATCAGCCTAAGACCAGTATGGCCAAGCTCATGTTGTGAATTGATGGTGGCCGTATCAGTTAACTTGTCTGCAGCAATAATTAGAACTTATTTCAATTTGGTACCTTTATAATTGGTCTCGAGTCCCTGAAAGAACAATCATTTCTCAGTTAACGCTCTCTTTTGTTTGCTGGTGGAGAAAGGTTTGTGTATATGTTCATATTAGTAAAGCCCGGTAGAGAAAGAGATAAAAACTCAACCCATCGTCTTTCATCATGTTGACTAGTTAAAGCACAAGCGATAGTTTAACTTGTGAGTTTGGGACAGTAAACAGGATCTCGACTTTTTATGATGAGTAGTCCTCAAATGCATCAATATCCCAACATTGGAGCCTAATGAAGTTATTAATGAAGACGATACTGCATGCATGTAAATTTACTGTGATCAAAGAAACGAATCATAAAACAATTGACAGCAATCCACCATGTATTTGTACGGTTAAGATCTAGATTAATGCTTGGGTGACTCCAACATGATTGGACCAGCGAAATCATATCTTAGCTGATGGTTTTACCAACCACAAGAACAACAACTAAAAATGTTGCTGGATTCCGATCAAACCAAGGTCTCCCATGAAGGAGACAAATGGGCCCAATACATGCATCACATAAGCGTCGGACAGTGACGTGTGACGATATCCCATCGACAGGCGGTCACCTCACCGCGCTCTTAGCTGGTTAAACCCGATTCGCCAGACCCGGATCGATTTAAAGTGTCACCGGCGAACATCCTTGTGGTTCCTGCCTCGCGCGCGGTAGATGAGGCGGAGGAAGGGTAGAAAAGAGAGAAACGATGAGCATCGTACCGAAGGAGACGATTGAGGTGATCGCGCAAAGCATTGGCATCGCCAACCTCTCCCCCGATGTCGCCCTCGCCCTAGCCCCCGATGTTGAACTACCCTGAGATTTCTGCGCAAAAATCATCCTCCTTCCCTTTAGGGTTTCTTGAGGGTCTGAGTTCCGGTTGTTTCAGCCTAATTCTTTGTTTTCTTTTGTTTCCGTGGCCTCTGACGTGGTGAGGGTCCTGCGCAGGAGGCGATCAAGTGCATGCGCCACTCGAAGAGAACCATCTTGACGGCGGATGATGTGGACAGCGCGCTTAGTCTGAGGAATATTGAGGTTAGTAGGGTTCGTTTATGTGGGACTTCTACCTTCGAATTTTGCTTCCTTTTTCTTTCTTTCGGCGGGGTTTTATTTGAAGGGCTTTTGATGCGGGACCACGAGATCTGTTGCTTGTAAAGGTACAAATTTTAGCTTCTGGTGATACAAATTGCTTCCTGCTGCTGTGGATTCGAACGAATGTTGTGGGAACCTCGAATAAACACCATTTTTCTTCTCTCGTCATAGTCCCGTAACAGTTTCGAATCAAGAACCACACTTGACCAACTTGATTTAAAAAGTAAGACCTTTATTAGGGTAAGTACTGGTTATTATTCCCGCCATATCGATTATTCTGGGTACCAAATGAGGCAATGTACTAATTCATCACTCTTAGAGTTCCTTGTGTGAAAAAAGAGAACGTATATGTTAAGCATCCTGGGTTCGACACACTTCAACAATGTTAGTCCTTAATGTGGTTTCCTTGTGTGAAAAAAGAGAACGTATATGTTAAGCGTCCTGGGTTCGACTCACTTCAACAATGTTAGTCCTTACTGTGGTTTGGCATGTCCCTCGCCTTCTGATGACATTGTTAGTTTTTCTTCCATTGTCAGTATCTTGGTGAAAGATCCCTGTGTTGTTACCTAGAGTTAACTATAAATTTTGTGAAACATGCAAAATTTAGCTGTAACACCATCATTTTCATTGTGAAACTAGCTAGTCTCTGAAGTCCACTACGGTGGTTTCATTTCCGCTTTCTCTGATTACCAAGTAATCTTTCACAATGGATTTTCAGTTCTTTTGACAATATGTTTAGTTTGAATCAGGGAATATTCGTGCTCAGAGGATTCTCAATTGGGTTGGAAATCAAAAGAGATTTGTTTGAAACTTTTTGTGTGCTTTTTGAGTAATATCACATCAAAACATAATTATTGTAGATGTGCTTTTTCTGTCACAGCCTTTATATGGATTTGCATCTGGGGATCCTTTGCGGTTCAAAAGGGCTGTAGGGCACAAGGATCTGTTCTATATTGATGACAGAGATGTGGATTTCAAGGAGGTATGTGAAGTTGGTATTTTGGTATAATTTATATTGCTCCACAGACACTGTCATTTTTTCTGGCGTTGGGAATCTGCAGGTTATTGATGCACCCTTACCCAAAGCACCACTTGATACTGCTGTTGTGGCACACTGGCTTGCTATCGAGGGGGTCCAACCTGCGATTCCAGAAAATTCTCCTGTTGAAGGTTTTATTTCCCTATGTTCATGACAGAGTTAATATGCCTTTCTTTCTTGTCGACTTGGCTAGTTTTCCTCAAATTCTTTGTCAGAAAAGATGAAAGAGTGGGACTGATAGTGTGATAGCTGGAATTGGATAAAAATTTGATCAGAGAGGAGCATTGTGAATCTATCTCACATCTCCAACTGTTAAGTAATTTAGAATATGTTCCTTGTTTTTCTTGTTGACATATTATATCTTAGACTTGCCACAGCATGTGAGCATGGCAGTGTTAGTCATCTATATGAGACAGCACTTATGAAATTCAAAAGACATATTCTATTTCCTCTTTGAAGCAAATAATTCATGTCATGATTTAGAATTTGACATGTACCTGTGCTCACACTTTACATTATTAGAATTGGCTAATTGGATGCCAGAAATCCCTCATCCTTAAACTGGAATTGGATAATTCATATGTTCACACCTGTAGATATCCAGCAGCATCAGCTGATATTAAAATGAACTCATACATGAAGAAGACTTGTACTATTTGACCTAAATTTTGTAACACAGAGTTAAGGGCCAAAATATCCTGAGATTAGTTGCATAGTAGCACCCTGTCCCTTAATAGTATCTTTTGAGAATGTTTATGCTGCAGTTGGACCTTATTCCTTACATGAGGCTTAAACCTCTTGGAAAGTGGAACAAAATCTATTATAGGCTGATGTACATCCTGCTTGTGAGCTTTCTGGCACTCTTATCATTCTTTTGTGTGCTTGCAATATGTTGTCTCTTTATGGAGTTGACCTTTTAACATAAGAAAGAAGAATATTACAATCATTACAAATCATGAAGATAAACTTTCAAATATCTAGTATTAAATTGACTTTTCATTTCTAGTATGGTCCTCGTGAAAGATGCATGCATAAGTACATAGACATAGACATCCACACTAAATGAAGTTTCTAGTACATAGCCTGAGGAAGCATGTTTACTACATTTTTAATTCTTTGAGGGTTATGTATGAATCTTTTAAACCTTGATGGAGTATTTGAAGTTTTAAACCCAGCAATCATGGAAGTCACCCTAGTTTGTTTATTCCTCAATCTTTAGATATTTGCTAGTTACTCAATCTCCTCTCTTGCTCCTCAAGTCATCAATTCTAGAAATTCTAAATTTTATTTATAATATCCACCTCTCTTTTGGTCGTATTGTTTTCTAACTAGAACTGAGATTGATTGTTGTGCATATTATTTCTAGCAATTGTAGCCCCATCTGAAAATAAGAAGTCTGATAACAGCAAGGATGATGGACTTCATGTTGATCTTAAACTTCCTGTTAAGCATGTATTGTCTAGAGAACTCCAGGTATTTTTTCCTTATTCCAGTAACTCAGTTTAGGTTCTCTTTTGGTTCTCACTGTTATAGGTTATAAGCTTCCTTAAAAGAATTCTGTCATAGTTGTTTTCTCTTAATTTCTTGTTGCAGCTCTATTTTGACAAAATTACTGAGCTTACTGTGACTAGGCCTGAGTCTATCCTCTTCAAGGAAGCATTACTGAGTTTGGCAGCGGATTCAGGAATTCATCCATTAGTTCCATATTTTTCGTACTTCATTGCAGATGAGGTCAAGTTTGTCAATCACAAATCAGTAGAATATATCATCTTAGGTCATACATTTTTATAAACCATTTCTTGTTGCAGGTTGCCCGAAGCTTACATGATCTTCCTATCTTGTTTGCTTTGATGCGTGTGGTCCGAAGCCTTCTCCAGAATCCACATATTCACATAGAACCTTATGTATGTCATCTTTTTGTGGGTTGTATCCAGTGTATTTGTTGACATGAACTTTGATATTTATTATGCTGATCCTTCTGACACACTATATTTCAGACAATATTGTACAGCCACCCACATTCCTTCTAATTAATTGTTTTTTCTCATCTACAGTTGCATCAGCTGATGCCATCAATTATAACATGTGTGGTTGCCAAAAGGTTAGGGAGTAGAATAGCTGATAGCCACTGGGAACTCAGAGACTTCTCTGCAAATCTAGCTGCATCAGTGTGCAGAAGGTTGGACATTCTGTGTCAAATGTAGAACTTCATTCTAATTCTTTAACAACACTTCAATATTCCAAAAAAAATTAAATAAAGAATGCTCATCACTGTTTAGCATAGGGAAAATATCTAGATACAACTTATCAGTAGAATAATGTTGAAAAAGAAAAATTATTATAAACTTCTATGCATATGCTTGTAAGGGCATCCTTTTGTTTGACTAATCTTGTACATCTCCCTGTTCTTTCCAAAAGTTTTTCTATGAACATCTTGCATGCAGTAATCTGCAAGGAGCTTATATCTGTTAGCATCCTCGAGATTCAACAGTTGAGTGGTTGGATGAAAAAATGATGACAGTTGGGACTTTCAAACGTCAGACCCATAAACATATGAATCAGGGATGGGATGGGTAGCCTTGCTTTTAGTCTCGGGGATGACAGTTAGCCCATGTTGTGCTTCTGGCAGTAGTTTGACATGTTCTTTTGTTTGCATGATTATATGGCTTTTAACTCTCTTTTAATATTTGTTATGATAGTCGTGTCTTAGTTTAAAATGCACTTTTAAAGGTGCTTTTGAAATTCCATTCATCTTAACCAACTGTGACCAAAATATTGTTAGTCAAGCGAAAGTAATCAAGTGCACCTATGAAAACAAGGTGAAGTGCAGACATCTAAATGTCCAATATAATATGTAAGTTTATTTCAATAACTAAGACATTACTTCTGAGTTTCGGTGGTTAGTATTTACTAGTTTAAGATGGGTAAGTCATCAGAAAAGCTCTTGTTTCCATATTTAACAACTTAAAAATAAGTAGTCACTGCTTACTAGTGTGCAGTCTTCCATTGCACCAGAAAGAAGTTGCATTATATCCTTCTCTGATTGTCATTTTTTCTAAGAATAGATGAAAATTGTGATACCTATATGCTAATGTTTAGGTCTTGGAACAGTTATGTCATGATGCAATTTGCCTGATCAGTGATGTTACATGCTTGTGATGAATTTCCTATAACATTTTATCGGGTTCCAGTACTTTAATCCCCTTGAATCATCATTTTGTGTATTCTTAGAGAACATTTGCACATTTGGTCATTTATGCTTTGAACTCCAGTTCTGAGTACCAAATTCGCGGATAATTCTTTGAACAGATATGGTCATGTGTATCACAATCTGCAGTCCCGATTGACAAAGACACTGATTAATGCTTTTCTGGATCCATCTAAAGCACTGACACAACATTATGGTGCCATTCAAGGCCTTGCTGCACTGGGACCTGGTGTGGTAGTTCCTATTACTCGTCTTTCTTGCAATCTTATTTCTGCTTCCAACTGATAGGTGTATCTCAACCTTGCTAGGTACGTCTTCTAGTTCTGCCTAACCTCGAGCCATATTTGCAACTCTTAGAGCCTGAGATGCAACTTGAAAAGCAGAAGAATGAGATGAAGCGGAAAGAAGCTTGGCGAGTATATGGTGCCTTACTGGTATGTCTTATCCATTTCTTCAGTTATATCTTAAAAATATATATTGAAACATGATTCTTATTTGTAGACTGCATATTTCAGTGTGCTGCAGGTAAATGTTTATATGACCGGCTCAAGTTGTTTCCAGGTCTCTTATCTCCTCCAAAACATAAAGTTTGGAGGAGTAATGGAAGAATTGCAACTAGCACACCGAGTAAGCCATTTTGTTTATTCTTGAATTTTTAGTTGCTACATTTTTTCATTCCATATATCTTATTCTTGTCAAACAATTTTTTAGCAGAAATGCTATCTATCATCGTCGTCTTGTGCTCCTCAATTTTGTTCCATAAGGACTTAGCAACTTCTTTGTTATTCATCTCTAACAGTAGCTCATCAGCATTATCGTTGATGCTGATATGTGAGGAATCTTCAAGAGTAATGGTTAAACTGAAAAACCTGGGACTTCTGTACTAGGGGATTTTCTCTCAAACTGGAGCAAGGTGGAATTCTGATAGAATGGTAAAGGCTTCTGAAATGATGCAGGATGGGGTTTTGGTAACAACAGTGACAACAAAGCTATTATTTAAAGGAAGTTCCAAATTGATCAGGTGGTGTTAGTCACATTCCATCATGACTCCAACCCTATCACCACAAAATTTTCAGATACTGGAGTAAGGTGTAGCTGTTGTAGTATAAGAAGGGCTTCTGGAAAGATGCAGGATGGGGTTTGGTAATAACAGTGTAATAATACAAGACCGTAGAACCAAGCAAAAAATTACTGAGAGGGGGAAAAAAGTCTTGTATTTAAATGAAACTCCAAATAACTGAGGTGGTGGTCACAATATGACTCGCTGAACTACGCTGGACATGATAAGTTTGTTTACAATCGATTGACCATTCTGAAACCATGTCTAGTCATGATGGCGGTACACATGATTACAACATGCACGCATGGTGGTACACAAGAATTTCTAGGAATCTGGTGGTGTTTGTACGGTGTTGTGCATCTGTTGTGTGGCGAATCTAGATTTAGAGTTTTGTTTGTGTATCTATCACTGATGGACAATAATAGATTTATACACTTACAGACAAGTTAAATTTTTTGTATCATTGTGCTAATTACTTTGCTTCTTGGAGCATCATTGAGATCAGTGTAGATTTTTCATGTTTAATGGCAGGCTTTCATGGTGACGAGACTTAATCTTAATTAATTTTCTGTACTTTTCAGTTTGATGCTCCACTCAAGACATCACTAACTTAAAGAGGACATATGACATGGTGGTCTGCCATAAACAGACTAGTCAATCTGTACCTACTTTTACTACTTTACTGTAATATAAACATAACAAATTGTCTTAAACTTGGAAATGCCATTGTATATGCTCTTGGTTAAGTGTTCTTTTCTTTCACCAAATAGCTAGTCAATATCGTTATAATTTCTAAGAGTTATTTGTTTTCTCACGCAACCAGACAAGCGCAAGCCAAGCACCATCCACTCTATGCAGCAGCCACCATTTAAGAAGATGGCAGTTGATGGAGCTATAGGTACCATGCAACCGATGGCCATGACGACCGGCTCGCAAGGTGCCGAGGACAGATTTCCTACACAATCATCTGGAACCGGTATGGGGCAATCGTCTGCTGCAGGGCAGGTATCGGTCGAGGCATTCGGAGGTAGAAGAGCACCGACTGGATCTGCCGTGTTGGCCCAAGCCTGGAAGGAGGATCTTGATGCAGGGCATCTCTTGGCATCACTGTATCAGTTATTTGGTGAGGGCGTGTTGTCATTCATTCAGCCGGTGGAGATGTCTTTCTTTATCTGAGCCTCTGTTAAGTAACGAGGGGCTTCTGCCACCGAGATTGGTGCATCTGCAACTTTTACAGGATGACACTCCTTTTAAGGGTGTAGTTATATTTATTATATGGTGATAGCTGCTCTGCCCTGTTCGAGATGAATGAACCATGGTTTGTTGTGTACTGGTCCGAGGGTGGACCATCATCCAAAGTAGATTAAAATTTTGATCGATTTATAAAAGTCTGATGGACATATTGTTATTAATTTATATTTTAATATTTTACCTCGTTCATGTATTCTGTAGGATTTGGTCATGACACATGATGTGGATAGTTAATCCCGTTGAATCTAAAATTTTAATGATAAAATTAATTGGTAAATTTATTTGATTAATATATTATTGAAATATTATATATGAGATATTTTGATCATAGGTTTGAATTATCGAAGCAAGAGAGTTTAGTCAAGAAATTATCGTGTCAAAAATTGAACATCAAGTTAAAGAATTAATTAATATGTTGAAAATCAAATTTTATGATAAAGGTTCAAGCATTGTGGAATATTAGATGTGATGGAAAAGTCGACATGCGGATATATGGTTGATTTGTAATTGCGATGGATATATGGTTGATTTGTCAAAATTGCGATGGATATATGGTTGATTTATCAAAATCTTTGTAATTGCAATGGATATATGATTGATTTGTCAAAATCTTGATAGTTGGTATTAGGTCGAAGTCATGGCAACTTTTTAATAAAGCTATTAGGTTTAAACCCAAGTCAAATTGGATTTATTATAAAGTCAAATCAATGACTTAAACTAGGCTTAGGATAGTACCGTCGAGACTAATGGTAATATCGCCAGAGTCCACTTAAGTCAATTAACAAGCACTGTTTATACTTTTTAGCCTTTCCAACGATAGTATTGCTTATGTCGATGATAATATTATTAAGATCGATAATAGTATCGCTAGAGTCTATATTTACAGTATGGTTGCAGCGATGATACCATTCGTACCTCAAAATTTTGGAATTACAATTTTTGGCTCTATTTTTAAATTCTTTTGAGTCTATAAATATCTCACTAAGTTTTGGTTGATGGAACATTCATTTCTGAAATAGTAAATTATTGAGAATAGTTTAAGTCTCCTCTTTCTTTTGAGTTAGTTTAAATTTTAAGTTGTTGGAGGTGAGAGATGTCTTCTAAAAGAAAGTTTGAAGATAATTTTTTTATTTTGAAAAAAATAAAATTATAATAAGAGTAATTAATTTTCTGAAAAGAAGATTGACAGTGAAAACCGATAATATTGAGATAAGAGAAATCAACATTAAACATAAGAAGATCAAACTATTATAAATTGATTTACTTATCTCTACTTCTAACTTAATTTTATGAATTAAAATTTTAAAATATATTAATTTATCGATCAAATTTTAAAAATAATTAAAATATTCTTACACTAATTTACCCTCCCTTTTAATGTCATTAATATCCAAACAAATCCTACAGGACCGGATCTCAAACTGGTAAGGTTGCCTGCAACAGCTCTTTAGATCTCAAAGATATTTGTGGGGTCTCTTTTTGAGGTATAAACGGAGGGTTCGGATATATATATATATATATATATATATATATATATATATATATATATATATATATATATATATATATATATATATATATATATATATATATATATATATATATATATATAACGAGTAGATTCTCTTTACCTCTTTCCTCTGCTGTTACTCTTTTACTGTACAATATAAGAAAGAAAGAAAAAAAAACTCTTTTTGCCTTCCTTTATCTCAACCTCTTTGCAAACCTTCTCCCTCCCTTTCAAATCTCTTCCATAGAATTTGGTTAAAGAGAAAGTCTAATTTATCAAGAACTTCTATAACTTAATAATTTTAACCTATGGGCTTAATGTAAGATTGATGTTTGTTTTAGTGACTTGGTTTTAGATAGTCAATTATCAGATCCGTACGGATATAGCACGCGTCGGTACGCTTGGGAAGGTGGACCTGAAAAGAATCTATTTCTCACTTGGAAGGCTTCAGAGAAATGGTGTTTAGAAGTCTGTAAAGTAAAACACCTCCTCAATGAATGATCATAACATCCACTTCACTGTGGTTTCAATAAACTCTGGCAAAGAGAATGCGATGCAGGTAATAGATTATATTGGCCGTTGTCGTAGATAGAGCACTTGGGCAAGAGAGGTGGGTTCAAAAATCACCTGCGATCAAATCATCCATCATAAATAATATCGAACAATACATCCAACACATACAGCAGGATATCTTCCAAAGATGGCTCATTAAAGTTGGAAGTAGTCATTAGATTCCATCAACAAACAAAAGCATTTTGCCTAGCACTAGCCTCAACTTGGCGACTAAAAGGACCAAAGCTCACATAACAAGTTAGTCCCGGGGAGAACAGATCAAGGAGATCAATGTGAACATTTTAATGTATATAAAGAAACAAGAACTCGAGTTCCCTACCGATTTGAATCACAGTGTATATATAAATTTCTATGGAAGTATCGCGAGAGACTTCTTGATGCAGCTCCAGATAATTAGAAACAAGATTGGAACCTCCTTTGGTTTTGAGAAGTGGATGGCGCACATTAGAAATTAAATCATTACCAAGTGATGCATTAGAATCTGAAGTCTGGCTCCACGTCCATTGCCCAGGCGAATTTTGCAAGTAGTGACTTGTTAAATATCTGGATGGCATAACAGGCCAAGAATTATAAATATGAGAAATGAGTTTTCTGTTGGGAGAAATAAATATATGTATTTGACTGTGGAGTAACATCTAATAAATTAAACCATCTACTGGATGCAATCGCTAATGGATGAAAATAAGTTTCATAAACGCTAAGCGTAAGAGAATTTTCAGAAATATAAAGTAGGAGATGATGAACCTTCTCGATGGGAACTTCATGGCGCTTGCACCATGCAACCGATATTCTGGGATCAAGGTAATTAATCTTTGATGTTCCAAGTGCAACTGTTTTCAAATCCTCTTTTATTTTCTTATCCAACTCCATCTTCTCGATCTTTGCATCAACCTGACCCAGCTTCTTTTCTATCCTGCAAGTTGAAATGCATCAGATCAGACATTCAAAGAAATTTCAAGTTCAAGGCTTTGGATAAGTATATTACACTTGAGGGGACAAGTTTTTCTTTGTCTTCCCTTCTCTATCTTTGAGTGGAGGCTTCCCTTTCCTAGCCCTACTCAAATCCATCTCCAATTCCTCTCTCTGGGTCTGTTTGCAACACATAAATCATACAGGTATCTTTAGAGCAAAAATTACAGAAAATAAATCAACAAGTCTCTATCTTTGAGTGGAGGCTTCCCTTTCCTAGCCCTACTCAAATCCATCTCCAATTCCTCTCTCTGGGTCTGTTTGCAACACATAAATCATACAGGTATCTTTAGAGCAAAATTACAGAAAATAAATCAACAAGAACTTGTAAAACAATAGACCTTTAAGTCGTTTATCTTCTCATTTAACTTAGACATCTGACTTTCGTGGGACTTTGAGACACTACGCTGATGATTACAAATAATTGCAACCTGTTTTGTCACAGAGACCATCAATTGTGATCAGGATTTAAAGCTACACAATCAATGAATAGACAAAAAAGAAGCCACCACTACCTCTTTGTTTGCATGCTGATAGACAGCGATCTTTTCAGGAAGAGTGCCATCCTTGGTTTCTTTATTCAACTGTGGTATCATGGCAAAATAATTATGGACAAAAAGGAACCAAAACCCATTTCTCTAGTCAATAGTATTTCAATACATTGATGACAGAGTGGAATGAAATATCGATTAAAAAAAAGGTGCACATTTGAGGTGACAATAAAATCAAGTATTAGTAAAAGATATAGTATATAGTCTAGAGATCAACAGACTTAATAAAACAAGTTTCAATACCCAATAACATCATTCTTCAGCACTCAAGAGCAGAAATACAACTATACATCAGTATTGCATGGAATACCAAGCTATATTCATTATCAGAAAGCAGGTCAGAGGAAAGGAGTCAATAGAATTTGTGGACTGTCGTGCTTATAGAGGAAAATCATAGAAATTTTCTGTCAGCTTCATACTTACTATATCATCCAAAGTAATAGAAGCATTGTATGTACGGAAAACTTTGGCGGTAAGCCCAGGCATGAGTTCCTTCAAATGTGCATTGAGTTTGCTTGTGTCCAGCAGGTCAAATAGATCATCACCCTTACTTTTTCTGCCTCCATCACTCTTTTTAGCTGATGAATAATAATGTATAATTAATGTTCAAACATACTGTTGACAGAAACTGGACATACAAATTTATGTAGTCACCTCTCACCAGTTTGGAATTCTCCAATTGCTTTATAGACAGGGAGTTCAACTACTACAGTATTCAAGTATCTGATAGAATCTTTACCCAGGAAGTCAAACTGGAGAGATAAAAAGTGTTAAAATCATTCGAGGAATGAATGAAACAAAATAAGTGGGTATACCTAAAAGATTATACCTTTAACATATTTGGAGGCACCAACTCAACATTCTCCACCTTTAGAGTGCAGCAACCAACAGTATCAGCCTCATCATCATCCTGTAAAAATGTTCAAGGAAAAAGAATAAACAGGCAACATCTCAATGTAAGAAACAAATATAATCAATTGCTCTTGCAAGATAAGATACACCCAGCACAAGAGCAACCATCCTGGAAAGTAGGATGGCAAAATTTCCCATGGTCATTAGCTGAGGAAGTATCCCTCAGCAACCTGGAAAACTACGGCCAACAAAAACAACAGCAAAAATGATAGTAAATTTTGATCTTCATGTTTAAGTCCTTCAAGATTGATCCTGGCAAAATCTGATGGATAAGCAGTCAAGGTTAGTACTATCAGCAATTTGATGTTTCAGTGTCAAGTGAATGAATAACTATGATGCAGCTCATTCGATATCAACCTCTCATGGTGAGTAAGAATTTTACTAGGCACAGTGACTTTAAGAAATCCAGAGTGCATGGAATTTTATGAGGCATTGTAACAAGCTTAAAGCTAGATTGACGCCATCGAAAAGTAGTAGGATAGGATTAGATCAAAATTTTGCTAACAAGGTATAATATAATAAGTCAAACTGCAACTTATAAGTTCTCAATAAACTGAGGCATCAACAAATAGGAACACCTCAACATAAGCTCATGTTTATATGTCGCAACCACATTTCATAATGTGTAAATTGGAGACAATTTACAAGCTTCATCATCCATTCAATCATCAACCTGTTCTTTTCGGAAATCACATAGCTAATCCATCTAGGTTACCAACAAAACTTGTAAAAAGAACATCTTGCAATTAACATGCATGTGTTTGGGGGGAAAGGTTGATATGGTCTGGTCTAGTTTTCAAGATCAAATACGAGTTGACCAGATAGTCGAAAGGGTTAGAAAAATTGGAAATTTAGACACTAGCAAAACTCAAATGTACAACAATGCAGAATAAACGAGGATCAAACTGTCGAAATGATACTGATTTACCTTTTCATTGCCAGCCCTAAGTGCTAGCTTATCAATAAGGTAGGTCGCTACTGCTATTTGCCGCTTAGTTGGATCTTTACTGGTAAAGTCCCTTGTATAATTCACACGAATATTGTGTATATAATTCTGCAAAATAAATAGAATATTATAAGAGATATGCACCAATGTCTACTGGTGGACACTAGAGATTTTTAACAAAATCCTAATTCTTTCTACTTAATGCCTAGGGAGGAATATACTGGTCAAAATTCATGCATGTTATCGGTTCCAAAGGAAAAAAGATCAAGCAATCAGTACCTTCAACAGCCTCGCTTTCTCATACTTCTCTTTGTCGCTTTGTCCTTTTAATGAACTGCTGGCCGCCAAAAAGACATACTTGAACTCTTTTGGATTTATGGGATCATTCCAAAAAGCCAACCATGTGACAGTGTTATCATGTTTTACTTCTTTCCACCTGAAAAAGGAGACTCAAGTGCTGAATTTAGAATGCTCACTAGTAATTTCATAGTATTTTTTAACAAGCTTTACCAACAAGTTTGTTCTGGTATCATGACTGCCTAATTCAACCTTTTGTTTTTGAATTGCATTACCTTTCACCAGGTATTGGACATTCTGGAATTGGTGCATCTTTTCCTATATTGATTGTAATATCACTTGGGCGAATTCTCTTTTTCAGCTTTCCCATCTAAAATTTCATAAACAATGCAAGATGTTTCTGAATTTATACTCAACCTGTCAGACGGATGATAACAGTTATTAGCAGTATAGTAATGATGGGAATAGAACCTTTGGATGCTCTCCTCGGCCTCGAAACAACCCTGGTGGTTCAACCCTAAAATTTCCAACCTATAAAAACCAACTCATTAGCTCTAGGCATTATAAATCAAAGACAAAGAATGGCCACAAACTTTACAATATGCATCACCATAATCGAGGTATAATACTTGACAAAATGCATCCTAGATGTCATAGCACTGATGAAGAAAGATACCTTGCATCATGTATCAGTTCTCTTCCAAAAAAACCTATGCTGAGAGTACCAATTTAAAAAATATATATCTATTCAAGAAACTTGTAGGTGACTTCCAAAATTCAAAGCATCTATCATGGATTTACTTATCATGTGGTGGATGGTATGTTTCAAGCTGCATAAAACATGCCCATAACATAACAAACTTATACTAAACTCTAAATTTGATAAAAGTTACATGCATAAATCAATTCATGACTGTTAATAAAGAACAAACGTGCAACATCTTAACTCAAAGCCAAGAGAACCAGGTAATAATATAATTCAAGTTCAAAAGCTTTCCTGTAAATAGAGATGCAGCATAAAACATGTAAACTACCAACTTCATATTACAAACCAAAACACTAATAAAGAACATGAAATTTGAAGTCAGAACTTAGAGTTTACCTTCTCTTTCACACCATCAACAATAGCCCACATGTATTTCTCCTCTTGCTTTAATTTCTCTTCCTTTAAGGCCTTCTTCTCCTACATAAGAAAAATAGACACATAGTAACTCATACTTAATAATACAATAAGATAAATTTTAATTTGGAGATACAAAAAAAGAAATGACATGGATCATTTTGTCCAAGATGCACTGTCAATTAATAACTACATGTGTTTGTTCCTCTCGATACATCTTTATTCCTTTTTTTTAACTATTGCAATAACAAAAGGAACTTTTGTAACACAATTTTCAAATCACAGCAAAAAGTAGGATGGTGAACAACATCTTAATAGTTCCGACTAACAATATTCTCAACAGATTTGCAATTTTATTCTCATTTTAAATCATAGATGTATGATGAAAGTTTAGAATTTAATAACTTCAAATAGAGGTTGTACACTAACCATTACTGACAAGAAAAATAACAAGGAAATCATTGAACAATCATGGTAAGTTATAGATGAAGAGCAAAAGACTAAAAGAAAGGCCTCTTCACAATCTAAGAACTTGTAATCAGTTATCCCCTAAAAAGCAGTAATGGACAAGAAACAAACTCACAAAAGAATATAAATGTGATTATTCCTAGAGGCTTATTCTCCATAGAGAAAAGGGCCAGAAGTACATCAACTACAACTTCTAATGTATGCGAGCATCAAAATTCACACAATTCCATGTACAGACTATATGCATGCAAATGAAGCAAATAGCTAAATCTATAGTTCATGTTAGATAATAACAAATTCAAAAGGTAAGAAACCATTGCTCGTGTGTCTATCTCATCAAATCACAGTATCAGATAACCTATATAGACAATTGCAGGGGAATTTACCTCAGTGCTCATCTGCTTCTTCTTTTCCTTCTCCCTTAGATGCCACTCATAAATTGGGGTGAAGTCACACAGCTCAAATTTCTTAATTACATGATTTTTACCAAGTATTTGTCGCCAGTCATTCATGAAGTTCTCAATAAATTGGTTTTTGGTGGCATACTCTGTGTCCTTCATCACGGCAAACATTGTTGCAACCTGCAACCAGAGAGTTTAAGAAGTAAAAAAAGAAAAAAAAAGATGTTTGAACCTGTAAATCATCAAAACTCCTTGCAGTTCGACAAAAATTTAACAAATATTACTGGTCTTTTTTGGAAGTACAGGAAGCAATATGCAGCAAAAGAGTGAAAGACAAGGGAACAAATGTTGTAATTGTAGGACAACAAGTAAGCCAAACATCTCTGAAAGCTAACCTCCTCTTGTTCGGGAGTCAGATCAACTGGTTGTCCTTTGTAAAGCATTTTAATGCCATGGGGATTGTATGGAGGAGGAAAAATAACACCATTGTGTTCCAAGGTAGTCCACTTCTGTCCCCCACCAGATCCAGGAGGCACCTTCAATATCTTTGAAAATTTAGAATCCTTATCTTTTTTCTTCATTTTCTTGATATCTTTCTTAAATAATGAATGATTTTTCTGAGACACATTCTTGCTGGTTGATGCGCTGTTAGAAGATAGTGACTTCTTTATTCTTTGTGAAATTGACACATGATTGGTATCATCTGCTTTTATTTCTTTCTTTACCGCAACTTCGTGCTTAACTTTCACAGAAGCAGAGGTTTCTGAAACTTTTGCTTTCTTAACTGACGAAGAACCTGTAGGATCAGGATCACCAAGAGGCCGCTTCTGTCCACCACCAGAGGACCTATTCTCACTATTACCTTCCTTCTTCCTAGAACCATTTAACTTTAACTTAGAAGAGAAAGGCTTGTCATCTGAAGTCGAACTTTTCATAGATGAACTGCCAATGGCTTTCGACTGAAACCTAGAAAGAAGAGGTTTTTCATCTTCTGAATCATCAGAGCAACCCTTTATATCTGAGTTAATCTTCAGGGATGGAAGTAAAGTAGGCTTTGCAGATTGTGTCTTCATTGCATGTGAGGGACCACCTTTATTGACAACAGTCGAAGAAGAAAATTTTAAGCTCAGTGGCTTCTCATCATCAGAATCATCAGAATCCTCTCTTTTGATGATTGGCTTGTCCAGATTCATCTTATCTGTACTCTTGTTTACAAACTTGTGATCTGAGGAATGCATATGTATCTTCTCTGAGCCCATGGAAATTTTCTTTTGAACTGCTGCTGGTGGTGAATTAAGTCTATGGCTTAATGGTTTACCATCATCTGAATCATCAGATTCTCGAACTTCAGGAGATGACACATCCTGATACTTTGGTCTCACATCATTGGTTGTGGATTTATGATAGGATGTGTGTTTTGACTGGACAGAGACCGAAGACTGTGAATGTGAGATAGGCTTCTCATTCAATGTCTTTGCAGTAGGGAGCACTTCAGCACTTTGCAAACGAGAGTTCTCACCATTACGAGCAATTTGACCAGAAACAAGATTAGAACCATCATGCTTTAGAGTTGTCCTCTTTGATGTAGAGCTCAAGTGGCTTTGTTTCGATGAAGAATTTGGCCTCTTAAAAATAATAGGTCCCTCATCGTCTTCTCCACTGTCATTCATAACTTGATTGATGCAACCATGAACAGACATTAGCTATATTTTAGTTTGTCCACGTAGACCGAGTTCCACCTGAAATACATACAAAATTCTGGAAGCTGAAGCAAGAAGGTAGGGAAAAAGAAAGAAACTTGGATTCACAATAAAATAAAAACAATTTTTGCCAGACATTCACAGCACAAGTGAAGCTAAGGTTGAATCAGGAAACAGATCTAGGAATCAGCTCATTCTCTGCTAATCCATTTACATGTCTTGGTTCCTAGAGACACTAACATCTACATTTCTCAGTGCACATAGTTGATCATATAAATGTTTATCTATTGAAGAAAGTAAAGAATACTTATAAGACTTTGGTTTCAGAGCTAAGAGGATCAATCAAGATATGTCATTTTGAAAGCATTTTTGCATAGTACATGGGAGACATGAGTAAATGCGAATAAAAGTTGCACGTCTCACATCAATCACATCCAGGAAACCTGGATCTACCTCTCAAAACTCACAAATATATCATCCATTCTCCATCACTTAGTAAGCCCTAAAATGAGTCCTCACCGTATAAATGGCTGTTGCAGCAGACATGCATTTTCTGCAAGTAAACATGCACATATAGGGACCATCTACAACATGTACAAGCACTAATTCCACTTCAAGATATCATGCTCATAGTCGACCTAAAATACAATCCACCAAAGACAACGATACAATGCGCGTTCAGCTGCACATATTCACGACCACCCAGATTTTTGCCAACGAGCAACGAATCCACAGAAAACATAACAAAACCAACAGATTAAAGGGCACCAATCGACAAGGTTCCACTTTTAGTGCACCGATCGGACAAAGAGGAACACCAAGCCAATTACAACTATTCTTAGAGGAGCTACCTGATTTCTTCCACGGCAGAGCGACTACCGATGAGGAAAGGGAAAGGAGCCGGAATCAAGAAGCAACTTCTGCGGAGCTTCGAGATTAGGGCTCTCCCGGGAGGAGATTAGGGTTTCTTAGGCGAGCGATGCTTCCCTTTTGGCTCTGTCCCGTCTCTTTCTTCCCCAAATCCGTGAGGGTTGGATTTCTCTCTTGTAGGATCAAATCTTGCAGAAAACACCCTCGGTTTTTACGGAATTGTATTCATAATATTTATTTATTTCTTCGGATTTAAATACCCTCTCCTTTTCCGTTACAGTTACATATTGATTTGGTTTGGTTTGGTCAAATTTGGATTAGATTTAAAATTGGGAAGGAATTGATTGGCTTAAATCCGCTTAATCTATATATTTATACATATAAGACAAATATTATTATTAATTTTATAACATAAAGAGTATATAATAGGAGAATTCAGGTATTGCGTCTCAAGTCGTATTTTATTTTGACTCCGACAAGGTTATATAATTAGTTTCAATCGAGCTCAAGTTGACACCATGATCTAACTCGAGTTCTATAGCTATCAAAGGATCGGTCCATAATCGGGTTGGGTCAAGTCGATCGAGTTGGGTTCAGATAGTCTTATTTCAAATAAAAAATAAATTTGAGAATGTAGTGGCTTGGGGTGTTTAAACCGATTCATATCAGACTATTAAAGATTGAATCAAATCTTTTTTTTTCGATCCAATTAAAATCAGATAGTCCCAGTTGAAATTAATTTGGATCTATCTAATCAAATCAATTTAAAACCGATTAATATGACTCGATTAATTAATTCATTTTTTTAATAATTTAATATATATATATATCTTAAATGAATCGATTCAATTTAATTGAACCAAATCAAAATTTTAGTCAATTAAATAACAGTATAGAATATATAAATTTGAGTTCATATCATTTGTAAAATTAGGCCTTAATCAGTTTGAATTGGTTAAAGGTTTATGATACTGAATTTAATTGATATCTTTTCAATCAAAATCACTTTTTAAATTGATTAGCATGGAACCGTTAAGATCAAATCAAATCTTTTTTCTATTCGATTCAATTAAAGTAAGATAGTTTTAATCAAAATCAATTTGGATCCATCTAATGGAATCGATTCAAAACTGATTAATTTGACTAGATTAATTGATTTATAATTTTAAATAATTTAAAATTGTATATCTCAAATGAAATTATTCAATTTACTTGAATCCAATTGTAATCAAATTGAAATCAATTTGGATCTATCTAATCAAATTAATTTAAAATCAACTAATATGACTCAATTAATTAATTTATAATTTTAAGTAATTTCAAAAATATATATCTCAAATGAACCGATTCAATTTAATAGAACCGAATCAAAATTTTGGTCCAATTAAATAACACTATAAAATTTATAAAATTGAGTTCATATCATTTGTAAAATTAGACTTTTGTGTTGATATGATTAATTAGTTTGAATTGGTTAAGGATTTAGGATAGTGAATTCAATCACTATCCTAAATCACTTCGATTTGAACTGGTTATATCGATTGATATATGATATTTATTGTGATATCTATTTGAGAATGGTAGTGACTTGTTGAGGTGTTTAAACCGATTCACATTGAACTGTTAAGATAAAATCAAATTATTATTTTTATTTTATTTGATTAAAGTAAGATAATTCTAATCCAAATCGATTTGGATTTATCTAATCGAATCCATTCAAAACCGATTAATCTGACTCGATTAATTGATTTATAATTTTAAATAATTTAAATATATATATCTCAAATGAAACGATTCAATTTAATTGAATCAAATTGGAATCTTAGTCCGATTAAATACCATGATAAGATTTATGAAATTGAGTTCATTACATTTTTAAAATTAGACTTTTGTGTTGATTTAATTAATCAGTTTGAACCGATTAAGGATTTAGGATACTAAATTCAATTGAATTGATATCCTTTAAATCAAAATCAATTGGTTAATCGAATGCATATCTTAGCATCGATCAATCTAGACCCAATTAGCTTAAGATGGCTCTGTTCATGGAGCTTCTCAACTTTACGGGCTTACCACATGTTGATAGTATTGGATATATGTACCAGATGGATCTAATAACAGAAATTATGTGTATATTTTTCTTAATATGTTCTGTGCTGGTCATTCTAAAATGATATGAGTTGAATCCTCAAGTTCAAGTTCCTCCCCTAAGCAATAATCTTTGGCATGACAGTTAAAATGTGACAGTCCATTTTGGTCATCTGATAAATTGATTTAACATATCTTATTTTCTTATGATTTAGAAAAGATGTTCTTTAGAGTTTGAATATCTGATCATGTTTTGGGTTTTTCTACAAACACATATTACGAGGAGAGGGAAATATGTTACGTCCCATCTATCTTTTTGATGTTCTAAGTTAGTTTTTATTATTGTATTAGATTGAAAAATATCTATAAATAACTTAAAGTGCTCAATTTACCACTTACATAATGCTGGATGATTGATGATGCCTTATCATCAGACAACGATTTCGTAGTCCCAGTGGTGTATATAGTCATTGGACTTGAGACACCAAGGATGTTCTATATGAGTGCTCCATTTTTGATACTGGACTTATATGTTTGGATGTCCCAGATCTACTACAGCCGGTCATTGGGAGTGGCAATCGACTTTACGAGGACTATTGAGTATTAATAGAGGATCATCCACTCTTAGCGTCATGAAAGGAATATCTCATGTGTTCTTGCTCAAATAAATCCTTAACTATGGTCATTCGGATTGAGAGAAAAGGAGTTCTTTGGGAGAATCCGATTAGAGCGAGACTCGAGTAGAAACCGTATGGGTCTGACAACACCATACCGGTATACGATCTTTGGGATATTAGATGATGAAAGATTAATGTATATGGTAATTAAGGATAAAATCAAATTATTATTTTTATTTTATTTGATTAAAGTAAGATAATTCTAATCCAAATCGATTTGGATTTATCTAATCGAATCCATTCAAAACCGATTAATCTGACTCGATTAATTGATTTATAATTTTAAATAATTTAAATATATATATCTCAAATGAAACGATTCAATTTAATTGAATCAAATTGGAATCTTAGTCCGATTAAATACCATGATAAGATTTATGAAATTGAGTTCATTACATTTTTAAAATTAGACTTTTGTGTTGATTTAATTAATCAGTTTGAACCGATTAAGGATTTAGGATACTAAATTCAATTGAATTGATATCCTTTAAATCAAAATCAATTGGTTAATCGAATGCATATCTTAGCATCGATCAATCTAGACCCAATTAGCTTAAGATGGCTCTGTTCATGGAGCTTCTCAACTTTACGGGCTTACCACATGTTGATAGTATTGGATATATGTACCAGATGGATCTAATAACAGAAATTATGTGTATATTTTTCTTAATATGTTCTGTGCTGGTCATTCTAAAATGATATGAGTTGAATCCTTTTTTATTAAGCAAATGCTAGAGCCAGTGAATGATTACACATATAATTTGACACGGAATCTTTTTATTTATTATATTTTGATATTTATCACTTTATATCGACTATTACATATATGTATGTATATATTATGATGTTCTTAGATATGTACAATGAGAATCAGATCATGATAAGATCACGATAATGAGATGGATTCACCTTTAAACATAGATCCTAAATAATCTCGGTCATAGGTTACTCAAGAGGGACATCGAGATAACCGGACAGACTAGTATGTTGTATACCCATCTATATGATGGATGCAACTAGTCTCATAGTTGCTCATGTGGGGACACTAAGGATACAATACACGTGCTCATTAGAAAATAAGTTCATTGATTGATCCACTTACATAATGCTGGATGATTGATGATGCCTTATCATCAGACAACGATTTCGTAGTCCCAGTGGTGTATATAGTCATTGGACTTGAGACACCAAGGATGTTCTATATGAGTGCTCCATTTTTGATACTGGACTTATATGTTTGGATGTCCCAGATCTACTACAGCCGGTCATTGGGAGTGGCAATCGACTTTACGAGGACTATTGAGTATTAATAGAGGATCATCCACTCTTAGCGTCATGAAAGGAATATCTCATGTGTTCTTGCTCAAATAAATCCTTAACTATGGTCATTCGGATTGAGAGAAAAGGAGTTCTTTGGGAGAATCCGATTAGAGCGAGACTCGAGTAGAAACCGTATGGGTCTGACAACACCATACCCGGTATACGATCTTTGGGATATTAGATGAATGAGAGATTATATGTATATGGTAATTAAGGATAAATAGGTCCAATAGATTGAATTCCCTTGTATCGTCTGAGGACTAGAGCGTAGTGGCCTAGTACGTCCGTAGTTGATGAGTCGAGTGTATTATTATGGAGATAATAATTCACTAAGTCAGAAAGAGTTTTGATAGGTATGACTCACGGACAGCTCAATATTGGGCCTAGAGGGTCACACACATATGATAGGCATTGCGATAAGAAAATGTTCAGATATGAGATATCCGTCGGAGCCCCTGTCTTATTGGATATCCAATAAGCCCTTGAATTATTGGATCCTATGGATGAGATCCAATAAAAGCCCATGAGAGATTATTGGATAGAGATCTACTAATCTAATAGGCTTGGGTAATTGGATGTAGATCAAATACCCAATAGGGGAGGATCCATTAGGGTTTGATAGAGGACCTCTATAAATAGGAGGGATTCAGTGATTCATAGGCTAGAGCTTTTGCTTGCCCACCTGTGTGGATCACTGCTATAGAAGATGATGCTTGACCTCCTTCACCTTCTCCTAGAGATTTGCAGGGAAACATGGATCTACGATCTCCCAACATAATCTATTCTATACGGCAGTTTGTTTCGCAGATTTTTACGCACCAATCTTCGCACGATGACGAATATCTCTTTGGGAATAGGAGATTTTGTTTTCTTATTTTTTCGTTGTGCATGTGATGTCGCCACTAAGATTTCCCAACAACACATTACATTGATTTTAATGTATGCTTGTAGAAATATTTAAATTCATTCAAATTTGGAGTCAAATCAAATTATTATTTTTATTTAGTCTAGTTAAAAAAGTCTGAATGAAAATCAATTCAGAGCTATCTAATTCAATAAATTCAAATCAATTAATTCAATTCGATTAATTGATTTATAATTTTAAATAATTTAAATATAGCTAATTTAATGATCGATTTGATTAATCAATTTGAAAGGATTAAGTTTAACTCATCGGATTAATATATTTTAAATTAAAATTAGTTCAATCTATTCGAACAGATTAATCAAACTAAAGAATGGTACCTGAAACTAAAAATGTTTACTATCTTCAAAACTGAACTATTAGTAAATCAATTTTGAGCTACTCAATTTTGGTGAAAGTGACGATTTACTTAGAGGTTTCAATTACATCCATGGGTATGATTTGACACTAAATAATCAATTATTCATAGTTTGATTTATTCAAGTTTGTTTAATCAAAATTAAACTCAATCTAATTTAAATTACACTATATGGTTTCAAATCAATTAATTCAATTCGATTAATTGATTTATAATTTTAAATAATTTAAATATATATAATTTTAAATGAATCAGTTTAATTCAATTAAATTGAATCAAATCTTTATCTATTTAAGTGACATGATAATATTTATGAAATTAAGCCTATATCATTTGTAAAATTAAGTCTTTAGATTGATTTGATTAATCAATTTGAAAGGATTAAGTTTAACTCATCGGATTAATATATTTTAAATTAAAATTAGTTCAATCTATTCGAACAGATTAATCAAACTAAAGAATGGTACCTGAAACTAAAAATGTTTACTATCTTCAAAACTGAACTATTAGTAAATCAATTTTGAGCTACTCAATTTTGGTGAAAGTGACGATTTACTTAGAGGTTTCAATTACATCCATGGGTATGATTTGACACTAAATAATCAATTATTCATAGTTTGATTTATTCAAGTTTGTTTAATCAAAATTAAACTCAATCTAATTTAAATTACACTATATGGTTTCAAATCAATTAATTCAATTCGATTAATTGATTTATAATTTTAAATAATTTAAATATATATAATTTTAAATGAATCAGTTTAATTCAATTAAATTGAATCAAATCTTTATCTATTTAAGTGACATGATAATATTTATGAAATTAAGCCTATATCATTTGTAAAATTAAGTCTTTAGATTGATTTGATTAATCAATTTGAAAGGATTAAGTTTAACTCATCGGATTAATATATTTTAAATTAAAATTAGTTCAATCTATTCGAACAGATTAATCAAACTAAAGAATGGTACCTGAAACTAAAAATGTTTACTATCTTCAAAACTGAACTATTAGTAAATCAATTTTGAGCTACTCAATTTTGGTGAAAGTGACGATTTACTTAGAGGTTTCAATTACATCCATGGGTATGATTTGACACTAAATAATCAATTATTCATAGTTTGATTTATTCAAGTTTGTTTAATCAAAATTAAACTCAATCTAATTTAAATTACACTATATGGTTTCAAATCAATTAAATAATAATTAGAGATCAGTTCAATTAAGTTATAGTTAAATCAAGTTTAATTAAATTATTGAGCTAGGGTTCAAATTAATTGAGGGCTAAGTGATATTCTTCCACATTAATTGAGATATTTTGAAATATTATTTTTATTTCGATAAGGACATGACTAGTACGAGATGATTTTGTTTCTTTATCAAAGATAAGTAGGTCGATCGGGGATTAGCAATTTGTTAAATATGATGGTCGAATGGTTTCTCCATCTATTGTTAGGAGGAATGTGTCGCTACTTTCACGAGTGAGG
The DNA here is from genome assembly GCA_004837865.1 of Musa balbisiana. Taxonomy (NCBI): domain Eukaryota; kingdom Viridiplantae; phylum Streptophyta; class Magnoliopsida; order Zingiberales; family Musaceae; genus Musa; species Musa balbisiana. Next base: position 32,825,191 of record CM017191.1, on the reverse strand, counting down.
AATACCACTTTATTTGCTATTAGGAGTGTGATATGAGTTTGTTTTCATCCATTTTTTAGAGAACATAACTTATCCCTAGAATAAAGCTTCTTCATCTGTGTTAGGGGTGAGCTCCTTCAAATATTTGATATACACCCGTGATATGATTAATTTTTAGATATTTATTTATTTTATAGTTAACTTATTGAGATTAATACTTAGTGTTGCTAAATAAAGCCTATAACTTTTTGTTGATTTTCAAAGCAACTTTCCAATAACACTTCACATGATTGCATTGGAGAACAAGTCTTCCTATATTACTAGGTAGAGTTAGATTTTATTTCTGAGTTGACATTACTATGTTTACTATTTTTAATTTTTTTTTAATAAATAAAATAAATTATAATAAATATTTATAATTTATGTGTATTAATAAAGTTATAATTATTTATTTATTTATTAATGAGTGAAAAGATGTTAGTAATTTTATGAAAAAAATTGAAGATAGGCACAACAAAGTTGATAGGCCAATTAATTTATTATGCTCAATGACAAATGATATCAGAGCTAACCTAGTAGGACTTAGTGAGGGACTCGAGAAAAAAATAATTATCCGTGAAGTTAGAAGACTCATTGTGATATGGAGTCATTACTAGGTTATGTATGATTTACATGTATCATGTTAGGGTTTGATTACCTTACCAAGGATGTTAAACCCTTAAATGGAAGAGATTATAATATATTGATTAGTCCCATATTACAACTAAACAAAACTAAGATTAATTATAAGATCTGATGGATGAATTATTATTAATTTTAGTTTAAATATATTAACCGATAGTTTGGGCTAAACGAAGTTATGACAGGATGTAATCGATAAGATCTTCGAGGATGATCTTGTTGAGCATATTGGCCATGTCCCTGGCATAGGGGGTCATTCCTACTTACCCCAGACAGGGCTTGGCCTTGACAAACAATACTCTTACTATTGTCATCGCCCATGAGATCCACAAGCACGGTCTCGTTGGTGTTGGGCTGGCAGCCCACATATTCAGCCCATAGTGGGCTTGGGCAGCCCACAGCCCACACCCCCTCTTAACCTAACCCTAATTAAGATTAGGGGGGTGTCGTGGCTGCGTTTTAGAGGCAGAAAAAGGCTTAAATAAGGCAGCAACTTGGGAGATCTGCACAGCCACGAGATTCCAAAGAGAAGAAGGAGAACAAGGCAGAAAAGGAAGAGAAAGAAAGGGAAAGAAAGGGAAGAAGATAAGGACAACGCAGAGAGACTGTTCTCAATCATCTAGCAGTATTCTCATCTCAGGTTAGATCGAATCTACAGTAGACTCTTGCTGTGATTACTTGGGAAGGTTTTAGATATTGTGAGCAGTGACGTGATCCTTGTATCCCAGTTATTCTCTTGTGGTTGTTGCTAGGGTTTTGGGCAAGAGATTGAGATTTGTATATTCATTATTCTCATAGTGGATTATCTCTAGTTTGCCCCGTGGTTTTTACCCTTCACATTGAAGGGCTTTTCCACGTATATCTTGGTGTTCTGTTTGATTGTGTTTCCATTTAATTCCGCTGCGTATTATGGTCTTCTAGTGCTTGTTCATATACAAAAGTTATTTCCGCGATATATCCCCATCAACTGGTATCAGAGCAGGGTTGTAGTGATTTAACTTGTATTTGAACATGGAGGCTAGTAATGTTTCTCGCATGATTACTTTAAATGGAAATAATTGGATGATATGAAAACCAAGAATGGAAGATCTCTTGTATTGCAAAGATTTGTATGGACCTTTGCAGGGGGATAGTGCAAAACCCACAACTATGACAGATGATGAGTGGAAGAGGTTAGATCGAAAAACAGTTGGGTTTATTCGACAGTGGCTTGATGATAGTGTCTTTCACCATGTTTCTACTGAAATTTCTGCATATTCTCTTTGGAAAAAGTTGAAAAGTCTCTATGAAAGAAAAACAGCTAGCAACAAAGCTTTTTTGATCAGAAAACTTGTGAACCTAAAATATAGAGAGGGTGCTTCTATTGCTGAGCATTTGAATGAAATGCAGAGTATTACTAACCAGTTATCCTATATGAAAATGTCTCTTGATGATGAGTTGCAGGCATTGTTACTTCTCAGTTCATTACTAGAAAGTTGGGAGACATTGGTGGTTTCCCTTAGTAATTCTGCGCCAGATGATGTTGTCACTATGAATCAAGTAACAAGCAGTTTGTTGAATGAGGAGTTGAGAAGGAAGAGTTCAGCAACATCTCAGAATGATTCACAGGCACTTATCTCAGAGAACAGAGGAAGGTCAAAGTCTAGAAGCAGTTCACACATGGGTAGGAGCAAGTCAAGATCAAGAAAAGATATTGTTTGCTATAACTGTGGTGAGAAAGGACATTACAAGAACCAATGTAAGCAACCTAAGAAGAGCAAGAAAAAGGGAAAAGAAGTGGAGTCTACAGAGTCAAAAGATAATACTACAGCTACAGTGCAGGGTGGTGATTATTTGATTTTGTCTCCTTCTGATGATATTTTTTCTTGTGTGTGTCAGGATCTTGAGTGGGTGATTGACACAGGTGCTTCTTATCATGCTACATCACGAAGAGAGTTTTTTGCTATATACAGGTCTGGAAATTTTGGTGTTATCAAGATGGGTAACTATGGCACAGCAGACATCATTGGCATGGGTGATATCCATTTAAAGACCAACCTTGGCTGCAAGTTGGTGCTTAAGGATGTGAGGCATGTGGTTGACTTGAGACTGAATTTAATTTCAGTTGGAAGACTAGATAATGAAGACTATGATAGCAGATTTCATAGTGGGCAATGGAAGCTCAGTAAGGATTCTCTTGTTATAGCTAGTGGAAAGAAATGTCATACTTTGTACAGGTTGCAGGCTAAAACTTATGGCGAGCAGTTAAATGTTATAGAGAAAGACTTCAGCATGGAGTTGTGACATAGGCGACTGGGACACATGAGCGAGAAGGGGCTACAAGCTCTTTCCAAGAGAGAGGTATTACCAGATCTCAGAGGTATACATCTAAACCCTTGTATTGATTGTTTGGCTGGTAAACAATATAGAGTTTCATTTGCTAGTCCTGCTTTGTCTAGAAAAATGCATGCCTTAGACCGTGTTTATACAGATGTATGTGGTCCTTTGAGGACAAAAACTCCTGGTGGATCTGTTGATGTTCTTGGTATAAGTGGTGCACTTTATTTTGTCACTTTTATAGATGATTTTTCCAGGAAAGTTTGGGCCTATGCTTTGAAGACTAAAGATCATGTGATTAATGTTTTCAAAGAATTTCATGCTAGGGTTGAAAGGGAGACAGAAAGGAAATTGAAATGCATAAGATCAGATAATGATGGTGAGTATACAGGATTGTTTAATGACTATTGTAGGTCACATAGGATCCAACATGAGATGACAGTTCCTGATACACCTCAGCATAATGCAATTGCAGAGAGGATGAACCGCACCATCATGGAAAAGATCAGATGTATGCTTTCACAGGCCAAGCTACCCAAAAGGTTTTGGGATGAGGCTTTGAGGACTGCAGTTGATGTGATCAACTTATCACCATGTACAGCCCTAGATGGTGATGTTGCAGAGCACGTATGGTCAGGAAAAGATGTTTCCTACAAGCATTTGAGAGTGTTTGGTTGTCGTGCATTTGCACATATTCCAGACAATGAGAGGTCCAAGCTGGATGGTAAGACTAAAGAATGTATTTTTCTTGGTTACTCACATGATCAGTTTGGTTACAGGCTTTGGGATCCAGAAAAGCAGAAGGTGTTCAGGAGCAGAGATGTAGTTTTCTTTGAGGATCAAACCTTTGAAGATTTGAAGAAGAAGACACCGGCCAAGACTTCTGCAGAAGGATTAGCAGATTGTGACCCAGTTACTCCTCCAGTATATCAGGGTGATGGGGGAGATGTGCAGGAAGATAATGTAGAGTCTAACGTTGATCTACCTACAGGACATGTTGAGCAAGAAGAAGTAGGAGAGCAAGTTCTAACAGAACCTCAGTTGAGAAGATCTTCTAGACAACGTCAACCTTCCAGAAGATACTCTACAGATGAGTATGTGATGCTTACTGATGCAGGTGAACCAGAGTGTTACCAGGAAGCAGTTGAAAGTGAGCAGAAAGAGAAGTGGTTAGTTGCTATGCAGGAAGAGATGAATGCTCTTCAGAAGAACCACACTTATGATTTGGTACTGCTACCAAATGGAATGAAGGCCTTGAAGAACAAATGAGTTTTCAGGTTGAAGACTCAAGAATATTGTTCTCAACCAAAGTACAAAGCTAGATTGGTTGTGAAAGGCTTTGGTCAAAAGAAAGGTATTGACTTTGAAGAGATATTTTCTCCTGTTGTTAAAATGTCTTCTATTCGTGTTGCTCTTGGTATTGCTGCTAGCCAGGACTTGGAGGTTGAGCAGTTAGATGTGAAGACAGCTTTCCTTCATGGAGATTTGGAGGAGGAAATTTATATGGAGCAACCAGAAGGCTTCAAAGTCAAAGGTAAAGAGAACTTGTCTGTAAGTTGAAGAAGAGCTTGTATGGATTGTGTGTACATCAAATGGTTTGGTGAGGATTTTATTATTCTCCTACTTTATGTTGATGACATGCTTATTCTTGGAAAAGATATGTCTAACATTGACAGGTTGAAGAAGGAACTAAGTGAATCTTTTGCAATGAAGGACATGGGGCCAACAAAGCAAATACTGGGTATGTAGATTTCTTGTGATAGGAAAAATAAGAAGATTTGGTTGTCACAGGAGAAATACATTGAAAAGGTATTGGAAAGATTCAGTATGAGCAATGCAAAACCAGTTGGTTCTCCTCTTGCAGGTCACTTCAAGTTGTGCTCAGAACAGAGTCCGTCAAGTGATGAGGAGAAGGAGAAAATGCAAAAGATTCTTTATGCTTCAGCAGTTTGGAGTTTAATGTACGCGATGGTATGTACGAGGTCGGACATCGCATATGCAGTGGGTGTTACTAGCAGATTTCTTGCAAATCCAGGTAAAGAGCACTGGGCAGCAGTGAAGTGGATTTTTAGATATCTCAAAGGGAGCTCTAAGGTTTGTTTAAGCTTTGGAGGTGGACCACCTGTGTTGACAGGTTACACAGATGCAGATATGGCAAGAGATATAGATACGAGGAAGTCTACTTCAGGTTATGTACTTACTTTTGCAAGGGGAGCTGTGTCATGGCAATCCAGGTTGCAAAGGTATATTGCTCTCTCTACCACAGAAGCAGAATATATTGCTGCTACAGAGGTATGCAAAGAAATGTTATGGATGAAAGAATTCTTACAAGAATTTGGGCTGAAACAGGAAAATTATGTGGTGCATTGTGACAGCTAGAGTGTCATCCATTTGTGTAAGAACCTAATGTTTCATTCAAAGTCAAAGCATATAGATGTCAGATACCACTGGATTCGAAATATATTTGAAGAGAAGCAGTTGCAGCTTCAGAAAGAACATACAGATGACAACGGAGCAGACATGTTGACGAAGACCTTACCAAAAGAAAGACAGGAGATATGCCGACAGCTGGTCGGCATGGCTTCACATTGAGAAGTCATGGGACAGCCTCCCTTATGGGCTGAAGGGGGAGGTTGTTGGGCTGGCAACCCACATATTCAGCCCATAGTGGGCTTGGGCAGCCCATAGCCCACACCCCCTCTTAACCTAACCTTAATTAAGATTAGGGGGGTGTGGTGGCTGCGTTTTAGAGGTAGAAAAAGGCTTAAATAAGGCAGCAACTTGGGAGATCTGTACAGCCACGAGATTCCAAAGAGAAGAAGGAGAACAAGGCAGAAAAGGAAGAGAAAGAAAGGGAAGAAGACAAGGACAACGCAGAGAGACTGTTCTCAATCATCTAGCAGTATTCTCATCTCAGGTTAGATCGAATCTACAGTAGACTCTTGCTGTGATTACTTGGGAAGGTTTTAGATATTGTGAGCAGTGACGTGATCCTTGTATCCCAGTTATTCTCTTGTGGTTGTTGCTAGAGTTTTGGGCAATAGATTGAGATTTGTATATTCATTATTCTCATAGTGGATTATCTCTAGTTTGCCCCGTGGTTTTTACACTTCACATTGAAGGGCTTTTCTACGTATATCTTGGTGTTCTGTTTGATTGTGTTTCCATTTAATTCCGCTGCGTATTATGGTCTTCTAGTACTTGTTCATATACAAAGGTTATTTCCGCGATATATCCCCGTGGCGCCGTCGGCAAGCCTAAGTAGCATGATGGTGATCACGGGGGATGTTGCTTTTCTTTCAACCTTCGTCGCCTCCCGACGAAGGTACTCCTTCTCAAGACAATGGTTCTGCAAGGCCGACATGATGAAGTGGATGCGGGCCGGCCTCTCGCGCCGGGGCTGGATTCTGGGCTCCCCGAACTCGCTCGAAGTCGAGCTGTGCGAGTGCAATGTGGTTGCCCTGCTGAACGATCTGTTCGAGGGCAGCTCCGACGCGGCGCTGGCTTTCTACTTCTTTAGGCTGTCGAAGAGGTACAGCGGTTTGAAGCATGGCGTCCGCGCGGTTACCACTATGGTGCACATAGCGGTTTCGGGGAATATGAACCACATAGCAGTGAATCTCATTCGGAGTGTTGTTAGGGATGTTGATGAGCACAGCGCTGGAGAATGGCATCAGCTCTTGTTTGATGCGTTGCGTGAAACTATGCAATAGTAGGAGAGTTTTGGAAACTGTATATAGCATGCTCCTAAGTGTTATGTAGATAAAGGAACGATCAAGATGGCTATTAGTTTGGTGGATGATATGAGGAACCTCGGCATGCACCCGACCATCCGTGTGTAGAGTTCTCTCATCGAGCTGCTGCTGGAATCCAAGCAGTTCGAATTGGCATGGAAGGTATTTGTGGAAATGCCGATTACCTCGTTTGGCTCGAACCAGTCTAATAAAGTTTATTTATCCGGGAGTTTGGTGCTCATGGTGACTTCGACTGTGCCTATACACTGCTCTTCGAGATTCAGAACTATGGTGGTCAAGCCAATGTTGTTGAGCATACAACAATGATAAATGCCTTGTTGGGCATCTCTCATGATGATGTTTTGGTCTCTTCAGTTGTTGATGGTTATTGCAAAGTTGGTAGGTTGGTGATGCCGTACATCTTTTGAACTCTCTAAGTAGCATTCCTGATGTTTTCGTGTATAATAGCTTGATATTAAAGTTATGTAAAAATGGCAATATGGTAGAAGTTTATGAGCTGTTCAAAGAGATGTTTGAGGTGGGGTTAGATCCTGACTCATTCAATCACACAGCTATTATCGTTGGTTACTGTAGATCATGTGAGATAGATCAGGCTTTGAAGACATTTGCTCTAATGCTGAAAAGAGGGTTTAAGCCAACTGTTTTTACATATACAGTGTTGATAGAAAGCTGTTGTGACAGAAATGATCTTTGTGGTGCACGGTACATTCGTTTTTGATGAAAATGGAGGGTGTACAACCTGATGTTGTCACCTATAATACATTGATCAATGGTTACAGGAAGAAGGGCCACATGCATAGGGCATATGAGTTGAAGGATGTCGGAAAAGGATGGTGTATCCGCAGATGTCATGACATATAACATTCTCATGCATGGACTTATCAGGAGAGGCTACGTCAAGGAATCAAGATAAGTCTTCAATGAACTTGTTAGAAGGGGGTTTTCTCCTGAAAGAATCACATTCACCAATGCAATTGAGAGTTATTCTCAAGATGAAAATTTGGAAGAAGCATTTCTCATATGGTGTAGCACGAGCAATAATGGAATAACACCTGATGTTGTCACTTGTTATGCTCTCCTTAACTGTTTCTGCAAAAGGCAGCACATGCAAGACGCAAGTGTTTTATTTCACAAGATGTTGTGCTCTCCTTAATTGTTTATGCAAAAGGCAACGCATGCAAGATGCAAGTGTTTTATTTCACAAGATGTTGGATGCTGGATAGGAGCCTGACCTAATGTGGATTCCGTAATCCGTTTTCTGTTCATGATGAAAGAAAATGATATTTTTCCTAATAATCTTACATATGAGGCTCTTGTTTGCTGCTTTGAGAAAATAGGAGTAAAAAATGCAGTTGAAAATGCTGCCATGAAGACGTATGAAATTTTCTTTGAAAATAGAATGATTGATTCTTAATGAATTTTTAGATGTCCTTTAATGCCATTGAATTGATTGGTGGAGCTTCAAAATAATTCTGTCACTTGCCATCTTCAAACTAATATGAGGGTGCAATTTCTTATGGGAGCTTTGGTGGACAAGTCTGCCAGTAAGGTTGTCAGTCAAAAAAAAAGAAAAAGTAAGGTTTCTCCTACTTTCTTTTATTCTGTTCTAATGGACCGTAGATGTAAACATCACATTCATTCTGCATTCTCTTTGCTGCACAACATCAGGAATTCTGTTTTTTTAATGTTCTCAGAGTTTAATTTATGCAATTAGATGTGATCTTTTACCTGATTTTTCTAACTGATCTGGAATTTTTCATCTTCCTGTTTTATGTTTACTTGATCTAACATACGGCCAATTTCTTGAACATAGTTGGCAGGAGTATAAAGTGACCGATTGTTGTTAAGAACCATTCAGTTAATTCTGCCTGGTCAACTGACTTCTTTTTTGCAGTCTTCTCTCGGTGCAATAAACAATCTTTGAGAACTAGGCATGCATGCTACCCACTGGTCGCTCTTCAAAACGATTCTAAGCAGCACCTATCGTGACCAACTGTAAGATATTCCAATTAGAACTTTTTCCCTTTTACATTGGTACACGTCTTGATGCCTATGTACGATCAAATGTTACACAAAAACATGGAGTTAACTTGATACATTGCAATGTTGTTAATGTGGTCGGATCTGAACAAAGGTGGAGTTTGTGCTTGAGAAAAATGATAACAACCCTAGTTGTTTTCTAAGCTAGTATGCGGTAGACACTAGTGTGCTCTGTCCTCTAAAGGAACACCATTTTGTTCTCTTTTAATTTCTGCCTTTGTGATACAATCTGTTGCATACTATTATGATGTTTGTCAAAATCTTTGGTGTTATACAAGCTTTTATTATGATGTTAATTAAAACTTGATGTATCTAATAATCATTTAGAGCAACTAAAATTTCAATAGGATAATGCAAGCACAATGTGTTGCTGTTGCTACAAGTTAAAGATGCATCCTGGAAGCAGTAATGTATGTCTCAAATATATCTTTCCCATGTTATTTTTTTATTCTAATTCTTGCACTAACTTGGGTGGAAATTATGACAATAATGCTATGAATAGTGTCTGTGGTGATAGATGCTGAATTTGGAAATTCTTTGGTAATGTGTGGTTAAGAAGGTTAATGGCATGTTTTATCATGGCAATAAGTACACATAAGATCATTACTAGCTCAGAGAAAGGAAAACTAGATTTCAGAATGATAATTTCTGTAGTCCTTTATCATTAGTTAACTAGACTCAAGCAGGCAAAGCCTGAACTTTTTAAGACTTTATGTTGCATATTTACGACTTAAGCAGGCAAAGGTTTTAATGCACTCAGAATTTCTGAAATCACTTGATGCTTATTGGTAATGCTGAAAAACTGGAGATTTTTTGTCTCCTTTAGTTGTCCCTGATAATATGACTGTTTGGAGGACATTTAACTGGTATCCTATCCAAGATTGTGAAATTTTGAGTGCTCAAATTTTTGTGACTACAATCTCTCCATCAATATCTCTCTATTTTTGGTACAAGTTTCCTAGAAAATTTTGGATGGTGACAGATATGTCACCACAACTACACGATCAGCCATGTGAGAGTGATCGCTAGCAGCCTGCAAGTAGCAAATGACCGCAAGACCCATGCGCGTGGGCGCGATGGGACACAACGATGGCTACAAGGGCTATTGAGGTTTTAGGGTTTCTTTTTTATTAACAGAAAAGATATTTTTACACCTAAAAAAAAAGATAATTCTAATATGTATCTTAAGAAAAATAATAATTTTATCCTTTAGAAATTAAATTTTTTTTTACTTATATCCTTAATTATAAAAATGACTAATCTGATTTATTTTAATCAAATATTTTGATTGAACTTGATTATGACTATATTTTAACTGCTTGATTGAATTTAGATTCGATCAAACAATTTTTTTTCTATTTTAAAAAAGTCAAATTTTGATTAACTTTAATTTTTCACTGAGTTAATTAGGTTACATTTAGCCTAATTCTAGGTCTACCTAATTAAATAGGATTGACTAGTATAAGAGTTTCATATAGAATTTTTAAAAAATAATAAATTATTAATTTTTTTTTATTTTTCTCATATGACATATTGATAAAATTTTACATATGATAATTAAAAGTTTATTTATTATTCTTGGATTTTTTTTGGTTACTCATATACATATATTTGAAATTATAAAATAATATTTATTTTCATATAAAGATATGATTTATGTTTTATCATGATTATAATTATTATATGAGTTTTTCTTTTTGTTGATTAATATTCAATAATTATTATGATTATTATTATTTTATTATTAGACTATTTCAACATACATCATATTTAAAAAAATTAATAAATATTATTTATAATTTATACTCTTAAATTTTATTTGATTAATAGCTACCAAAGTTGCTTGAAATGATAGACTTATGAGATATAAATTATAATAAATATTTTATTATTTATAAAATATATTTAATTATATTTTATATTATTGTATTGATCTTATAGCCATCAAAGTGGCCTAAATCGATAATTTATAAAGTAACATTAAAACATTACTCTTAAATAAAATTAAAAAAATAATATTCATATGACACACATAATTATGATATTTAAATAATTCTAAAAAATAATTTATTTTGAATAATTATGTAATGAGATAGGATGATATTATTTTGGATATTTTTGTAGTTTAGGGTTGTATATCCAAAAATAGCAATATTATTCCATAAGGATGATATCAGTTCTTCATAAATAATTTTATATGAACACTAGATATATTAATATTTCACCAAAGGCGAAATAGAGATAATATTAATAGTTTAATATTTATTAAAAAATTTAAAATATTAATATTGTAGTGATACCTCTTTCATTGCATTCTTACAAATATCCCTATATTTTTTGATTAAATTATTAGAAATAACTTGAGCATATACAATTTACATTGAGTGTATTAAACTTTGATCAAACTAGTTGAAAGGATCACAAACATAACTACCAAAAAATTCTATGAAATAAATAATTAAAATAAATGATCAAAAAATATAAAAGACTTAATTTTATGATAATTACTAATAATATTTAGATTTTATTATAGTCTACAATTAGCACATTAAATATTTAAAAATTAATTTAAATATATTGATAAGTCATTGGCTGATATATTAATGAAAGAACTTATTGAAATTTAATATAATAGTATTTGAGGAATTCAAGATTATATTATCAATATGACTAACAAAACTGTAAAGTCAAGAATATAGTTGAGTCTATAATTTATTTTTAATTTTATTTTTTTTTAGTTTGACTCATTTAAAATTCGCCATAACACAAATAAAGGATAAGTGGAATTTAAATTAGCTGACTAATATATATGTTAAGAAGAATTAAGACTAAAGTAGAAAAGACTCATAATATTTTGAATACTACTCAAGGAGTAGGCAATGATAAAAGAAAGTTAAAACGTAAATCGTCTCAGTTTATAAATGCTACGTAAACTCATAAAGGAAAAATTTTCATAATAAAGTATTTGTGGTAAGAAAGATTATGTGAAAAAGGACTATAAGATTTTGGTTTGAAAATAAAAGGTATAAGTTTGACCTTTGCATATTTCGAATCAAACATTATAAAAGATATTTTTTAATATTTGGTGGATTGATTTTGACGTTTCAACTTATATTACTAATAATAAAGATTTATTTTAATATGAGATTCAAAAGAGTGAAATATTCATCATTATAAGAATTCATCTTAAAGTGGAAGCGATAGTAGTGGATACTTACTGCATATGCTTAGAGATGATTTGTATGATAGATCTTAAGGATGCATGTTTTGTTACTACAAATTTATATTTTTTATCTAGAATTGTCAAAATGTTATTTCTCTTTTGGTGATGGTAAATTCATCATTATGTAATAATTTTTTTTTGAATTATGTATGATAGTTTGTGTAGAATTAATATGAATTTTGAATTTATAATGATCTTGTAATAAAATATTAGAATGAAACGTAGTTTCATGAAATCGTTGAGATTATATATGTTTGTATCTATGGGTTACTCCATATTTCATATTTATATGTGGGTTACTCTATATTTCATATTTTAGCTGATAGAAATATTTTATCACTTTTATTTATAACCTGTTAAGATATGATCATCTGAGGTCTCAAGTTACTAACATCTTTAGGTGTACATAAATGAAATCAAAAAATAATTAAATAAAAAGTTTAAAATTATCAGATCTAATAAGGGTGATAAATTTTATGATAATCATGATAAATTCGATCATAATTCTGGTTAGATATCTATTCTCATTATGTTTTACTAGATGTATCATAACAGAATGAGATTACCAAAAAGTAAAATCATGCTCTTATAGATATGACTAAGAGCATAATGAGTTATTCTTCTATATCCGGATCAATATGAGAATAAGCTCTAAGGACGATTATATATATCTTGAACAAAGTTTTTAATAAGTCAATTCCATCAATTTTTTTATAGTTATAAATTTATAGGAAACCCAATTAAAAATATTTATATATTTAGGATTGTAATCTTCAATATACATGAAAAGAAATTAGATTCAATTATTATTTTTAGATATTTTATTATTTATGGAGAAAATTTTCACAGAGGTATAGATTTTTTTACCTTCATCATAGTACAAGGATCGTTAAATATAGTAATACAAGATTCATAGAAAATTTTTTGTGACTACAATCTCTCCATCAATATCTCTCCTATAAAAACTAAGTATGGTATATTTTAAAAAATAAATTTTTGGCAATTACACTTAAATGTTTTACTCGATTATTTGTTAAGAATATATTAGGAATCAAAATTGATTAGTTATAATTATAAATCTTAGTATGTATATTTTTCAATTTGGTTTAAGTTAGACAAAAGTATCGATACGAATAAATATATAATATGATTATTAATTATTTCTATTATGAAAAAAATTGAGATTATGTCTAGAGAAGTAGGATATCCCTTCTATAAAATCCCTATCGAATATCTTCTCAAGTCATCAAAAAGCAAGATTGATCGAAGGAAGAAAAGAAACATGTCTACCGCCAAGAAAGAGGAGACGAAAGGTAGTAATCCTTATCATTTCTTATTGATATATTCTAGTAAATCTCTTTTTCGATATATTCCTTCACACATTTTATGGATACCATAGTCTATATTGAAAATCAACTTGTTTAAATTAATTTATCATACAATCTATTGAATGTAGAGGTGAAATTTTATGATCTAGTCTTGTTGGTCAAATGCTAGAGACTGATAGTTCCGCTTATTAAATATAATTCTGGATCAACTCATTCCAATATGATAATTCTTCATTATTATAAATATCTCCTTGAACGAATTCTAGTGATCGTTGAGCTGGTTTTGGGCTATGCAAACAACACATTCAGCTAGTTCTTGTTTAATCCAAAACACCTCTCCCATAAAGGTATAGATTCAATTTCCTTCACTATAAATAAATAATTCTATTATAATTGTAAATTAAATTTTATTATTATTTTTTTACCTACTCTTATTTACGTATCTATTTAATAGGAAACTAGTCAAAATCATTGAAGATTCATGAAAAACAAAAAGATTCATAATCTTAATCTAGCTATAATAGTTAGATCGATGATAAAGGTTTAGGGTACTGGCTTGTGACTCTGAAATGACTGAAGGTGCTAATTAGTCTTGTTGGTAATAGAGATTTTGATAGTTCATCCTTCTGAACTTGAGTCCTGTCTTTTACCTCTTATCTTTAAAAAACACTTTGGAATAATTATATATTTTTTATTTATACTCAGCTGTGGTTAATTTGATGTAGGAGATGATGAGACTGGAAGTGAAGCCGGGGAAGCGCGAAATCTATGTATCAACAACTGTGGTTTCTTTGGAAGTGTGGCAACCAGAAATATGTGCTCCAAGTGCTACAATGAGTTCTCGATGAACAACAATGTTTTGGCACCATCGGTTTTTGCTCCGAGCTCAAGTGAGCCTGTAGAAGCAAAGGCAAAGGAGGGGCCAAACAGGTGCAGCACTTGCAAGAAACGAGTTGGTTTGACTGGTTTCACTTGTCGGTGTGGGAACCTCTTCTGCTCTGTGCATCGTTATTCGGATAAGCATGACTGCTCATTTGATTACCGGAGTGCGGCACAGAATGCAATCGCCAAAGCGAACCCTGTTGTTAAGCCTAAAAAGCTTGATAAGATATAGAGAATTGGAGTAAGCAAATGCTGCGGCCATTGGTCTATTGTTGGTAGATGTTGTTACTGTTAGTGACTGTATATGAAATATCAGATACATTGCTTTAATGCATTACACTCTCTATATATTATTTTTTTATTATGCCTCATTGCAAGGTTATGATTGCCTTATGTATTGATAAAATGTAACCTAAATGGAAGATATTAAAATAAAACTGTTTGAAATAGAAGATCTAAATTTATATGAGATATGCATCTTGTAATCGCAAGATGTTTTGTATCGTCTTTAATTTATGTAATACTCTGATTAGTTCTGCGTCAGAAAGTGAATAAGATGAAGATTATTTTATAAGAACTTAATAAGTATATTATTATTATTTTTTAGTTTAAAAATTTTGATCAAATAAAATTAATGGATGAAATTGATGTTTTTTTAATTGGACAGAAAAAAAAAATATTATTATTATTATTATTATTATTATTATTATTATTATTATTATTATTATTATTATATTATTTGCTGTTTCAGTGAGAGGATCTAATAATGCTTTTTTTAAAAATATCTTGGGATGACTTTCCCAATTAAACTTGTATGAATACCGAAAATACATCTTAGGATAGTGATTTGTACCTCTTCATTCTTTCTAATCTTTGTTTTAATCGTAATCACATATTTAATTGGTTATATAAATATTTTTTATTTATTTGATTCTAAAATATAGCTAATCCCTAAATGGAATCATTCTATCATTATAGATCTTTCTTTGGAAAAAAAAATATTATCAAATATTATTTTATTTTATCATTCAGATAATTAATGCATGTCCAATGATCATAATCAATCATGCATCATTTATTATAGTGAATCATGTTAAGTGAATAGTATAGGGGAGTGGATCCATGACAACTCTTTTCTCCTTTTATTTGGAGCATAACCACATGGAGATTTTATGATTATATATTAGATCAGCTAGTTTAATTAGTAAAGAGCTCAATAGTTTATTGTAGGGTCGAATCCTACCTTTTTCACTTGTCTTTGTAAAAAATAAAAATACATAGTAGATCATATATTTAACTTATTTGAATTCATCTTACTTTTATGTTTATATATATATATATATATATATATATATATATATATATATATCTATATATATATATATATATATATATATATATATATATATATATATATATAAACATAAAAGTAAGATGAATTCAATTAAGTTAAATATATAAATGGTAACATAGAAATGTATCTAATGATGTTAACGGGGTAAGGAATGCTTGCCTATCTCTATCCTCATCTCATCTCTTATCTTTCATCCCTGTCCTATTTCCCATTTAGATGGGGTGAGAGCACGAATGAGGAATCTAAGGGCAGGAACCCATGAGTTCTTTGTATCCTCATACTTAATTCATTTATTTTTTTAAAAACTAACTAAAGACTTAATTAATAGTATAAAAAATTATACTAAAAATAAATATATTGAAATATAAATAGAATCAAAATTATCATAACCTATAGGAGAGGCAAGAGGAAGATAGAGGAGGATCGAGGACAACTACGATGAAAAGAGAATCTGATAAGAGGAAAGAGGGATAAAGAAGTGTCTGATGAGAACATAAGAAGAAACAAAAGAGTACTAAGGAATTGTTATTGTCATACAATATCGTTTCTAGTTGTCGATTGTTGGAGACAAAGTCGAACAACCATCGTGATGGTGCCTGTGAATTGGGGATTGAGTATGCATAGTGTGTGAGGCCATAGGATGAGTTGTTACCAATAAGATATTTCATTCGATTCAATTGAACTATATGGTTCTTAATTAAATCATAATTAATTCAATCAAGATTCACCTAACCTAATTTGAATAATGAAAGTTTGGCTTATCTAGTATTTGAGCCTAGCATCTTAGCCCACATATTAATAATCAGTACGAGTATGAGATAGGAAGTATCATATCCATTACCATCCTATATTTATGTAAGTAATATAAAATGTATTCATCCCCAACTCATTAGCGGCAGATCCTTATAGATATCCATACAAGTGGGTATAATTGACATCCCCACATATGTCAATAATGGATATATGCTTGAAGAATAAATAAGACGGGTAAAATGACATTAATATTAATATTACATTTGTATCATTCTATTATAAAATTAATTTTATTCTAAATAATTGGCTAAACTAAATTAAATTTTCAAGTAATGACCTAAAATTCATCATAAATATGCCAAAAAATACTTGTTAAAACAATCATCGGACATTAGCTTACTCTCGACTTGGCTCACAAAGTACATCATTCGACCTAAAGGAATCTTGTTTGGACTTCATTAAATAAGATCACACGGTCATGCCAACGGGTATGTATCAAACCATGCTCAAACCAACTCAAATTCACATACGTAGAAAATGTTACTACTTACGATTTAAGTTATTAGGGAAAATCCTAATTTTATTTCATTTAGAATTTAGGTATCATTTACAAGCAAAGTTTGAAAATAATATATATATATATATATACATATATTAGGTAAGTTATATTTTAAGAAATAAAATTTTGACAATTATAGTCCAATATTATACACAAATATTCGGTAAGGCTATGTTTGAAATAAATATTGATTTGGTTAAAATTATAAAACTTAATTTATATAATTTTTAATTTGATTTAAGTCACATAAAATATGAATATGGGTTAAATATAGAATATGATTATTTATTATTTTATCATGAAAAGAATTAAGATTATGTCTTGTTGGGAGAAGTAGGATCTTTTATAAAATCCCCTTTTGACTCTCCTTTCAATCACCAAGAAACATAATTGATTATAGGGGGAAAAAAAGGCTATAGGAAGGGAAGACATGATGAAAGGTATTGATCCTTATCATTTCTTATTGATAATTTTGATATCATACTTAGCTAGTTTTGTATTTATCGTATGATATGATCGTTTAAAGCATACAAAGTAATTTATATTGTCTATCAAATATTTACTAAAATATTTACTTGTGAGTTTTCTAATTAAATATTTTACTTGACCTGTCTTCTCTTTTGTAGGTCCTTAAGGGACCGTAAGAAATTTTGTGGAGATTGATTCTTTACATATGGACACATAAGGATGTTATATGATCTTGGCAAAACCAACTAAGTTCATGATAGATATATATCTTTTTTGATATATTTCTTCGTGTGGATTCTACATAGTATATTCTATATGAAAATTAACATATTTAAATTAATTTATTATATGAATGAAAATTTAAAGTAGTTGCTTTTAGCATAGAGGTGAAATTTTATGTGGCCAAGGGCTAGAGACAAATAGTTGCCTTAGTGTTAATAAAAAAATATTATTTTTTTTATAAATTTTAAGTGATGGGGATAATAAAAAAAAATTAAGCGGTGAGGATAAGATTTAATCTTTAGTCATTCGAAAGTATTAATAAAACTTAAGCCTTAGTATTAATGAAAGAAATCTTTTTTTTCTTTTGCAAACGATAAGTGATAAGAATTAGGTTCGAAAAATCTTAACTAGCTAAGATGGCTTAAGATCCTTAAAAAAAAATTCTATATTGAATCAATCGGGAGTCAATTAGATTTCATGCTGATGAGGCTTGAGGATTCATTTTATTTGAGGACAAACATTTGTACGATTCTTATGACATGTTGACAGTCGAGAATTTACATTCAACAGGTATAGTAGCATTAGTTGAACAACATTTGTACTATTTTTATGACATGTTGATCTGTCATCTTACTTATACATACATATATCATTTAAGTATAGTTAATATATACTTTGTCATTAATACTTATCTGACATAAAATGATTAACTCATCCTATTAGGTGAATAAATGTCTCCCTTAATTCATTGTACTATCCGTAATAACATAAAATGATTAATTCATATTACTTAATGATTCTTCCTTATTATGAATACCTCCATTAGTATTCATGGAAATAAGTTAACTGACTGTTGCTCAAGGCTCAAGCTCTGGAGAAGCAAAGGCAAAGGAGGAGCCAAACAGGTGCAGCTCTTGCAAGAAACGGGTTGGTTTGACTGGTTTCACTTGTCGATGCGGGAACCTTTTCTGCGCTGCCCACCGCTACTCGGACAAGCACGCTTGCTCGTTCGATTACCTGAGGGCGAACCAGGACGCAATCGCCAAAGCAAACCCTGTTGTCAAGGCTAAAAAGCTTGATAAGATCTAGAGATGTGGAGTAAAGCGAACGTTGAAATCATTAGTCAGTAAGATGCGTCTTAATTGTTCAGAGCTTGGTTTGGTGATTGTTATTACACCCTGATAAGATCTATTCTTTTAATGCATAACACTCCATGTTTTGGTGCATAGAAGCATTGGCTAGTCCAACATGTTTTAATTATGCTTCGTTGCAAAGATTATGACTGCCTCATCTAATTGATAAAATGCAATTTGAATGGAAGAGATAAAAAAAAAGCTGCTTGAATCATAAGGCTGAAATTTATATAAGCATAATGTACGAGAAAGTAGAGTATATACTCTGCAATAAATTATCAGAGAGCTGGTCACATGAAATTGTGAACGAAGCTCCTTCAACTTCCACTCCACTAATCGTAACAATATATTAATTCTGCTCTGTACAAACTGGAGTTATATGCCAGTATGAAAGCACCATCACTTGCTGTTCAGAGTTCCGTCTTCAACTGGTTCGAGTTCAGCGACACTGCAAAACCAAGAAGGATGCAGTTCAGTGTTTCATCGATGATGCATGTCTAGATATGCATAAATGTCTAAAATAACAATAACCATGCCCATTGATGCAGGTTTCTTATTACTTAAATAGACTGAACAAGCATATCTCTCTCTCTCTCTCTCTCTCTCTCTCTCTCTCTCTCTCTCTCTCTCTCTATATATATATATATATATATATATATATATATATATATATATATATATATATATAATATCGTGTTGCATTTCATTCTTCCAAGGGGTATATATGTAAAGGCCTCAAAAAATAGTATGATAATACCATCTTTCATATGAGGTATTTCTATCTGTTTATGTACAAGTGTAAATAGAGGTGGGTAAAAGGAAAATTTCTCTTTTCATATATGAGGTAATGCACCACTGACTTCCAGATGAGGCGAACATGAATGAACCAACTAAAACAAAAATAATAATTGCATTCTTCTGTAACAAGGCCTTCCCATCGATTTCATATGAAGTGAGGAACATCAAAAGGATTTTGCTGAGTAAAAATGCTTGAACTCATGATAAGTCAAGCCGCTCGAGATCTTAAGATTAGTTGTCAATTGTCGAGTTAGAATGTCAAAAGTAAACAGTAAAAGTTCCCGACATCCAGGAAAAGATTCCAACCCAAAGTCAAAATACAGCAACTAGCTAGTTTAAAATCGTCCAGAGTGGTGGCCAAGATGCCTGTCAGAGTAATATCAAGATCGTCAATTAATGACTTGGCTTCGACACACAATGGTACATGAGTTGTTCGGCACCGAGCTTGGTTGGTACCAGCTGGGCTTAGTAAAACCAAGTGTGAACATCCAAGACCTAGGGGAAAAGACAGTCTTTGATGGTGAAGCATAGCGAAGAACACAAGAAGCAAAATTTGACACGAAATGGAACCAACAGAATTGCTATGCTGCCATCTACTTGATATAAATTAAATAATCAATAGGCTTGTACAGGACTGATTGTGAATTATGAGGTAGGAACAGGGGAAAGACAGCCACTGCACAGACAAGAGAGTTATGACACCAACTTTTTCCTTGAAGGCCCAAGACCGTCAGAAATAGAAGACAGACAGTTGTACATGGTGAGGGAGGAAATCTACATGCCAAGGGGACCATTGGGACCAGATTTGAGAAAGGTGTGGTCCGGGGCAGGCCGATTAAACAACAGGCAGCCCACGTTGCCTGAGGCAATCATTTATGGCTTTGGGCCCGACAATGCCACCCGACTGGGACAGCAGCAGTCAGAAACCAAAAGACAACGGATCTCATCTCTGTCCTCCCAAAAGTTCTTCCTACACTCAGTTCGGAGCCCACGGGATGATTCAAGACGTGCATTCTCGATACGTGCCAATTAAGTATAAGAAGATGAAATAACGGGAAATTTGTGCAGGAATTACCGGAGCTGGCGGGATCGTAGCCGACGAGCGAAGCCCCGGGGTTGAGGAGGGCGTGCGGATGGGCGGCTCCATCCCTCGTCCACGCCGTCGAAGACTGCTGAGTTGGCCAGACATCGACGTGCCGGATTTGCGGCTGCGGCAGCCAACGTGCTCCGTTCGCCGTTACCGGGTGCGACGACCACAGCACAGGATCCAAGGCCACTCCTCCCCTCCCATTAGCCGTCGCCAGCGGTCCACACTGCCATCAACGACCACGTTTCAGGTCACACTAACTCGTTTCCAGTCTTCGAGAACGGAAAATCGCAAGAGAATATTTCTAGCCCTTCCACATGGGATTCAGAAAAGATGCGCAGAACGGAGAACGAGAAGTTACCTCCGCCGATAAAAAGCTGTCGAGGCCGCCAAAGTCGATCCTCGGGTTGACGGCCGCTAATCTCATCGACAGGAACTGCGAACCACAGTGGAGAAATCGGTGATCTCATCATTATTTCTCTCGTTTATCTTATCTTAAGCTAATAATAACAACGGAGGGGCTTTTTGGTGAATTCCAGCTGATACAGCTGTGCGAGCGACAACACTTGTGGTGGAGCGAGTAGTGTACCTCAACTTGCCTTTGAAGCGACTGTACGTGATTGATGATTTCATCCAGCACCAAAGCCGTACCTGTTATCTGCGTCACGGACAGACAGATTAGATAGTTCACTCTCAAGTCCTTTTTTTTCTGTCTCCGAATGAGAGAGAGAGAGAGAGAGAGAGAGAGAGAGAGAGAGAGAGAGTTCTAAAAGACCAACAGCTTAGTCGTTTGTTTCAGCCAAAATTTGGTTTTTGATTCTGATTTGGGAAAGAAAAGTCGTTCAATCACAATTAACAACAATCCCCGTCGTGGGTCTGCACAAAAGCTGCTTAGCAGAATAATAATAAATGGTTTCCACACTAGGCACTAGCATTTAAGTAATCCAGTGGCTCCCCCTTTCTGCGTGATGATGTGCATCTTTTAATATACGTGTGTCAACCGCAACATACCAAAGTCTACTCAAGCGCCCAAATCACATCGTGTCCCCGTCTCCGTCACTTTTCCTTCACAGGCGCCTAGAGCATTGAGCCGCACTTTGCGCTCGATTGCCCACGTCCGACCCACTTCGTTCGCCGCCCCATACCTCCTTTACCCACGATCTAACCACATCGAGAGACTAACGGGCCTTCAGAGGACTATCGGATCAAAATCCAGATCCGACCTGCGGGATAAGGTCAGTGAACGAGTTCGACACATTGATCGACTCTAACAGGTCGGATCACAAGTGGATATACCCAGACCCGAACAGGGAGGCCACCTAGTTAGAAAGGGCCCCAGCCGAAGGACAGACAAGGTCGCTTACGAAAGGAAGCCGACCGAACCAGATCCAAATTAAATGTTAATTAAGAAAATGAGTAATGAGAAAAATACCAACCTTGCTGCACCCGGGAACTAATTCTTGGAGAAGCTTCATCCTTGCATTTATTTTTTCCCTCCGCGCCTACAATAAATTAAAGAAATAAATTAATAAATAAATGAGCTAAAGGAATTAATTAATGGATCATTAGGCCACAAATGAAGCAGTAGTACTCTCTCAGCTAAGCTGTGGCTATCGGTGGCTTGGCCTCGGCGAGCACGGACGTGAACATAGGGGAGCTTCTCACCATCGGTGTTCTCCGCCGCCGTCTCCTTCGCTGCTGCGGCAGTGTTCTCCTCCGTGCTCTTGCTCTTCTTTGCGGGTCCCTTCGCCTGCGTCCCAAGGGAGGAAAATATATCATCCCCACAGCTACAAGAGGAGGTTACCTTACGGGGAGAGGGGAGGTTCTCGGTTTACCTTGCTCTTCTCGCACTCCTTCCTTTTTGCCGGCCGCTGAGTCTTCTCGGTAGGGATAGGGAGGAGAGGGGGGGAATCGGAGTCCGGGGGCTCCGCCTTGAGCCGTGGCGAAGGGCCGCCGCCGGAGCTCAACGCCGGTGAATCTTCGACGGCGAAGACGGAGAACCTTGCGGCGCGCTCCACGAGGGCCGCGTTGGAGGGGAAGGTGGGGGAGCAGCCAAGCGGAAGGTGGAGGGGGCCGGCGGCGTGCTCGCCGAGGTGGAGCCGCCACAGCTCACCTGTAGGGGAGGGGGCCGCAGCAGAGCCGGGGGCCTCACTGGGGCCCGTCTCGTGGAGGAGCTCCACGGCTTGGTTGGCTGGGAGGCCGAGGAGCGCAGTGAAGGAGCCGCCAGCCGCGGGGGAGGAGTCCAAGCTGGGGTGGACAATGCTGTGGATCTCCTCCTCGAAGCGTAAGGATTCCGCAATTTCCGTCGTATAAGCCCCGGAATTCCCGGATCCGACGCCCGAGCTCCGCGCTGGCCCCATCGGCTCCCTCCAAACTAAACCGATCGCAGCCCAATTCGCCGAATCCCCCGCAGAATGCCACCGGAAATCCACAAATCGAACCGATCCCTCTCGATTCCTTCACCCGTTCCGCTAGATCGAAACCCCTGCTCTCGGGAGCGATTGGGGGGCACGTCGGATGGGGAGAAACCACCGCGGAAGGCCTCGAACCGGGAGAATAATACGAAAGGGAAGGCGCTAAGAGGAGGCGACCGGCGTCATCTGGAGCTCGCCTATGCGGTCAAACAGCTCTTCCTCTCTCTTCCCTTCTTTATCATCCCTCTCTTGTTTTTTTCTCTTGAGGCGGTTTCAACGGCCGCGCTCTGAAACGAACGTATGATAACCGTCTTTAAAAATTAGAAGGGGGTTGGGAGTACGGTCACCTTCAGTCGTAGCAAAAAAGAATCTCATCAAAGGTGAGGATACTTTTATGCTATTGGATCAAAATTCTGCTCACATTAACACAAAATACAACTTGAAAACTGTCTTAAAGCCTTTATCTCCAAAGAGATGGATTGACTCGTAGCAGCTACGAGCTTCCCATATTTGAAGATTCATGTGGAAAGATGATGTTTCTTTGCCAATCTAGAAAAATTCAACAAGCAGCTTCTGAGTAGACATGGCTGGCATATAATTGTCTCGGTAACCTCACCGCGGATTAGGTGTAGCACAGGCACGCGGCACTTCAGGGAAAGGCAACGGAACGGGGAACAGGAGCACGAAGAACGAGGAGGGTGCAGAAAGATGCGTACGTAGGAGATTACGGGACTTTCTTTATTTCTTGTTCCCTGTTCCGTTCTCTGCTCTTCCTCTCCGTGTTCATATGCCATGGCGGGGAGGGGAGAGGTGGGAGATCGAGAATGGCGATTCCGAAGGGGGCGGCGACAAGGGCGGGACCGCCGGCCCCGAACCGGTGTACCTACGGCTGCCGTCATGCACACGTATAAACATACGGCGCGGGCGTACTCGCACCGTATGAGGCGGGGTGGGGACGAGAAGAAGCGGTGGGGGCGAGATAGCCGACAGCTTTTCTTTAACAGAGGCCTCGACACGTCGCTCTCTCGCATCGATACGGGATAGCAGTGCGGGCAAGTTTCACTGCGGGTAAGTCGTCCGCCTGCGTTTTCTAACACCGGATCTCCTCTAGCTTGTGAGGTATACTTCTCGACACCAGTTTTACCAGTGGCATGTATAAGTACAGTAAGCATTTATGACGCTGTCCATCCCACCCTATCATCTCCACCAGATCAAAGCGTCCACTTTAAGGGGTCCATCTAGATGGACGGCCCTGATCAACCGAGGGCGCAGTGATCCTTGCTTGATCCCGAGTGTACTGCGTCTGCTACAGTACGTGCGCCGGTATGGTGAACAGGCATACGGTGCGAAGACGTAGACAACGGGGGCTTCTTATGGGGGTGGGCCATCAGGAAACACCGTATGTAGATCGAGTCAGCCTGTGACACGTATTCTGGCCTGTATGATCGAGAGATTCCGAAAGTATGGCGACTCGGCTTCAATGCTGCTGCGAATCAAAGACAAGAAATGGTGATCGCAACATCAATTTCTAAGAAGAATGATGGATGTTTAGAAGGAAAGAGAGACCTAAAGTCAAGTTCTGGGCTGCAACTCGAGGTACAATTGTGTCGTAATATATTTTGCAAGTCCATTTATGATATATAGGAATTTAGTTATGTATTTATGTTTGTAGGTAGCTCATTTTGCATCACATTTAATGAAGCTTATAAGGTTTCTGAACATCGTATGGGATGCATCACTAAGAAGTTAAATAGAAAAAATCTCATGGAAGAGGTGTAACATGAGATTAATTTCACATCGAAAATAGATAAGATTAAGACTAGCCTATTATAAAGATCTGATAAATATAATATTATCAATTTTTATCTTAAGTATTTTGATTAATTATTTAGGTTAAATAAAATTAATAGATCAATTAGTCTATCAGACGTAAGTTATGATATCATGATATCAAAACCAATCTTATAGGAAAGAGTTACCCGTGAATAGAATCAGAAAATTCACGTTGAACAACTAGAGTTACGTCCTATATACATCATATTAGGATTTGATTAAAATTATAATATCTCAAATTAGTTCCACATCAAAAGTAAATAAAATTAAGATTAATTTATAAGAGTTTGATAAGTATATTATTATTAATTTTAGCTTAAGTATTTTGATTAATAATTTGTGCTATACGAAGTTGAGAAGTCTGTTAATCCATCAAACCCGAATTGTGACAAGAGGAGATATGATTATACTTATTGAAGATTAGCGACAATATTTTTTATGAAAATATTATCATTTGTTAGGGATTTAAAGCTGTTTTGCACCGGATAAAATGCTAAAGATCATTTTGATAGACTAAATATGATTTTGATGATCATTCTAAATGTTATTTGATATATAATCTATCTTAATAATTTGTTTGTGTAGGTCCAAGTTTTTTAAGGAGAGTGTCTAACCTTTTTTTGATGTCTATTTCTGAAATATATTTTTGTTCTTAGTAAATAATGTAGAGTTTTTATCCCTAAAAATGAGTAATTTATTGGAAGACAAGTAAATGTCTGTAAGTGAAGATAATTGTTGCAAAAACAGTTTGAATCAATGATCCATAATGGAGAAAGTGGGCAGAAACTTATCCGCCCATAAATTAAGCCTTGTGGGTTGCATCTTCCCATCTTTTGTTTCTCGAAGTAAGTCTTCATCGAGAGTGATGGGCTGACGAAAACCAGTCTCCATTACTTCTACCGTGCCAAAGCACTTTCTTCTCGTCTCTCTGTCTCATATCTCCTAATTGAGCTCCTGGAGGGCTGTCAATGGTTGTGTAGTCCTTTCCATGTCGTCCATTTGACAGCCTTCTACTATCACAACACATGAAGTTAGAGCATGTCATGTGTTGTTACGCTGCTCATATCACCGTGAGAAATAAATGTGGCTGATCAAGCATTTTGAGTAGCACCCTCACAACATCTATCATCCCTGACATAGTGCTCGACTATAAACATGTTCTCCGATGAACCCAGCATTACCCTCATCCTCTTGTCTCCTTGGCTACTTCTCCTCACCTAGTGCACATGTATCAGAAAGCTTCGGGGCTTTGATTGTCCAGACCAGTCTCAAACTGGTAAGCAACACAAGACCCTAAGGACTACTCTGAAGCTGATTTAGCTTGAACTGGTTGGCTATAGCTTTGCAACACCTCTTTGCCAATGACCACAAGCTATCCTCAACCTTCTCAAGCCTCAACTGGCTGAATGAAGAATTTGGATTTCCATTGAATCGAGCCAACCATGTTTTGTTGTGGGCTGAGATGTCCACATGACCAAACACAGTCCAACTATTTATATTTTTGTATTGTTTTAATAAAAATCATCACATTGGCCATATCAATTGGAGCTGGAAATAAATAGAAGTTGAAAATAGCTTCTTGATCTTTTCAAGATGAATAATATTTTCTTTCCCTGGATGTTGATATACAAATATCTATGCCCCAGGTTGAAGATTGGCAGTAGCCGATCATGAAGCTGTTTTCCAGGTTGAAGACAACTTCATGTTCCATGGAATGGAGAGAACCACAAAAATTGCACCTACTGACAAACATCAGAATGTCTACATGGCCTATGTGCTTATGGAAGTCTTTTTTTATTGGACATCCCTGGTGTCATGCTAAGCTCCATTTCTTAAACATGTGAGGTTGATATATTTTAAAGCAGTTTGCTGTAATATAAAATAAAGATCAGAATCAACAGCATGCCTGATTCAGTTCATCATCTTGAATTCTTGATTCTGAAAGCTACTTGTTATTGTAGAAAACATGCCAGAATCAGCAGGAGGCCTGAGTCAGTTCACCAATCCTTGATTCTGAAAGCAATCTGCTGTTGGAAATTGGGAAAAGAAACAAAATTAGAATCAACAGCAGGTCTGATTCAGCTCCTCTTGAATCCTTGATTCTTACACCGATATCATAATCTTTAGCAAGCTTGGATCACCTCATTCTGAATCCTTGACTCTGAACATGATTCGCATCTCGAGCTCTTGATTCTGAAAGAAGCCGTGTCATCGGTGTCTCAACTCTAATCAATGAAGTAGCAAGAGCTATTAAATGTAATGGGAAGTTGCAGGACAAGTACATATTCTAATCATGTATCAGTAGCTCAAAACTGGAAGTAATCTTATGTCAGTAACAGACGAAGAAGCGTACAAGCAACCACACTAGCAGTAATGCTGTTCGCGAACATCAGCAGAGCATCAAAGAAGGTGATCAGGGATTAAAGAACTGCTTTGCCATGTACTGCCCCAACTAGATCTGCCAAATCTTGTGGTAGATCGAGAACCTGAATGCATGACGCAGGGAATAGAGAAATGATCCGAAGTTTCCTCCCATGGCACGTTCCCAAAGTCGTGTCATCGCAGCACAGAATCCAATAATGTTACGGAGTCTGAGGGAGTCCACCAATGAGGAGGGAGGGACGTACCATTGTCTCATGCTGACTTTGCAACGACAAATGTGTTTGATCCCACTGGCAGCAGCGAATGGACGGCCGTGATTGGAGGTTCTCGTGGTTTCCAACATGTAGAAGTCAGCGGTGTTTCGTTTATGGGTGTCCAAAGGAATGATATCATATATCGGACGAATTTATTTTGGAAGAAATCCTTAGTTTTTAAAAAAATTTACAGACATTTCTATTTTTTTTAAAAATTATAAATTATTTTACTTTTGTCTCTATAGTAAATCCATCAACAACTCCGACGTACATCTTCATCGTTATTTTTTATATTATTTTTATCTTCATAAATCTCTATTGAGTATATTCCTATATGTTTCGTACTAATTATTATTGTTCGTAACTTATTAAGATAATCCAAAATTGATAGGACAAAAGGAGTTAAATTAACGTAGCGTAACAATGACGTGTCATGGGTGAAAATCATGATAATAAAATATAAAAAGAATCTAACAACAAAGGCGACGGCTAAGATAATAATATTTATTTTTTTTTTAAAAAAATATTTTTTTGATAATTTTTTAAAAATAAAAGTGTTAATCAGAAATTCTTTAAAAATATTTTTTTTTCGTAAATTCGCTCTAAGATATTTATATCGTGTGGGAGTGTCGCTGTTGCTAATATCTGCCCTCCGATGACAACGAATGGTGGCTTTTCCATAGTCAAAGTCTTCCTTTTGCTTGCAGGACTTTTGGGGTTCTTAAAGTTAATCTCTCTCTCTATTTCGTCACGCGAATTGGGTCTCTCTTTGAAGCTTCTGGAGGGGAGCGACGATCTTTGTCTCCCCTCTTTCTCTCTCTCGGTCTTCGGGAAGAACGTGAGTGCAAAAAAAAAAAAAAATCAAATCTTTCTTCGAATTTCACTCTTACAGGGATTCTTTATCATCGATTTCGAGAAAAGATCGATTTTTGGCGGTGGAAGAGACGTAAAGATTGAAGCTTTGTTGTAGAGGCGCGATGAAAATGGACCGATCCGACGGCGGGGGACGCGCGGCGGTGGTGGCGATCGAGTGCGTGGCGGGGGGCAGCAAGGCGGAGGAGTGGAGCGGGGCCGGCGGGGAGACGGCGGCGCTGCAGACCGGGGATATCCTGGAGGAGGTCACCTTCGGGGGCTCGCCTCCGGTCCAGGCGCCTTTCAAGGGCGGGCGGGCCGGGGTCATGAAGTGCCTCCACTCCGCGTTCAAGCGCGGCGACACCTCCGTCCTCCTCAAGGCCCGCCGCGGCGGCGGCGGCGGCGGTGGCGACCCTAGCGCCGTCATCATCGAGCTCCACGCCTGCGTCGTGCCCCACCCGCCGGCAGGGCGGCGGCAGTACCTGCTCCGCTCGATCCGCGACCCCAATTACGCAGTCGCCCTGGCCGACCGCTCCGAGTCCGAGTGCATCGCCTTGCAGAGTAAGTAATTTCTCCTCCCTTCCTCTTTCATTTGCACATAAGCCCCTCCAAAGTTTCGAACAATATATTAATGCAATTGTCAAGAGGCAAAGATGAAGTTCTGCTCTGATAAATCTATAAGCAATAGTTTCACCTTCTTTTACTGTGTTTTCTTTTGGTGTTAAACGGGAATCAAATTCCAAGAATCGATTCATTCTTCTTCAATTATAGAACAGATCTTATGGAAAGAATGTTTAGAATAACATTATAGATGCAGATCATTCGCATACAAAATACTAAGTCTCTCTTGCAGGAGCTCTCCTTGTGTAACATATAATTGTTAATTCTGAACCTTTTAGGTTTTATTTGATTGTATCGAAAGAATGTTTCAGGGGTGAGTCTACAACTTGCGATTTGAAGTTTAAGATCTGTTTCTGTGTATAGAGAAGTATGAGGATTTCAGGATGTATGTCAAACCTATTGTGGTTAAGTATTGATTTCATTGGCCTATTACGAAAAACTATTGTGGTTGATATTGATTTCATTGGTCTATTTTTCAATTGATGGCTAGAAAAAATGAAGATGAAAGTTCTTCTTTTGTGTTGTTTCAGTCAGTCGGTAAAATTTTACAAACCTGTGATCGAGATATTTCTTGTACTTAAATTGATCAGTGATTAGGTTTCTTGGCTGAGAATTTTTATGTAGTTTTCATACAGACTTGACGTATCTAGTGAATGACTATCTGATTTTTGGAGTTTTCTTTTTGTAATCCATAGGAATTGGGTCGGGATCCCTTTGTAAGAATAACGTAATTATTTCGTAATCGGCTTGTGGGACACTAAATTTATGTATTGAGACCTCGTGAAATTTGTCACGACGCATAGAACCAATATTTTGCTCTGTAAATATGCTTATGTGAACTCGAAGGGTGAAATGAAGGTTTATCACCTTCTTTGTTTATATATGTCGTTTGGCCTTTACAGAAGCAGATACTCCATGGACTGTACTAGATTCTATTCAACAGCGAAAATTTTGTCTGATTCTTTTTATTTCCAGTTCTCCACATGTACTGTTGTTAGTCTAATGTCAAATAAAATTTGGCTTCTAGGGTACATCCACAGGGATGATTTTTGAATAAGATTTGTTTTGAAGAAAGCAATGGATCATGGACGGTATTCTAGAGAACCACTCGCATGCCACTTCTTGGTGATTGCAAGAAATGTTGCCCTGGGTAATTCGGATTCTAGATCCAGTCCCCAAAGTGTTAGAATAAACATTGTGCATCTTCCAAGTACACAAAACATACTGTGGTCGCAATAAATATTTCTAGGATTTGAATCCACATGAGTAGATGCTTAAGTTCTTATCGGCAGTTAAGATCCCTGCTGTATCTGTAGATTGCTTCGAAGAAGATGCATTATAGCTTCGCTTCACTGGGATTAATGTTAAATTAGTGCCATTAAGAAGTTAACATTAAGTTAATAGCTTATTTTGATATGGCTATTTGAAAGAGCTGGCAAAGGATGCTGCCAGATCGGGTTTCATCTTTCTCAACCTAATGGTTTTTGTACTGACCGCTTCTGAAAAGGGTCAAGGAGCTCCAGGGTGGTGTGTGTGCTGAGCAACACACAAGTCCAGGATGGTTATGTCTCGTATCCATGGGAGAAGAAGATGAAGGAGTTATTGCGCACCTCGAACTCAAGCTGTTTTCTTTCCATGCTCATCCTTCCCAAGGCATCCGATCCTTCAGGCACCCGCTATAGCTCTCTCGAGGACACCTTATCCCGAGCCAATGCTTGGTTCAACTCCTCGCAGGCATCAGGGGTCCCCATTGCCTTCAGCAGCCTCCAAACTGAGGCCCTGCTTACTAAGGTAATCTGAGCACAAGCTCCAGATATCACCCAATGTTGTTCTCTTCACCGGTCTTCTTTGAGTTCTTCTGTTTGTAAATTGAAAGTAATTCTAATTTTGTCGTGACAGATCTCAGGAGAGACGGCTTCATCTACGGTAAACATGGGATCACTGGCTGACCTCTCAAACTTGGCAAATGTCAGCCTCTATGGATTTGAGGATTACCATGGAGTGGACATTGGGGTGGTAAGAGCTGTTAGGCTTTGGTACACTCCAAAAGCAGGGGAGATGCCATTGGAAATTATACTACAGGAAGGCGATACGAAGCTTGGCTTTGCGATTAGTCGCACCGAAGAGGTTTTCTTTAACACCTTTTGACAAATTCAATTGTTGGATTTGTTTTGTTGGTTGCTCGTTCCTTAACTTTCCTAATATCATTCATCCCTTTCGCCAGAATTGCTTGAATCTTGACAGAATTTATGGACCCTAAGTCTTTGAAATGCTACTGCCATTTTCTTCAGCAAATGTTTTCTCGTGCCTTCAAACATGTCATAGCTTCAAGATCCTAAATATGTTCTGAAAGACGATAGTTTTTTTAACAGGGTTTTATCTACATATCGTCCGTAACGGATGATAACAGCTCAGGAGTTGCTGCAGCTCGATCGGGACTCAAAGAACTCTTCAAAGAAGCTTCGGAAGCTTCAAAGCGACTAGTGATCTCAAGGGTGGGGGACGAGAAGGTCCTTCCATGGATGGTGTCCACATCAGGAGCCATCAGGTGCTTCGACACGGTCTCCCTCAGCCAGAAGCTCTCACTGCACCGACACGCGCTGAAGCCCATTTTACTCCACCTGCTCATGTGGGAGACGCCTCCTTCCAGTCCGACGAGCATGGCCAAGAGTTCAGAGGCAACGGCACCATCATCGCTGCCATTTGAGCTGTCACCAACACCGTCTCTTGTGCCGCCATCCCCAGTGGATAAAGTGCTGCAGGATTTGGTCTACAGAGGCGGTGCCGAGGGCGGTCTCACGAGGGACACCGCCGGAGATGTGTCCTTCAGATTCCACAACTTCTCAATTACCAGGAACTGGGTCTGACCTTGGCCTTCATGTTCTTCTCGTCTCTGTACATAAAGAACAAGTCCTCTGCCTTGAAGCAACATCACCAGGTAACAACTATTACAGATTGAAGTGTAGAACCGAAGTAATAAAGGAGCTCTCAGACTGTAAATGTAGCATTGCAGCTTGCAGCTTTGACTTCTAAATGTGGTTGTAGAATTATAAGTCAACGGCTTTGCGTCGATCCATTCTAGCAAAATTCCGAGTTTGTCAGTGTTTTCGTAAAGACATGTAATGATGATTGGATATAATGCAAGTGAAGTTATTTTTGCCTCATTTAATGGATGAGTGATAACTTAATTCTGATGAAAGTGCAAACGAGAAAGATTATAAGATTTGACTTGGAGGCATGGTGGCTTGTGCTGCTCGTTGACATTGGTTTGACTTGGGCTGTAATAAGTCTGACATGGGCCTTCCTCTTTGATGGGCCGAAACAATGTTGTGGTATTACGATGTGCCTCAGGAACATGTGAACGTAGTCGCCATCACCCCTTTCTCCCACCGTTGTCACCGTTTAAAGCAGATAACGCTCCTCATCTCTTTCCCTGCTTCGCCCCTCTTCCTTCGCCCGCCCCAAAAACCCTAACTCGCTCTTTGCTATAAACCCTACACCTCAATTTCCTTGTTTCTTCGTTCTCTGGAAGGAATGGCGGCGATCTCGTCGTTCTTGTCTCCCAATCTCTACCATAACCCTAGGGAATGCAGCGGAATCCCCAAAGCATCCGCCTGGCTGGGTGCCGGAGCTTCTCCTGCGAACTACCGATCATTATCCTCCTTCTCTTTGTACTCTTCTGCTTCTTGCTCTGTCCGCAGGAGGAGAGCTTTTTCCATCTTGGCCGTGGATTCCACAGCAACGGCTGAGCCGGAAGCCGCGCGGAGGCTCTACGTGGGGAACATCCCAAGGACCGTGGACAATGAGGAGTTGACCAAGATGTTTGCGGAACACGGATCTGTGGAGAAGGCCGAGGTATTATGACCCACTTTTTCCTTCGTTTTGTGATTGTTTCCCCTTAGAACTTGAGAACTTCAATTGGTCGTAGGTCATAAAGCTTCTTTCTTGGAGGGGATTTGGCAACAATTATTGGGTGTACTGTGATGTTGATTTGTTTTCGTATATTTAAACTTTTAACAGACGTAATGATACTTTGAATTCTCTGCTTGGATGTTTGAAGTTGATTGTCTGCCACATTCTACAATGAGAGTTTTTACTTCTCTGGATTTCTTTCTTCCTATTTTAGCTCTACAGCTTCGTGATATACCGAGTTTAATTTGGAATTCCTCTGCCTTGTACTATGTAAAAAAAATTAATAAGAGCTGTGTTTGGTAGCAAAACCGCTGCTTTCACCCTACCTAGTTGCCAATTGGAGAGCTAGAAGTAGAGCTTTAAAAAACACTCTCTGCCACGAATGAAAGCTGCCTCAAATGTTTCATAAGCAATGTTCTGCAAATTCTTTCAGCATGCTCATAATATCGTCACTGTAATAACTGACATTAATCTGCAAGTTGATCATGGGCAGAAGGTTCGGTTCCTTGCTTTCTCTAAAACCATGTTATGTATGCCTGATCAGATTCTAGGAGAATCTAATATGTCATGTGTTTTCTCTTTCAGGTTATGTATGATAAATATTCTGGAAGGAGCCGGCGTTTTGCATTTGTGACAATGAACTCTGTAGAGGATGCAAATGCAGCTATTGAAAAGCTCAATGACACTGTAAGTTTGTGAGGTTTGTTTGTTTGTCCCACTTTATGGACCATCAGATATGGGACAATTTTACTTGATATTTAGGGCATTTAGTTTACATTCATTTGCTATATGGACATGTTTGAGCTCAAACATTAAATGCAACCTGGCGTCAGGAAGTTGGAGGTCGGAAAATCAAAGTAAACGTGACAGAGAAACCTTTTCCAACCGTTGATGTATCCCTTCTCCAAGCTGAAGAATCGACGTTTGTTGACAGTCCACACAAGGTTTACGTAGGCAATCTTGCAAAGACGGTTACCACTGATGTGCTCAGCAAGTTCTTCTCTGAAAAGGGAAAGGTTCTTGGTGCAAAAGTATCCCGAGTTCCAGGAACTTCAAAGTCCAGTGGCTTTGGCTTTGTATCATTTTCTTCTGATGAGGAAGTGGAGGCTGCTATTGCATCATTCAACAATGCAGTAAGTTGTGCTACATCTTGTTCTTAATATTAGTTGTGCTACATTTTGAGAAAAGAACCACTTATAGTAAGTCTTGTTCGTTCTGTATCAACTAAAACCAACTAGCAAATCCATTGCACTATTTCAATGGCTTTAAAGGAATCAAATTTCAATTCCATAGTTTAGTAGCATTTGAAGCTTCTATTCTCTTATGAGAGGACACTTGTTCATTTAGGTGTTATGTGTGATTCCAATTCCTTTCTGCTTATGTATTTCTGTTTGCAACATTTAGAAGCCTCAGAACATTATTTTCTTTCCATCTTGCTCATATGATTTTACCACTAATGTATTAGTTGGGCGGCTAAAGTGTGAGTTAATCTTTAATTTACCCAGCTGATTCTTCTCATCAATGTAGAGTTCACTTGGAACCACTTCTATAGGAAACCCTAATAATCTCATATTCGGTTCTTCATTAGTATATAGCTCATAACAAACTTCTCCCTAGCACAACCTATCATTCAACACATGCCCTTTGCTTTTGAAGAGATATACTTTAGATTCTTAGGGTGAGATTTTGCTTGAACCATATCTTTCCTCCTAATGCTACACATTTTGAGTAACATGTAATCGACTCAAGAACAACCATCGTATGTGGCTGGAGTTTTTTTCTTTTTTCTCTAATACTTGGTCTTTTCAGATGTTGGAAGGGCAGAAGATTCGCGTCAACAAAGCATAATGTATTGCTTAAGCACCCTGGAGCACTGAAGCAGTCGTGTGTTTCATACAACATTGAAGGCCTATCTCCGGAAATTTTTCGTAAACTGTCTTGTAAGCTTGCTACCAAACATTTCCATCCCAGATTTTGAATACAAACATGAGCATTTCAGTGTCAGGCTTACTGTGTTTTTTTTTGGGAATTAGGTGCTCTGAATAAAGAATCTCTGGTCCATTTCTAATCCAAGTCATTTCTTGTTGACTCTTGTAAGTCAGCTGCAGCAAATTGGCATTAGGAGAGAACAAACAGCAATGTTGTTGAGAGAGACCTAAAGCCACCCAATTTGAGGTACTAATGGACTACCCTACACACTATGCAGTTTCGGATAGGTAGTTTATCAAGTGCCACCATCCATAATACAACATTACAAGGCCAACTTAGGACATGACATTATAAGTGCTCATCATAGATGTAAAAAGAAAAACCTTTGATCTTTAATATTTGTTGGAATGGATAGGAAAAGCAAAAATTCTTTGCAAGAACAAAATAAGAGCCTTTATTATGGTCAAAAGTTATATGAAAACCAGCTAAAGGACCTTAGAACACTAGCAGCATCATTCTTCTATATGTAAGAAAGATTCATCTATCCTTAATTCAGACAGTGTGATCATATGGAATTCCAAGTCTTGAATCCCTTTTTTGTACCATAAGAGTGGAAAAGCTAAGTGAACACACTCGAGTGTTGGAAGAAATTGATCATATTACACCAAGCATCCATTCAACAGGAATTTATCAGACAAAAATATCATCTTTAGTACGTGTTAGGAGACTGACTTGAGGAATGTTCAAAGCTGGTGAGCCTGTCCACACTTGAAATGGAACTGTGTGCTGCATCTTAAAGCTTACTAATCTATGATGGAAACTTGGTGTAATAGTTGAGCATCGTCGAAACTTTCTGCAGGACTATCTCCTGCAGACGAGACATCCATGTTTTCAGGCTGCACATGACCTATATTGCTTTTGGCTTGCTCTTCAAGCATCTGCTGCAGCTTCCTACTCTGTGCCTCTATTCTCATCTGCAGGTTCTTTTGAATCTACTCAAGAAAAATGAGACAAGACACAACTTGTGATGATTCAACATGAGAACGCCTATCAGAATCATAATAAGCAGGAAGAGCATCGCACCTGCAGTTGCTCATGAAGACGCACTTGGACATCTAGTTGAAGCCTCAATGCTTCTGTAAACTGCATGCCACTGCAACAGAATGGTAGCCTCTGATTAGTGAAAGATGCAACTGCAGCCAATTGATTCTTTTTGTGCATAAGATATCAATCAGAAATTACATTTTCGGATCGAGTTCTGCAACATTGGCAGCAGCTCTTCTTTCAAACTTGCCTGCAACATTTAGAGACACACACTGTGAAGTTGGAGATGAGGAAATTGACAAAGTAGCTGTAAGGGCACACCACACATAAACAGTGAAGAATATGAACATCTTTAAGAGCATACATAATACGGGCAAAACTATATTTTCTTCAAGAAATCAATCTAGCGCAGCATTCATGCTGTTGCCAGCCATTCCATGATTAGAAATTTCTGATACTCCTCATACCTCAACAGGAACAGCACCTATCTATCTATCTACTTAATTGTAGGCTATTTTTCACTTTGCTTTTAAGCTTTCATTCAGTGTCAACAATTTAGATATTTAACAATCCAAGAAACTCGTTTGTGTGATTTTTGATGCAAACTTGGTCCAATGCATTGCTATATTTTTTGAGACATGAAAAGCACAGAAGCTTAAGACTGAAAGTTCACATGAAAGACAGATGAGTCTCAAGCAGGAAAAGATTTTGTTCTGCATGCCAAACAAAACATTTGCAGGCCAAGTTTCCATCTTCAACATCTCTCGTTTTATCCATTTGCTACTGTAAATCTTAACTTGCTTCATAGAAGTTCGAACAACAGCTTATGGTTTAGGCTAAAGATTCTTACAGAAGAAGAGTTTTACCTTCTGCACGTTCTGGGATGTGCTTGGCAATCCTATATTTCTGCAAGACAAACCATCTCAGCTTGAGACCGCAGACTATGATGCATCAAACTATTCCCTACTCAAGTTTAGGATTACCTGCAAATGGCTCTTGACATGGTATATGGTTAACCCAGCTGAATTCATCAACTTCAGAATCCCCTTTGGAGTTGCTTCTGCAAGCGAACCCACAAGAATGATGATGGTTTAGGATCCGAGGAGAAGTCTAAACCAAATTCTACCTTGTAGAACAGGTAATCAGATCAAGCTACTTACTCTCGGCTCCTCCGAGGCGATTCGCACACTCCACAAACCGCTCATGGAGATCCTGCGTCCACCTTATTCGCGTTTTGTTGGAGAGAGCCGTGCCGGGAGCAGTCGACAAAGCCTTCGGCAGTTGCTTCTCTGTCTGAGGCTGAGAGTTCTGCTTTTCCATCGAGGAGCTTGATGGACCGCATCCGACCTTGGAGGGAGAACCGACAATTAAACAAGCAGGTTACGTGCGCTGCGGAAACCAATACCAAACAAGCACGAAGAGGAGGACAGAAAAGAAAAGAAGAGGTGGAGATACGTACAGAGGGATCATGAATGACAAGAGGTGGACTTGCGGCACTCCAACCTGCCTGTCTGCTCCCCGGATGAGGCTGGGGATCTTCACGTAGAAACTTACTGAAATCATCTCTGGAGCTTGGAACTCTGCTTTGCAGCATCCGAAGATTCAAGACAGAGTCTAGAGCATCATCCCTTGACCGATAACTAATACCGTCTTGCTCGAAGAATGACGCTGCAGGCTTGTTCGACGACCAAGCTTCCGAGGAAGTCCTCGTCGGTTTAGAGACGGATCGGTAGTCGAGCTGAGGCAAGCCCATCATTTGCTCAGCAGCATAGAAGGCGGCAGGAGAAGATCCAACACATCTCGAAGCAGGAGTGGGCAGATCAGGCGGCATGAAACCTCGCCTCGGTGCATGAGAAGAGAAGGGATTCCTTGCCACAGGAAAACAACACCCCAAGAAAGCGGGCGCCTTGTAAGAAAGGTCGGGAGCCTCAAACGGAGCATTGCCCAATGATCCAAAACAGAGGTCATGGAGATCATTCGTCTGGAGATTCATCGCAGACCGCCACAAGAACGATTGGAATTCCCGAGAAAGATTAGATCTTTGATCACCGGAACAACTCATTCACTCATTCTTGATCCACAAGAATCCTGAAAGCGAAGGCAGGCAAGCCACGGACGTTATTCTAGAGACCGAAAGCTCTCTGTTTGCAGGATCACTGTCCCCCATATTCCACGAGGCTTCAACGACAAGACAAGCATAACGCCCTCAACTAGCTGTTGAAGCAGAAGGCTTGAATGAAAACAAAAGCCCACAACAAATGAGAGATTGCTGTCATCAAGATCGAACAAGAAGCAAGCTTGACTGTCAGCTCTCTCTCTCTCTCTCTCTCTTTCGGATCGAGACAAGAGGCTGGAAGAAGGTGGAACTACGTTTCGGCCATTAATATAGCTCGGAAAAGGGAAGGTTGATCCTAACGAGGTGGGCCTTTCCTCAAGTACATAAAGAAGCAGAGAGAGAGAGAGAGAGAGAGAGAGAGAGAGAGAGAGAGAGAGAGAGGGAGGGAGAGAGATAGAGAGAGAACGCAAGAGAACAAATCTGAGAATGGAGAATCTCTTTGGAGTTATCAACCATGCTGACACCGGTGGCATTTTCTTTTTCCTTGCTCTTTTAGTCTATAATGATGATAATTAACGACAATATGAACAAATATGCATGAGAATTACATCCAACAAAAAAAGGTCAATATTTCCACTTTGGAAAGTTCGACATTGTTTTCTATTTTACTTGTTGTAACGAAAAGTCAACAAATAAAGAACAAAAAAAAAAAAGAAGTTCCAAAATCAAAGTCTAACAAAACCACTTGGAACACTTAATTTATCTATTTTATATTTTTAGGAAAAGAAGATTAGGGTTTGGTTTGGTGTTCCTCAGGTCATGTTCGGGGATAAAGATGATGGCCAACAACAGCACCCCTCTCTCCCCTCTCTCTCTCTCTCTCTCTCTCTCTCTCTCTCTCTCTCTCTCTCTCTCTCTCTCTCTCTTCTACGTGGGGATCCATGCACTACAAACACTCACGTCAGACAAGTCTGTATGTATCGACCTTATGAAATATTTTCTTCAGCTGGTGATGGAATAAGATGGGAAAAATATTATCACTTGAACCTAAAGAATAGTATCATTACAGCTATCAACACTCTCTTCTTGCTATCTCAAGGAGAACATTATAAACTAGTAAGTAATCCAAATCAAGAATTAATCCTTTGCATCATATTCTATTCTCAATCTAGCTAGCTGTATACAAGAGGACGGCCATCTCATTACAGATGTGATCCGATCAAGTGAGAAGATAAGTGTTGCTTTGAGATCTATGAACTCTTGTAATAAAAGATTACACCAACAATGAGGCACACCATATCATTTTCTATCAAGTCAAGGGAGCACAAATGACAGGTTTGCAGTAATCAAATGCACCCCTCTCACCCTTATCACAAGTCAGAAAGTGTTGTTCTCATGTAAACCTGCCTCAGTTGTTTGCAGTATTATGCTCATCATCATCATCATCATCATCATCATCATCATCATCATCATCATCATGCAAAACAGTCTTTTGTTTAGCAGCATTAAACATAATTTGTAGGCAGCTAAAACAGATTCATTCACAGGTTCATATTCAATATAAAAGAGGGAAGATAGTGAAGGCTTGGATGGATTCATCTTATAATTGTTAATAAGCTTGTGCTAGAACACCTAAAATATTTTTTTTATTTCTAATAACTAGATAAGCTTCTTAAATTAATCTAGTAACATACTGAAGGGAAGTACATCCCAGAGAGGCCATGTTCATCTTCCAGTTTGTAACTCTTTCAGTTTTGGTAGCACATCATTGATTCAGAGTGATTCAAAGTCTGGGACAAGGATCATTTGGTGTCTTGTTATCTAAAGGACTGCAGATGCAAAGTTTTCTGACTTCTAATGGTGAGCCTTTTCTTGGTGATTGGATTCTCATGTTGGGTAGTGAAGAAGGGTGGAGTCAGAATGTTGCCATGGCACCAAAAGAAAGCCTTTTTGGCATATGGAAAGATTGGTGATGAATTAAAGGTAAGTATCAGATGATGGGGAATAGACAAATGACTGGATGCTCTCATTAGAATAGGGGAAGTGAGACACAGAAAAGGAATGAAGGCTTTGCAGATTTGTTTAAAGCATGTTTGTATTAAATGAAGCTTCAATGTCATTTTCTAGTCATTAGGGAAGAAGCATTTGAATTGTTTGTATTATTGCCCTAAGCAACAATATGACTCTTTGGGTTCTGAAAGGACATCAATTATTGGATAGCTTTTTTCTATGAGACATCATGATCACATTCAAGCACATAAAAAGCTCACCAGATGTCATCATCCATCTTAACACTGAAAAGACATTGCAGCTTATAAAGAAGGAAATCAAAATCTTCTTCTCTTTCCAAGGAGAGATGCCAGAAAAGGATTTAGCCTAATAAAAACTTGGCTTTTGTGTCAGGGCATATGAATCCTTGCAATGGAAAATATAGGTAAAATTGTGATAAAAGTCATGAAAATTAAATGATAAAAAATATTTAATTTCATTGTCAATACATAATGCTCATCTCTTTCTTAGGAGAGATGCTAAGTTGAGGCATCAATAAAATGTTATTCATTCAACAAATTTAGGTAAAATTCTGATAAAAGTCATGATAAATGTGTGAAATTTCAGTGTCAAATGTATAGTGCTCACCTCTTATTTTTCATGACTTTTTTTAATCGACCATAACCATTAAGTTGATGGTTCATAAAAAAAAAAATATATCATGTATATTATTAGAAAAAAATATCATTGGACCTCATTGCCAGTCCGATGTGATCCTGATCCGTATCTACAGAATTGTTCGAGATGAAAAGTACCTCCTCTCAAAATAGAAACATCATGCTTTTGAGATGTTATTTGCATAAAGATCAAAGCAGGAAGAAACTTTCCAAACTAATTCATTCTTCACTCAAATTAGTCCTTATGTCAACTTTTATAGATTTATATTCTCCATTTTAACATCCATTTATATGGAGCTGAGAATATTTTGTACTTGATCTTGAAGAAAGAATATTATGAGAAACACAATCAACGAGTCTCTTTGTTAATAAATGTTTAAAATGAAAGTAAGATATTAAATAACATAGATTTTATTCGAAGAAACCTCTATTTATGGTGTAATAATTCTAACTATGATTTAAAAGGGATTTTTTTTAAATCAGATTTGATTCGAAAGAATTTGGTCTTTACCATATTGATAATTTTAATATACAGGAAATGTTTTTATGATATTATTAAAAATAATGTCACACTGTGTAAACCCTATAGGCAGTCCATAGGAAAAAGGAGAATTTTTTTTTCATATTTTAGATAAAAAAAAGATACTTTAGAAAATTCTAAAAAATAGGATTTCTTTCCAACAAAATCCAAAAAAAGAATTATTTTTTTTTCCTTCTAGAATTCACCCCAAGAACATATAGAAAAGAATGTGGGCCGTGACTTAAATTGTGAGGACAGCCATCACCTCATCGTCACCGATTGGGCTCGCAAAGCCCATGGGCTTTTCATGGGCTACTCGACCCGGGCCTAGGCCGCCACGTCGGATCTATGTTGCCTGGCGACTCAGAGATTAAAAGCCAAAGCTGAAGTGCAATCCGGGAAGTTCATATTTTTAGGTAGTTTACTTAAAAGAACCGCCTAAACGGCAGAATATTTGGGAAGACTATATAAAGCGGCCTGTCGAGCGCTGCACATCACACGGGTTCTTCCTCTGCCCTCTCTTCTTTTCCGTATCCCCTTCCCAAATCTGAACCCTAGACTCTCAAATCCTCTCTGAAACAAGAAGCCGTCACTCCCGATCCAAGAACTCAGATCACGGAGGCGATGGCCTTCTCTGATCGACCGCTCCTGTTGCCCCGGCATGGCGACGATTGGGGCGTTGGACAATCTCCCGAGGGAGATTCCTCGTGGTTCGGCAGTAGCTCTGTTTCCTTCTTGTTTTCTTCTCCTCGTTTCCCTTTTTGGATTGAAGCGATTATACTTTTAGGATTCTAAGATCGATCTATATCTCGTTCTCCCTGTTTCCGATTGCAGCTTCTAATGCCAGGTTGTGCTCGCCGATGTTGGAAGGGGTTACCGCACCTGGAACGTTTGACGCACCAAGAGAAGGACATGATCGTGAAGCTCGAAGCAAGGTTGTGGATGTCTTATGGATACCCAAACCCTTTCACTGGCTAAGGTACTCTTTCTTGCCGTATCGGTCGTTTGCGTAGTACGGTTAATAGGGCATGAGGTATCAGTACAGCAAGTGGGGTCATGATCTGATTGACTTTGACATGAATGTAATTTATCTAACAGGTCGAGCTATCTCTTCTTCCCTGGTAAGATGTCTGTAACCAAAGGAGCAACGAAGCACATTTGACAGGAGCGCTAGGGTTCCAAGTGACCATTGATTGAATATTACTTTGCATCGTTTAAAATCTTCATTCAATATCTATCTGTTCTTGTTGAGAGATGATAATACCAATTCTGTGACCCTTGACCTTATTCTAACAAATGCCTATAATGTTAACATGTGGTCCTTATAAAGAGGATATAGAGATGGTTGTAGATCCTTTAAATTATAAGCTAACACTATTTTAGCATTCAAATTGAACTGGACATGCATCATTATCAATTTCTATTGTAAATTATATAAATAAAAGAGAAAGAGCGGTCACGCAGTCTGGGGAGGTCATTGTACATAATCTTACCTTTAAATATTTAAAAAGATGTCTTTTGTGACTCAAATCTTGGTCTCGTACGTCTCAAACGAGCAACCTTACCATTGTCTCAAGACCCGTCTACTGTAAATTAGATAAATCTCTTTATAAATTAAATTGCATGAAGGAACTTGCATGTTACCTTGGTTTGGAACTTGGCAAAATTTAGTGCATTGCTAATGGTAACATTTTATGCTCAGCTGCAAAGGAGTGCAACTCACCGTCCATCTATTCTAAAATTTATGGAGCTTTTGATTAGATCGAAGCATTTTAACTTTTCTCATTGGTTTTATGCTGTCGTCTTGTTAGCTTTTCATCAACTACAAACTGATGAGACAACAAGAGAAATTACTTAAAAAATACAGTATTTAATCTACGTTGAAGCATGTGAAGTGTCATGATGCAATATTGCTCTTCTTTTTTTATATGTTCATCATGAGTATTCTCTTTCTATTGTGATCAGTTTTGCCTAATGTTTTGATGTTTATGGTCCTGACCTAGTTGCGAATTTGATTACAGAAGCAGGCATCAGCTGCGTCCTAGCTTCATTTATAACCAGCAATACCTTCCATCCTTGATCATATTATAGATGTGAGTACATGAATTTTCCTTGACTACATAGCTTCAATTTTGTTGTATAGGAGTAGAACATGTTTTTGTGGTAAGTATGGTCACTGATGGCGAAGTTTATCTTTACATTGGCAGCAGTTGATTGAGTCCTGTGTTCGTAGTTCACTGTCTCCAGAATAATCCCATCGATGCTTGCTGATGGATTTGAAGGATGAGCGACAATGGAGGTACAAGCCATTTCGGCTATGCTTCCCTCTCTCCTTTTTCTACTCATGCATTTATTTGTTTTTTTTCTTTTGTTATTTGCGTAATGACCACGAGGTCGATGGTTAATCAGATGGTGGGACCAGGTGGTTTATCAAGGGGTGGACTCTCCCCTTCCTAGTGCTTGTAAGAGATAGTCCTAACCGCATTAGGACTCTCCCTTGCTAG
The DNA here is from genome assembly GCA_004837865.1 of Musa balbisiana. Lineage (NCBI taxonomy): Eukaryota > Viridiplantae > Streptophyta > Magnoliopsida > Zingiberales > Musaceae > Musa > Musa balbisiana. The sequence goes on along the minus strand of CM017191.1, from coordinate 32,781,626 downwards.
GGTCAGCATCCTTAATTGTCCTCCAATTTGGCTGTAAGGCTTCTCCCAGTCCGAGTGTAACTCTGCTTGGTTATTGCTAAAATTAGAGTTGATGTTGGTATGATCAAAACTTGATCTTGAGATTGGGCTTGCATTGCGTTTGACTAGGTTAGATTTGAATTAGTGTTGGAGTCAAACTTTAATTGAGCTGAATTAAACTTCTATCGAAATTCAATTTGAGTTGAACTTAGTAAGACTTAAGTTGCATTTGATCTAGACCTTGAGTTTATTCGAGCTTGAACTTGATTTGGTTGGATTGTGGCCGATTTGAAGTTTGACTTGAACTTTGATTGAATCAAACCGGAGTCTATTTTGGATCAACATCGTTGAGGAGGAAGGGGGCCCGGTGTGATGTTGGAGTAGCTATTGTCAGCAGCGGTATCTGATATGATAGCTTGCGTTAAGAAGAGGAAGAGCGAGATGAGAAGAGGGCTCTGTGTGCGATCAGAAGATCGTGGCAAATGATGCTTGTTGAGAAACATGTCCTCCCTTGGGAACAGAACATTCGGAGGAGAGGTAATTGACTTATCTGAGTCGAGGTCAAAATGCACTCAGTCTTCTTGCCAGATCACCTAAAGGCATGATTACCCAGAGTCGGTCAACAGCGCTAGATTTTCTTGTCATTTCCGAGTCTATTATTTTATAGCTTCAATAGCAAGCAACGACGAATAATGATGGTAACGAATGATTATGCAGATGACAACAGTGTAATTCCTCTTGGGCTCTTGGGATCGTTAGCATCGTGATTTTTATATTTTAAAAAAATTATATTAAAATCTTAATTAATAAATCATTATATTTGATTTCTTTTTAATAACACTATATATTTATTTGGAATTCGTTACAATGTGACATCACATACCGAATTGATGCCAAATTCAGGATAAAATGATTATTTCATATACTAAGATATTCGTACAAAGCCTCAGACTGTGATCGCTGATCAAGATGATGTTGCCTCCTCTACGATGCCCATTGTCATGCTTGCATCGTCTACCCGTCCTTCGTTCCCCAGCTTTTCTTCCCTGTACCCAACACAATCCCTCCTATCCTTCAAGTCCTCCACAACAGCCACTTCCATAAAAGGGAGGATGTCCTCCGCTATGTTTGTCTTCTCCGGCATTGCCGTCAACTCCTGCTTTGCTGGTGTCGGCCTTCTGCTCGACTCCCGGTTCGATGCCGTCTGCTGGACTCACGTCGCTTGTGCCTTCGCCTTTGTGACGGACGCCCCTCTCGGCTTTGTCGTCCTCACCCTCTGCATCGATTCCCCTAACCGTAGGCACGTGCATCTACCACATGGGTTCTACGGCAATGCCTTCATTGTTTCATTGCTTTGCTTCTTTTTCTCTCTCCTCAACCCTTGCAATTGCTTCAACCCCAAGCGCTGAAACTTCTCTTCGACTACCGAGGGTTGGTCGCTGGCGGGAGCCACCCAGTATGGAAGTGCGCATGTCTTGGAATATATAATTGCACAGCATATGCATCTTAAATCAGCTAACAAGCATACCAGCTGTGCAAGTGGTGCATGCGGATATGGTGATTTAGTTGACTGGCCTCCGTTCTCTTCTATGATAGCAGCAGGAAGTCCTATCTTCAAGTCAGGCGAGGGGTGTCAGGTATCCATTTGCTTCGAAGACGTGCACATCAAACTTGTTCAATAGATTGACTTTTTTAACCTTGGTGATCATGGAAGATTCGATGCACTGAGAATGCTGCATTCTCTAGGAATCCGATGAGGACTGTGCTCACGAATGAGTGCCCTGGCAAGTCTCGCCGAGATCGTCCACTTCGACCTAAGCGGCACTGCGTTCGGGGCCATGCCAAATTCTGGACAATCATATCAGCTTTGCAACGTCGTCCATCTCCGAATCCAGTGCACTCGGTGAGAACTCCTGAGCTTCTTCTACTGGTTTGTGCCATCTCAAAGAGGAACTCAGTCCCAACACCAATTAAGATTAACTCCATTTCGCGTGGCATGTTTATATATATCGCAGAGTCGACTGCAACTACGTGGGCATCGACGTCGCCTTCCACGCGGAAGTCGCCTCCAACCCATAGTACATCACGGTGGTCATCGAATCCTGCGGAGGGGACGGAGATCTCGCGTGTTTGGACATCGAGGAGGGGGAGGGTCGTGTCGTCGACGCCCAACTCTTTATAGAGGCGGGTAGCCGCATCGTGATCAGCAGTAGCAAATTTTGTACCAATATTTTAGTATATGAAATAATTATTTTATCTCCGGCGTCAGCTCAATGTATGATGTCACGGGCAGTGAATTTTATGAAATAAAATATTGTTAAAATAAGATTAAATTTAATAATTTACTAATTATGAGGATCCAATGTAACTTCAAGTGAACCGGACCCGTAGAAATTAGCCCGATCAGAACGTTATTATATCTAACAGAACTGTTTCTCGAGTTCGTTAAAGACACCTAATTAATTACACGGTTTCATCCATAAGCTCAGACATGAAATCATGGCAGTATATTTGAAAACCATGGTAGCATATTTATCGGCTCGTCTACAATTCAACAACCTTCCACTGAGAGCGTAGATCAAGTGTTCGCCGTTGGTGCTCACTTACCGGAGGAACCGGTGGCAGCCATCAGCGCCTTCTTCAGCTCCTCGTTCACGTCCTCCGTACGCGCTTTGGCTCCAGTTGGCAGCGACTTCCCGTCGATTCGCCTATCTTTGGTGTCCGTCGGCGCCGATGGTGGTGGAGGCCTCATCTCAGCCTTGCCGCCCCGTTCGACGCCCCTCCATTCCTTGACCTGGGCTCCGCCGGATGTCGGGGCCTGCCTTCTCGCGAAGACCTCGGCACAAAGCTGCCGCACGTCCCTTTTGAGAACTCCGTTCTCTGCCCTCAGCGCCTCCAGGTGCTGCTTCACCGACGACCACGGCTCGGCCACCACCCCGGTGGCGGACTCGCTCTTCTGTTCCCGTGCCTTGTTACCTTCCGCCATGTGCTCGATCGTGATCTTAGTCATCACGAGCTGGGGAAGCCTCCGGAACGAGATCCCATCTCCCGCCGCGGGGTCCTCGCCATTCGCGATGCGGAGCTCCGCCGGCAGCCTTACCCCCCAGCGGAACCTCAGGGCCGTTGGCCCTCGCAGCGGAAGGACACTGCTCGCTCGGAGCTCTGTGCCGAAAACCAGGCTGCGGGCATCGTCGACGGAGGCGACCCCGGGGCCGAACCCGTTCACCCTCTTACCGTCGTGGAAACCATTCTCCGGAACTGTGGATCCGAAGCCAGCCTGCGGCGGAGGCGTGCCTGATCCGGATCGAGCGATCCTTTTGAGGGAGAAGTCGCCGAGGCGGGGCTTGAAAACGACGGAGAAGAAGGGGCTGCCCCCGCCCCATGCGAGGGGGTTGAACTCAGCGCACATGCTGAAGGGGGCGGCGATCGGGGAGCCGAGGGCCCCGGTCCCCATCCTTACGGCGAGGCAGAAGGGGCTGCGGGTGTCGTTGGGGCGGTAGGAGAGGCGAACGACGGGGCCGGCGTCGAAGGCGGTGCTGAGGTCGAGGCGGAGGTCGCGGGGGTCGCCAGCTGTGAAGGCAGAGAGGAAAGGGAGGCCGAGGGCGGTGAGAGGGAGCTTGGCCCGCAACAGGGGACTCCGATCCTCCCGGAGCTCGAGGGATGCCTTCATGGCGACGCCGAGGAGTGGGAGGGTAAATTCGAATCTCGCCTTCTTCTACCACCTATGATCGTCGGTCGCCATGAAAGAGCGGAAGACTTGCTATTTCGTGATTGATTTGGGTGATGGTGGTGGTGATTTGCGAGGAGCAAGGGAGAGAGAGCGGGGCGGCGACGGCGTTATCCTTCGTACTTGGCTTGGTTGGATGCGAGAAAGAGCGTCGCGTCACTATTATAACGTGCGGTAAGGCGTGGGGACACGTAACTCAACTGCAGCCGTTTAGATTCCACCGCGAACTACTCATGCCACGATGAAACAAAACAATGATAGAGAGTAGGTGCTCCAAAGATTACTAGGCTAGAAGAAAAATGCCGCTCTCCCAAGCTTGATAAGATCACCTTCTTTGACTCGGACGCAACAAGGTCTTGTATGGAAGCCTCTCTTGGCACATTTTTATATCATCCACGTGATAATAAGGACCTTCGGATTAACATAGAACGACACTTCAAATCCGAATGAGGTGACCACGCAACCTTCGTATTATTTGGCACTATACAGGTCGACGTCAAATACCCCGGAGTCGTTCTGCAAAACTCGTGACGGCACCAGACACCCTAGAGCCATTCCATAAAACTCAGGATGACACCACATGATATCGACCCGTACAACGCTGGACACCCCAGAGTCGTTTCGCAAAACTTGGGACAATGTCGCACGACGTCAACCCGGTCGATCGGTACTTATTTGCATGGTATAAGCCATCCTTCCGAGGAGTTGACAGTCATTAAGGGATCACGTACGACTGATCGCCTCGTCGCCGGTATAAAAACAAACCCTCTGACCAGTGAGAGAGACTTCGAATACTCGACTATTTCTTATTTCACTCAATTCTAACTTAAGCTTCGAAGGAGTCAAGTCGAGAAATTCTCTCCTGACCTCGACCTGAGTATAGGAGCCCAACGACGATACCCACAGCTCAACCCGACCTAACGCCCACTTCTTCTACCCGAGCATCTACGTGGGGAACTTTACGCATCTAGGATTGAACCAAATCGTACTGACACCTCAGTTATGATGTAAAGATTTATCAATAGCTCTCATCTCGTTGAGCATGAGGACGATAGTTTGATTCCATACCTCATCAATATTCCTTGATGATATGAAATCTGGGTTAGATTGTTCGGTTGGAGAATGAAATCATAGGATTAAAGTACCTTTGATTATAATCATCATTTTTGTACCTCATAATATCATCATTTTCTTCATTTTTTTATCATTTCATTTTGTGTTCGGATTTAACTATAATCATATCGCGCATTAGAGTTTTTATTTCGATACAGTTCACAGATATATCTAATATGAAGTATTTATCAGCTGTGATCATATTGACGTATATTCAATAGCCGCAAAAAGTCCGTTCCCTTCACTGCTTCCGATGCGCGCACGAACTCGCTCGAGTTTACCGGCAACAGCGCGCGGGATATCCGAACGATCCTCCCATTGCGGAATCCCCTATCAGTTACCGCTCCTCTTCCCGTCCTCTCGTCCTCCCGTCTTTTGCTGCCCTCTTTAGGGTTTTCGATTAGGGCTCGGTCGGGAGATCAGTATCTCGTGGGAGATCTTTCTGGCTTCCGCGAACAATAATAGCTCCTCTGCCGTAGACTCGACCCATGGCGAGGGCTGTTAAGAGAAAGCCGGAAACCAGGGGCGGGACGGCGGCAGAGGTGGTGGGAGGCGAGCACGGCGGCAGCAGCGACGCCGGGCGGCGCCGGCAAGGGACGGCAGACCGCCGTAGTCTTCGATCTCGTTACATTGCCGTCAAGAACCACATCAGCAGTGCGGAATTTTCTGCCGTCTCTTCTTTGGTAAACGAATTAGGTAATCCCTTGTGCTAATTTGTGTTTTCGCTGTTTCAGGTAAACGGGAGGATATCACGAGCGCTAACTCGGAGAGGTTTAATTCGATCATCACGGAAGTGGAAAGCTTGCATGAACATGGTAAATTTACCGATCCTCCAAGGATTTGATGTTTTACCTCGTATATTTCATCTTTCAGCTCCCGATGTTATGCCCTACTTGCCAACCTTCTTCACGCTGTTCTAATTCCCGTCAACCTGATCTTGTTTCGTGAGTTACTAATATCCCACGAAATGCCACTTATGCTCATGATCGAGCGGTGACTCGCATGGTGGCGATGTTTTTTGCTTGTCGTTTGATGGGCTTTTGTAGTCTCATCACACTGAGCGATGTGGTAATTCTTTTTAGCAATTCCTCTTAGTAATTTCCCACCTGGAACAGTTGGAATTGAAGGCTTCCAGTAGTAGTTATTGCTTGTGTGGCTGGCTCGACTGCCATGATCAATGATGACAACTGAGCTCCGGTGTTTTAGATTATTGGCTGTGTTCATTGTTCAGTTGTGATACGGCAGCCTCCACAGTATCATCCATGAACAATTTCTGTTCTCTTTAGTGCTTCTGTGCTTTGCCTGGGATGTTCTGCGTGACATGAAAACTGCATATATTATGCTGAAGATCCATTTAGGTGTGGTGAATTGTTTTTCTTGTGGCTTTAACATTGAGTTATTAAGCAAAACTATGAACAATGTTGGCTTGTTCCTTTTCTTCTCCCTTAAATGCTTTAAAGTGAGTGAGATATTGTGCATAACAAAATTCTGGATTCTTCTTTCTCTTTTCCTTTGCATATCATTACAGTTCAGAGACCTAGGGAACAAGTTGCAGATGCTGAGGCTCTACTGGACATTGCCAACACCTTGTTAACCTCAGTTAGGTCCCAAACAAGTAATGGAGTGACACCTTCTGATTTTGTGACTGCATTGCTAAGGAATTTTGGTCAACAACAAGGTGAAGCAAATATTGAGAATATTCCAGTTTTCAACTGGGATGACATTGGTCATGCAGCTTTTCATGTTTTTAGGACTGCTCCTGGATGCCCTACGATGTAATGGACCACTCTAAATTGTAAATTCCCATGGTCTTTGAATTGTGTTCTGGTTTGGCTTTCAAATAGTTTCAAAAGAAGTAGATCCTAGATATTGTTTCCTGTAATCTACTTCTCATTTGTTATTCACAATGTCAGGATCGGTCCCATGTATACTGAATTGAAACAGCGCAAGGTTGTTGTTCAGAGAAAACGAACAAGGGCTACTGAAAGCAGCCATCCCGATGAGGTATCAGGTGTTGTTTGTTTAGATCCTTTTTATCTGTCAAAATATTTCCATCTCTTTATCCTAATATATTGGTCAATATTTTTCTTTGAGCTGTAATAGTTAATAATTATATTGGAAAAAGAAGAGTGTCACACTATTTCTACATTGTTACTTCTATTCAACATTTTCTCTTTAGATGTAAAGATTTGAAGTTTGGATATCTATTATATGAAAATCTATTCATTTGTTTCCAGGCAATATCTTGTACTTTCTCAAGCACTGGTTATCTGTAATTTGTCTTGGCTTGTCGTCGACATGCATTTAGCCGCATCATAACTGCTACTCCTCTTTGGAGTTTGAATTATCAAATACATAATTTATTATTTTAGGCAACTTTCTGTAATTTCTGAAGGACCTCTTTTGTCAAGTATTTGTTTTTCTATGCTTGCTACAGAATATATTAATATGCAATCTTCTACAAGTTTTGAATATCTATGTTTTGATATTTAATCATTCAATTTACTATTTACTATATTGAACACTATTACATGGTTTCTGAAGGACCACTTTTTTTTATCGAGTTTTGTTGTCTATGCTTGCTGTTAAATTCATTAAGTGCATCATACCTGTAAGAAAACATTGCAAGATTTAATGGATTTGCAGCTGCTCATAATGTTTTAGATAGAATATGGTCTGCTGTTATCTGAAGAACATCTTTACTGTGGCAATTACATTATATTGCTAATGTTTGTGGCAATTGATTCCCCTGCATTGAATCTGGTAGTGACGGGTAGGTCTGAACATAAGTTGTAGCCTTGTTGAAGTTGATTGCGATTGTTTACATGCTTCCCTCAAACAATGTCGTTCTTTCATGAACTTGCAGCTTGTTGACGCTGGGTCTGAGGTGAAGGCTGATACCGAAAAGAATATGTCAACCATATTTGAGATCTTACGGAGGAAGAGAAACGTAAGGCTGCAAAATCTAGTGCTGAACAGGGGATCTTTCTCCGAGACTGTAGAGAATATATTTGCCCTCTCATTTCTTGTTAAGGATGGAAGAGCTGAGATTACGGTGGATGATAGTGGGCATCACCTAGTTTGTATGTCTTTCATCTTTGAATGCTGCAATTTTCTTTTGGACTCCATCTTGATCTTTGGTCACATTCTCAAACACATTCGGTTGCATTGCTTCTGACATACTTGTTGATCATGTTTAGCTCCAAGAAATGCTCCCACAGCCTCTGCAGTGGCATCTGGCGAAGTATCATACAGTCATTTCATTTTCAGATTCGATTTTAAAGACTGGAAGGTATCGCTTCTGCAACCAGGTTCTACTAACTTTTCTTTTATAAATATTACAAACGTTACGAAGTGAACGAAGAACTTATTAGATGACTGGTTTAAGAGGAATATGGGCAGAATTGCCGGTTCTTGGGCATCTAAAAATTTATTGATTTCTATGGCACAACCTTAGTGCTGCGCTGCTTCTTCACGATCTTAATAATGTTCGGATCGGTAAACAATCATAGGGGGTAAGATTGTAAACAGAAATCATCTCCTGGTTCTCACATCAGTAGAATTATTGTGTACTAGATTGTCATTTTTTATGTTCTAAGATGTCACTATGATTGCATTTGATTCTTCCTGATTCATATTATGTTTTTGCAGTTGATGATGGACTCTGTTGCTGCTGGGGAGGAGCTGATGCCGCATAGAACTTTTGCAACGGATGATGTGGTAGGTTAACTTACATTTTATTGAACTTTGGGAAAGCCTCGGAGGCCTAAGCTAAGCTTCTCCGTAGAAGGACATGTATATATTAGCCATATTGGTTTGTTCAGCTATCTCTGGAGAAAGTAAGAGTCCAATGATTATTTTTCCAATGTCTGAATAGCTTCATACCACATGTATGTATTGACATTCGTTCTTTTGACTAATTAATTAACCCAACTATTTATACTGTGAGTTTGGGAATGCCAGCAACTACTGGGAGTCATGAAATATTAACTTTAAAATATTAACCAAATACAGACAAGAAAAGATGACGTAAATCAAATATATTTTTGATTGAAGATTATGAATCGGAAGATTCATCTTTAACAAATGAAGATTATTTCTTAATTCAAATTAGAAATATTATCCCTGTCAAAGAAATAAAATATTATATATTTATAATATTTTTATTTTTTTTATAATTTTTTAATTCTTATACTAGTATAGTGTCTGACTCTCTCACATATAGAATTATGATTAGTATATCAATAGAAGTGTATATATTATTCATTTTATACATATTATGTATACATAATATGTATATATTATTTTCACTCTATATGATTTATAATATTTATATTTCATAAATATAACAGATAATATGCTTATGTTTTTAATTTTTAAAATTAAAATACATGCATTTTAAAATTATCATTCTCAATCTTGAATATTGGTTAAACATATATAAGTATGTTAAACATAACACAATAAACCAAAATATATTAGCAGAGTTAAATAAGAGGTTAGATTATGATAGTAAGTATGCATATTATGACTAAAAGTAATAATTAAATTTTAATTGATCTTAAGTGAATCTAATAAGTTTAAACATGATTAAAGCAATGAAGATTAAAATTTAAACCTCATATATATATATATATATATATATATATATATATATATATATATATATATATATATATATATATATATATATATATATATATATATATATATATATATATATATATATATATATATATATATATATATATATATATATATGAAAGACAATAAATTACTGAGACATGGATGGAATAATGAAAAGCTAAATGGAGATGTAAATCAAAGTGTTACACTAAGTAAGTGAAATTAAAGGATGAGTTTAAATAAAAAATATTATCTTTGTACTAATAACCATAAACCTTAAGATAACTTCTTAATCACCTTCAACCATATCCTCTTACCAACTTAGTAACTTATAATTATTTCTCTTCTTCTTTACTTATTCTCTTAGCTTCTCAGCCATGAAACTACAACTCTTAAGGAATATTGTGATAATAAAAGCTCAACTCTTCTTTTACTATACTTAGGATTTTAGTTTTATAGATTATATTACAGGTCGATCTTTCCAACTACTTATGAGTAACCTGTACTTCAATTTTTTTTTAATAATTTTTGATATTATTCTCTTACGGTTCTAAAGCCTTTAATATGATTTTAATTTGAGATTGATGCATAAAATAATTACTATCCCAATATGAGATACTTAAAATCTCTTATTTTCTAAAAAAGTGTTCAGTTCGAGTTGAATTAATCCTCTTACGGATATGATAAACTCTAGCCTTTTGATATGTTTTAAAAGATTTACTCAAGGTTTTGTAAGATTTGAAATTGAGTGAATACCATCTCTATACACCAAGATATAAAGTTTATAAGTTCAAACAGTTCTAATCCAATTTTAATAGAACAAAATAGGTATTAGCAATTGAATTAAGAGGTTTAGCCTCTAAATGATTCTGTTCTAAGTTAAAATTTAAAATTTGACATGTATTTAATTTTATATGTCTCCTAATTTTTTATAAAATTTTATGATAATTCAAGATTTTTTGATCACTTAGAATAGTGAATTAAAATTTCTTTAGGATTCTTAATTAACGTATCTCATAACCCTTGCTACATGTATCTTTGTTTCCTAATACACTCAATCATTAAGGAATATAATATTTTATTGACATCATTTTTTAGTTCAATCAGATTAAGTATAAAATTAATTTATTATAAAATAATGATCATACAAATTATCATATGTATAATATATTTTGATATGATTGTCATAAGTTTAATCATGAGCTAAATATAATATATATATTTTCTAAGCATAAAAAATATGAATTATGATAAAATATCTTAATGATACATGACGTATTATAAAATATATATTATATTATAACGTACGATGAGTAAAAATAATTTTGTATGATACTTACGATATGAGAACACATATATATACATGTAATACACAGCATATAATGTATATAGAAATAATATTATAATAACAATTATATATAAATATATATATATATATATATATATATATAATATATATATATATATATATATAAAATATATAATATTATATTATATAACCAAAATATGCGAATACAAATATATGTTATATGGTAGGATATAGGATATGAAGTTGTGGAATTTAGTTTCTTACATATGCATATAAACATCGAATTATTTGAGATACAACCAAAACATATAATGATAATCATACGAGAAAAGAAAATACATACTAACCACAAAAAAAGAAACATGAAGGAAAAATATATCAAAAAGAGAAACAATATGACAAGGATGAAAATAACTATAAGGAAGGAAAAAATAGTGGATAGAGGATAAAATACATAAAGATAGACTAATATGATAAAATGACTTGAAACCTAATGCACCAAGACAATCCCCACTCTTTATTCAATGGTGACAAAGCCGCAAAAGAAACAAAAGTCGGAACCTGCATCAAGAATAGGGTTTTTCTATTCTTTTTTATCCGTCAATTATGTTGCTAGCGTTGAGCTATCGATTGCGAGTCCCATGGTGTTCAGACCATTGTCCACGTACACAACAGAACCTGTCACTGCTGAAGCTAGTGGGGATGCCAAGAAAGCTGCTGTGTTGCCAACTTCATCTGTAGAAGGTATTTTATTTGATATAAAAACATGGTAAGGAAATGGGAAGAAAGTGACACTCATTGCGCTTGATTAAAATAAGATAAAGTAGCAATGATTTAATTAAGTTCTGAAGTTTGACCTGCGAGCAATTCTTTCTGCAGCGGTGCATTAGAGTATGAATAATCTATCATCTTTTCAATGAATCCAATAGCTTTTGCAGCTCGACTTCCCAATGGCCCTGTGTACATGTTTAGTCTCTGTGTGATTATCAAGATAATACTTGCATGTGATAAATAGTTTGCAACCGAACTGATCAGTAAAATATGATTGATAGATAGTAATGACTGAAAACAACCAAATGCTTAGCTGAAGTTTGTAACGTGTGTGTGTGTGTGTGTGTGTGTGTATATATATATATATATATATATATATATATAGAGAGAGAGAGAGAGAGAGAGAGAGAGAGAGAGAGAGAGAGAGAGAGAGAGAAGGTTTAATCTCATCTCAAACAACAAACACGAGACTCCAATTTTAACATAATTAGAACTTGCAAAGAAAAATACCTGCAGATATTGTATTGACTCTAATTTGGCCTTTTCTTCCAGCTTCAAAAGCCAGCACCTACAGCCAGGAACAAAAGTAATAAAAAAAAATAAAAAACAGCAATAAACACCTTGCTAAAACATTGAAAATTCAGGACATATTGTAGAAAATAGACTTTACTCTGGTATCACTCTCCAAGGCTGCTTTTGCTGAACTCATTCCGCCACCATATCTATCAGTTTAAATAAAAGATAGATATACAATTTGAACATCATATTAACTAATTTTGAGCAAGAAGGTAGGAAAGATTATACCCTGGGACAGTTCTTTCAGAGGCAATGTATGTAAGAGATATTGAAGCACCCCCTGCCACATTGAGCTGCAGATTTTAAACTTGGTTTTGACACATTTGCAAAATCGAAGCATTAAAAAATGAAAATATCAAAACATTAGCAAAGAAGTAAAAAACTAGATCCATCAGTCCAACTAGCACTTGAGAGGTAACTAAAAAGTTTGTTGATTTACTTGGGTAACATATGATGGGGGATTGTTACAACCCTGTTAGTTGTAAAATGTTTCAGTTAATTCTTGTTTCAAATTGTATAAGTTATTCCTAGGTAATTTTAAATGATCTTGATCCTTCTTCTACATCTGACCTCCCTCTCACTTTTCCTAAATCTGCATATAAAATGCTGCTGTTATAATGTGATACTTGTTTCCACTTTCCTACAAGGTCAAACTTATAATGATGGGCTCCTACTATTCAGGTTTTTTTTATCCTATCCCGAGGGTTAAAATATTCAGGTTAATTTATCCTAATCCATTTAAGTTTGGCTGCCAACCAAAATGTCATTTGGTAGATAAGATAGTCTATCTAAAATAGAGATGACTAACAAGAGGAAACATGTAAAGAAAAATAAGGAAAGGGTGGTTATAGGGATCAAAAGTGGTGGATTAATCAATTTCACATCTTCCCATGGGTTATTTTATCCAATATCAACTAGGTTAAGTTGCATTGAGGAGATTCATCTATTCCACCGTAACCAATATCAAGTTTAGCAGGATAAACCCTTAACCCACCACTCAACTCATGTTAATCAGCAAGAAAGCAATACCTAAATTAACAGTTGTCACCAGTATAAAATAAAGAATATGTCCATCAGACTTCTATTAAAAAGGCACCTACACAACCCACGATAAAATATGGCACATGTAACTGTTGTTTTAAGGAAATGAAATAAACCTGGATTCATTATTGGGAGGAAATGTTGGAGCAATGAAACAAAAGAGTAACTTGATGCTGAGATCGCAGCAAGGTATCCTCTTCTAGATGTCTCCAACAGTGACTTGGTTACCTGTTCATATAAATTATGACTTTGAACCAACACACACACATAAAAATTGAAGGAATAATACCTCCGGGCCATTGGCAAGAGAATGCACAAGAATGTCAATGCTTCCAAAATCATTCTTCACAGATTCAGCAACTTCCTGTGCAAATAACAAAAAACTGCAGTATCAGAAGACAACCAGTATGAAATTCAAAAGCACCATTGTCACAGAGATCAGACTGCTGCACTCTGTGTAGTGACAAAAAGATATGTATAATCTGAAATAAAAGAACATAGTTTGGGAAAGACAAGGATTTGATGGTCTACCTTAACAGTCCAGTTTGAAGATCCTGCATAACGTTTGTTTGTTTTGACCTAAAATGATAATAACACACCAGAAACTGTTTATGATTGAAAAAGGAAAAAGAAAAGACCAAAGGAACAATAGTATCATAGGCATTTGTTTCATACATCTTCTGGAACATCCTCAGGAGTATCATAAATAGCATCAAGAGGATATATTTTGGAGATCTCCATAAGTGAACCATTTGGCAATCTGCAGAATGCAATCATTGACATAACCACTTCATAGAGTTACAAGCCATGGGAAGCTGTGCTTATACATTAAAAGGAAACAAATAAATCAAATCATAAATGCATATGACTCTCATAAAGTGCATACCGACGTGACTCATCAAATTTTCCACGCCTTAAGCTTGTCTCAAAAATGTTTAGTGCCTAAAAGCAATAGTATGGGCCATTAGAAAACCCGATAAGTAGTTACCCAAGACAAATGGCAAAATTAATTAGAGTTCAAATTGACATACAGGCACCCATGTACCAACGATAATTTCAGCCCCAGCAGCAGCAAGAGCCTTTGCAATTGCCCAACCATAGCCATTGTCATCAGCCACTCCAGCAATAAATGCTCTCTTACCTGAACAAAAGAATTTGGTATGTGGAGTTAAAGCTTACCAAAGATGAAACAGTAGCAAATCATCAAGAGGAAGATGGAGATATCTCCTCTTGGAAGTCAAGGTTATTGATATTGATCTGAAATGTGTAACACTCATAAATTCAGGAACCAAGCATAAGTGATCATCTGATCTCTAGTAGTTTTAAAAGATATGAGGTTAAGGAATTAGGCAATGATCTGTCGTAAGATATAATGGGAAAAGATGTCTAAGGGCTTCAAGGGGAACCTGGAAAATCTAAAAGGATCAGATAGTGTAATATTTAACTAAGCGAAGCACAACAATGTGAAGGCACAAATGGCTGAACTATGTATTATTGATCTGAAAATCATTTGACAAAAGAATCTGAAACGTTCAGATGGATATATCAGATGCGTATAACAAGTTTCACCAAAACTCCAACATTGCAAAACAAAAACAATCCTAAGCTAATTTAAAATCACAAAGTAGTTCATTTTTCTATTTTCTTCTTACGAGCTTCTTTCTATACTTTCTTCTTACTAGCAATGAGAGCAACAATCTGCACCCATTGATTCCTGACATATCATTAAAAGGCTCATTATGTGATAAAAGAACCGAGAAAAAATATCACAAAAATCTGACTTCTCAGGAAACTGAACAGATTTTTCACAAAAAAGCAAAGTCATTACAAAATTTGATATTTTAAGTAAAGAGAACAATTTCAGGTAATCAATCTAATTTGGTGCAATATACAGAAGCTACATAAGATACGAGAAGAAAGAAGTTCTAAATTAAACTGAGGCAATCCTGTACCTCTTAGATCAATAGGCAACCCATATGCTGTCCCTTTCTCAGTTTCCCCAGACATTGCCCTAGTGACAACTCTGCAGTTCTTTGAGGAGGCTGACGGATATCTCTCACAAAGATAATGGCGAGAGAAGCTGCCAGATGAGTTTGTTAATCCTTGTTTGGTTACTTTCAGGTTGAAACCAGAAATTGTTGTCGTCGATGTGAACATTCGCGTAGGAGAAATGATGTAAGGCCGTGCTACCACAGCTTGCAAGCCAGCAGCTGCGGATGCCCCCATTGTTCTTCACAAGTCAGAAAAACCTGGATGAACCACGACAGAACCCAGTGATTTGGCTTCAGATACCCTAATTTGAACCAACGAACAACAAGTCTGAAAAACATACAAACAGCTTATATCCAACATTCCGAATCACAGGAAAGATCCACTCCACATTAGAATCTTAGAAAGATAAAGTCAATTAGTTCAGGTATTAAGTAAGCTACGAATTCCATGTATCAATCAATAGACAACCGCACGTAATCCGGTGAAAACACACATCATGTTGCCTAAACACAACTAATAAATGCAGTTCATGAAAGAATCGACTAACTCCGCATGCATTGAAGAAAAAAGCAGAACAAGAAGCAAAACCAAGTCATTCAAGAGCGAAGCATTCTACTATTTGAGCTTAGAATGAGATGTAAACTCCAGTTCACTGTATGATTCCTCGCATAGACACCACCATGGGTAAGATTTCATCTCGTCCCTTGTGCTCGATCTTGGAGTTTCAGTACAACAGAATGCACCAAATTAAGCATTTCGCACGAAAAGTCAATCAATTTAATCGCTCCAAACTTGTTTCAGAGCTAATCTACAATATACAAGCAAAACAAATTCCACACATCGACCTCCCTAAGAGAAAGAGATCGGCGGCCATATCTTATCATCGACGGCAGAAATGCCAGATTGAAGAGCAAAGGAACCATGAGAATCACATCAGGATGACGCGATCTCTCACCTGCAGGAGGAGGAAGCGCGCGGTTCGCGTCTGGATCGATCGGAGGCCGCCCCGCCCCTTAAATGAAAGGAGGTTTCGATGAGACCGAGGCGCTGCGACCGGTTCGTCGCAGGTGCGGAGAGATCGAGGGGGGTTTCAATGAATTTGCCGTCGAGCCATGGGTGGGTTAGGGTTTAAGGCTTGGGTTCGACTCGATGTCATCGAGCCTTTTGCTGGGCCGGTCGATCGTTGGTGATTTCTAAATGGGCCAAAAGCCCTAGGGTTTGTTTTTGGAGCGAAAGAAACCCTAAACGCCATTAGAGCTGCTTCCAAGGCTCGGAGTCACTTGTTTTCCTCTCATCATTCTTCGCGAGTCGCCGCAGATTCCTCCGAATCAGGTTTCTTCGGTTCCCTTGATTTATTTGCCCATGTCGCAGTGATTTGGTCGTCCAAATTTACGATTTTCTGATTTATTAGCAAGAAATTTCTGGTTAGCAAGAAAATTTCTTCGTTGACCAACCTCGGCATTCCAATGGTTCTTCCTGCCGTTCATGATGGTGCTTCTGCACCTACCATCGACACCGGTGTATGCAACAGGTGCAACACATCCGAAGGCTGCAAGCCCATTCTATCCACCATTGATGGTCTAATGGCACCTCCAATGGGAAAAAGACTGGGAGGCCGATTTGAGCCGTCTCCCACTGCTGGTGTGGATGCAGCTGCTGCTAGCTTTGCAGCCACTGCCACTGCAAAGATTAGCGTGGATGCAACCCTAGCAGGTGATCGGTGCAAAGCTAGTTGTTCGTGATTATGAGTCTGTCCCTAACCTGAGGAACATTGAGCTGGAGGGACCTTTGGATCACGCAGCATGCTTTATGCTAGGGGAAAAGAATACATTTCCAAATTTGCCTCTTGCACGGAGTCCGGTCTGCAGTGCAGCGTTTGGTTCCTTCCAACGACTCGACCTTTAGGTGGAGTCAAATCCCTCTCAGCCGTCCGGTACGATCTTTAATCGGGTCAAATCTTTCTCAGCCGTCCGATCAAGCGGTGACCTTCCTATTATTCCGGAGATGAAGCACGTCTCTATTTAAAAAGAGGGTATAAAAGGAGAGTTCATTTCGGAAAAGGAAAATAAAGGGCCCCATTTCCGCCTCCAATCATAATTAGTAGGGAGAGGGGTAACACGCTGAAACGGGTGGCAAAAAAATAAATAAATAAACACAGTTGGCCACTCCCTAAATATGATCTAAAAGTCCTCTTTCTTGGCTTCCTCCACCCGCCCGCCACCGCTTTCTCGAGTCGCCCTTTCCCAGTTTCCATCCTCTCGCTTCAGGTAGTTCGTCTTACCCTTTTCGCTGGTTTTTCTCATCGATCATGTCATCTTTAACCCCTTCTGTTCACCAAAACCCTAACTCAATCGGATCTATTTCTGTTTATTGTTTGCTTTCATCTGGACTCAGATCTTTATTGTATGTGATTTCTTTCTTGACTTTCATTTCTTTTGTTGTTCTTTGTCTTGATATGATGCTTACCGCAGGCGATTTCTGGATCCATGGTGTTCTTCCGGAGTGTTGCGGCGCTCTCGAAGTTACGCTCTCGTCTGGTTAGTGATTCTCGTGGGAATATAATATATTTTTCTTGACTGCTAGTTTAATGAATTCGGAACTTCTCATATGGTCCATCCTGTGTGGTTAATCTGTTTGCATTCTGTTATTTGTCATAATTCTTTGGGCGACCTTTGATTCCAGGCACACCAATCCACATCGTTGCGTTCAATCCGATGGCTGCAAGTCCAGAGCACATCAGATCTTGTGAGTCCTTTCTGTTTCACTGCTGGATTTATTTGACTAGTGGTGATTGCTGATATGAGACTTCATGTGCTGTGGACTGAATAAGAAAGCTTGTATTTGCTAAAATGAAATTTGGTGTTCATGCCTACTTAGTCTGACATGCTTATTACTGGTATAACACTGACATTGCACATTATGGCTAAATATGGTTCTTGCAATCACCATTAGATATAAATTTGAACTGGAGATGCTTAATTCTTTTGGTTGGTTGTCCTATGAACTAGTTAGTGAGAGTTGACATGGACCATGCACTGCAAGTCCCAAGGGCATGAGGGTTCGCTATGGCATGGTTTCCTTTGATGGTCATGTTCACAAATGATCAAGCTAAACGAGTAATAACTGGGACTCTAAGAGAGCCTGGGCATCCCTTGGCTGCCTTCACATCCCTTTATACAGGCATGGTTATACATAAGTAATTTAGTAAAGGTAGTGGATTTCATTGGTTGTGACCTCACAATAATAGATATGGATATCTTGAATGGCAATTGTTATTATTGGCCTAATCCAACTCAAGGGGCAGCTTAATTCTCCTCACCTTGATTATTTCAAGTGTTGTAAGCTTTAGTGACATTGAAGCTACCACTACCAACTGTTGATAATGGGAGGGATCAACATTCCCTGAAAGTGGAATGTTGAAACCATTAAGCAGATTATCTTGTATTGTCTAACATACCTTTCTTTTTTATGCAAACTATTCTTTATTTATTCATCAGATACATTTACAAGATTCCAAGTCATGCCAAAAACTGGGTTGAAATCTCTAGAATAACTGATTTTTGGGGGACCCAAAACCACCCTGATCAAATGAAATGCACTATTGGCCATCGATAACACAAAATTGTCAATATCGATTTCTTTGAACTGCATGACCCGAGAACCATTTCCCAGGATTATCTATCATTTGGCAATCACCTTTATCTTATGTACCCCACCACTGGTTGTAGGTGATCCAAAACCTTCTTGATTGAATGTCCTTATCTATCTGGCAATCCAAAATCGTCTAGATTAGACAAACTGTACTTCTAGTCAAAGTCTACCAAGATTATCACTGTCAATTGCTTCGACTTGGAAAATGGGAACATGAGAACTGTTCAGTAAAAACTCAATCATTGGCAACCTAAAACCACCTTTATTGGGCATTCTTGTGGGTGCTACATTGGACTAACTATATTATGAACAATAGTTCTCATGACACATGGATTTCTATTGTGGGTGTGTCTGGTTGTCCTCCGAGGTGGGTGTTCGGGGCCATACTTCGCACCAGTGTTTGGAATGGATCCACTGATTATGTCATGACCTATGGTTAAATCTTCCTAATTGGAAGTTAATCTTTGTCAACTACAAAGGTGTTCCCCCGACGTAGGTTCATGCTTGCTTCTCCAAAAGTTCTTCTCTTTTCTGAATTGACATGTATATCTACTGTTTTGGGCTATTAATTTTAGCTCCAATCCCAATAAGTTGAGGCCCATGGTAAACACAGAGAAAATGATACCCTTTTGTGAGGAATCTTTAACACTTTGTTCAGGGAGTGGGTAGATCAGACTTGTCCCCACCAGATGCTATGGATATTGGAATTAAATTTTGAATCATGATTGAACACCCCAGTCCTGAGATAGTTGATTAGCATGGGAAGAAGAGATGGCTTGGTTGACCAACCACCACTCGAGGGTGGTACATGTGATGTGAAACGGGCTTCATTGGATTAAACTGAAAATGAGGCAGCTTGCATGATTTTTATCAGCTTGCACGGTGTTATAACGCTTCTTGGTGTATAACATAGAAGAAGGGGTGGAAAAGAGGCTATTAATACAAAGAAAGAAATGGATGTATGTTGTGTCAGCTCTGTCCCCTCCTGTTACCTAATAGTGGTGAAAGAAGAAGAGAGACAAGATCATGTCTGTCCCATTACTTCTTTAGTTATAGGTTCTTTTATGCCACTGGCCTTCATGTCACTAGCTAATAACTTCTGTAACAACATGGAGAGTACCTCATCTATCGCTCTAATTTGCCTAGAATTCTGCCACATGTGCCACCCTTGACTGAAGGTTTGCCAGTCCAATGGTGATCAGGTTCATGCCCTTCTTGTGCCGGTCCTTCATCGAAGAGTCGGGTTGTCAAGCCATATCTCGGGATTTGGCATTGATCTAAGTAGCGCTGGGCGGGGAAGGCAATTATCACAGGATCAATGAATAATCTACTTGATCATCTCTACTTTATTTTTTCATAATCTTGTGATTCTCGTGATTCTGTCACGACAGCTAGTTTGTTAGATTGCTTGCCTCTATTTATCTTCTCCCTTTTTGTGCTAAAATTCATAATTTTGGTTTGTTTCCTTTATTATTTAACTGTTCGCTGTATGTTCCATGTTTTGCATTGCAGGATCTTCATGCTCAACTGAAGGATATGATTCCAGAGCAACAGGTATTGTTTTTTTTTCTTTTTTTGAAGTAGTTCAATCCTTATTTTGGAATCATGGTTTCCAGTGATAATTGCTGGAGGAGCATATGGTGTTGACTTGATAGTCCACGATAAAATTTAGTACTTAATGATTTTTTTTAGTCTTGGCTTATTATTGTTTTGATGTTTAAAACAACTATTAGCACTTAATTCGAAACATATTTTAATGTCTGACATAAAAGTTTAAACAGCTAAAGCTGCTGAAAACAATTTGTCTGATGTTTATAACATGAAAGTTTTGACAACTGAAGCTTTAGCTTGTTGTGGATTTTTATGATATTTATATAGCAAGTTTTTTGTTGCTTGCAACTGACCACTGTGTAGCTATTGTAAAATTCAATAAACATATCTGATAAACTTTTCTTCATTCATTGTGTATCTCTCTGTCATTCATATCTTATCTCTCAAGTATTCTACGAAGTATTCTTTCTGTAATAATTATGTAATTACAAAGAGAGCATAGGATATTGATTAAGCTTTGTTTTACATGACAATTTGCTTGGAAAACATATCATCTTTTCCATTGATCCATATTTGTATGGGTGTGAATTTGTTCATTGGTTCATATCGTTAAGTTTTCTACTGGATTTTATTCTTATTTATGCAACTGTGAACTTGAATCATGGTACATGAATGCTGAGGCAAAGGAAGGAGCTAACAATTTGTATGGACTTGTTCTTCTGCCTATATTCAGCATACAATTGACAAGCATTAAAGGGCATATTTCGGGATGCATTAATATTTTGAATGTCTTAGAACTAGTTTGCGTTAATGTGAAACTTCCATTAGGTAGAAGTAATGAAATTGTGAAAGAGATTGTTTCTTATGCTTTGCTAGCAATACTATTTTTTTCTTTCAGGAATGCTTGAAGAAACTGAAAGCAGAACATGGAAAAGTTCAACTTGGAAATATCACTTTAGACATGGTATATGTATTTGACCACATAGCAGTTTAAGATACATGTGAGTAGTTGCCGTTTCACTAGTAACTTGCATGTGAGCAGGTCATCAGTGGGATGAGGGGAATGACAGGTTTGCTGTGGGAAACTTCATTACTTGATCCTGATGAGGTGCATTTCCTCTGAATATAAATATTTGAGCTGAGAACATATAATTTCCATAATCCCCCTTTATGTACATACAGTTTACTTAAGAATTCTGCTTTTAAGCACATGATTTTTTTCCTTAAATTTATTATTTGTTCCAAGATTTGGTAATATGATAGACATGCTGATTATTTTTCAGGGGATAAGATTCAGAGGGCTTTCTATTCCTGAATGTCAAAAACTATTGCCTGCTGCAAGCTCCGGTGGGGAGCCATTGCCTGAGGGTCTTCTATGGCTTCTTTTGACCGGAAAGGTGATCTCCGAATTTGTTTATCATTGCAGTAGTACTGACTCCTTGTCTCCTTGGTTCTCTGGAAAGTGCTCATTATTGTAAATTTTGGTTCCTTAAATAGGAGACCGTATATGAGTAGATATGAGATTCTTAATAGACTGATAAAGGAAGTTTCTTTGCTAGTGGTTTAACTAGCAATGCTAGAAGAGTGCTAATATACACAAGACTGCTGTGGCTATGGTTTCTAAAACTAGGTCTTCTGTATATGCCAAAGGTCATTTGGTTACTAATTCATAGTTTTTTAGACATTTGCTAGGAGTTTAGTTCTTAGGGTGCCACAGTTTCCTCATTGGTGAAACCTGCATGCCTGGTGGTCACTAATACTACCCAACTGAAAACATAGTCACCAATATGATTTCATACCTTCCTGAACACTTTGTGGTTCTCCTGCTCTCAGTTTTCTCTACTATGCTTTTCTATCTCTATGATGTGTATTCTACATAAAGTGTCTTGTCTTTGCCTTTAGTTAGTTTGGTTAAAAGCATAATCTTTTTCCATACCTCAGGCTATACTACTTTTTCTTTACCCTAGGTGCCTAACAAAGAGCAAGTCGATGGGCTGTCTGCAGAATTACAGAGCCGTGCAAAAGTTCCAGGTTCCCTTATTGACTATATCTTTTTCGGGTTTTTCATATTTAACGAGATTATTGCAGCTAATATTTTGGTAGTAATGACATTCTTCCAGTATTCTTTTATATTTCAAAGACATTGACTAGTCACTTGTGTGCATAATCATAGATATGTTAGGAATTTTAAGGCTCATCAATGTGCTTGAATACATAATACATGTCTAGCTTGTGTGCCTCAGGTGAACCTTGTAGATTAAGAATCCCTGAATAATAGATAGATTATTCTTTCTTGCTTCACAAGTTATTTGGTACATTAGTCCAAGGCTAGTCTAGGATATCACTATTGTAATATTTTTATACAAAATAGAGATTACCTGACATACATATAGCTATGCTGTTTCATAGTCGTGAAGAATTAAGATCCTTTAATTTATCACATGAATAATTTATGAGAGAGTTGTCTTACATACAAGTAATGTGGCATAAAAGGTCACCGTATAAATTTCAAAGTTTGGTTTCCCACCATAGTTTACACTGTAAGTCTCATTGTGCTTGTTCTGTCTTCCAAAGTAGCAATAATACTGACAATTGACTGCCGTAACCAACAGATATTCTTAGAATAATCTAATATGTATGCCAATGACATCTTTTAGGACACATGGACCTGATACTTTATCAGGCCAACACATGGATCTATTACTCTATTAAGCCATGTGTTAACACGTATGAGTAGTTGAACTTTTCTTTCAGATTTTTTTCTGAATTTTGTGTGGAAACTTGGCTGCAGAACATGTTTTTAGAGCAATTGATGCTCTCCCTGTCACAGCTCATCCAATGACACAGTTCGCTAGTGGAGTTATGGCACTTCAGGTAATTAGCTGACCATTTTTAGCACTAGGTTGGGCTAAATTCACAAGATATATTTAGTCTGGACTCTGGAATTTATAACTTTTACATTATATTGTGAAAAGGCCATTTAAATGAATGCCATATTTTAAAGATGCATCTTTTGGTATAGAAGAAAGAAAAGAAGTGTTAGGCTATCTTGGCTATGAATTATTAGAAAGAATTCATATGGTACGGTTGAAGTCATATATAGTTTCACATAGCGGTATCTATGTATCCCCAATATCTTATATTCTAAGTCAATTTCACTTTAATTTGTAATATCATGTCTGGTCTTGTGGGAGTAGTTCGGTCTCAGGATACCTAGCTGACCTCCTAGCTGCCATGCTCACAAGTCACAGATTTAGATTAATTTTACACTAACTAATTCCATTTTTGGTAGAAAAAGCTAGTTGGAGTTTTTTTCTCTCCTTGAGTTTTAATTATTAAAAAAGATTTTCCTAAAGGTGATATTTCAATTGGTATATCGTTAAGGTAGTAACAAAATTAGCATCTTCCCACGATTCAAGAATTTAAGATTGTAAAAAGGGTAAAATCTCTCAGTTCATCAAAAAGAAAGGATAATGCATTTGAGGTTTATTATAATGCCTTTTAAGACAGAATTTACTATACCATCACAGGTTGAAAGTGAATTTCAAAAGGCATATGAGAAAGGGATGCCAAAAACAATGTAAGTTCTCGTGACATTTATTTACAATTGATTGATATATAGGAGACATAAGAGTTACTATTCTTGATAGGTTTTGGGAACCAACATATGAAGATTCTATGAATTTGATTGCTCGGCTTCCAACAGTGGCTTCCTATGTCTACCGGAGGTAAGTTTCTGCAACTTCCCAGACTGTATTTCTACTTGATGACTTATTACCTAGTCTTCCAGTCTTGTAGAGTATCTCTTTACCAGCACAAAGTTTTGAACTACGTTTTATTCAATACAGTTCTTATTGCCTGGTAGTCTCTCATTACTGAAGATGAAGCTTAACAGTGATCTATAATTTTGTTCATTTACACAGATCTAATTTCATTTAAGCTGGTTCTTTGACGAGCTGCCTGATTATGACAACTGTTCACCAAATTGACTTGCTCTTTATTAGTTTCCTGAACACACAAAACTTCTTTTAGTATCTTGTTATGTGTAAAGAAATCAATTTTAGTTCTTCTATATGGCATACATGTCTTTGTTCATTATTGTTTATAAATTGTCAGCGCCAGAGATTCATGTTTAGAAATTGATGGAGTTGTTTTTCTGCATCATTCAGAATTTACAAGGATGGTCAAATCATACCTGCCGATAGTTCTTTGGATTATGCAGCAAATTTTTCTCACATGCTTGGGTTTGATGATCCCAAAATGCTCGAGTTGATGAGACTGTATGTAACTATACACAGGTGATGAATCCGTTATCCTTGCCCAAGTTTGTTATTATATTGGGGGTATAGGTCCATATCTGACATTTTGAGGCATATAATTTTGCAGCGATCACGAAGGTGGAAATGTTAGTGCACATACTGCTCATCTGGTAAATGAGATATTATAATCTATTGGTCTTCTCACTTGCATCTTATTTTTTGTTTGATTTAAATATTTTAGTCCTAAGTATTCTATTATTGAAGATAAATGTAGAGCTTGTTATCTGTTGCATCTGCAAAACTTTTACCTACGAATCATTTACACGATATTCAGGTCGGCAGTGCTCTTTCAGATCCTTACCTTTCGTTTGCAGCTGCACTGAATGGTTTAGCTGGACCACTTCATGGCTTAGCTAATCAGGTATGACTTGTTTGGTGGCACTTTTCTCCATGTTATGCATCACCTCTTAGGCTGTGACATATTCTGGAATATCTTGGTACCGTAGTGTTGGTTTTCAACTAACTAGCTCTTGAAAGATAATGTGAAGGCACTTTACCAGTTTGCCCGAACTAGTTGCTGGAGTAGCAAGATATTTTGGACTGCCAACTTACTTTTGTGCTCCTAGCAAGATAGTTCTTTATTGCATCTAAAAACATTATCGAGATGTTTAGATGCTATCTATCATTAGCTCTAAAGTTTGTGAATTAATTTGTTTTCTACTGTCTCAGGAAGTTCTTCTGTGGATAGAATCACTTGTCAAAGAATGTGGAGAGGACATTACAACTGATCAGTTGAAGGACTATGTTTGGAAAACATTAAAAAGTGGCAAGGTACCTAGTTCTTTATCATGTTGTTTATTCTTGCATATAATTGGAGTTGTATTTTAGTCTTCTGTTGATGTGATGAATGCTCAAACTCCAATTATTGCAAAAGGTAAAATAATTGATTTCAAATTTGAAATTCCCCAATTGCCACTAAACTTGAAGATCAAGTCTTCCTTACTTTTGATACTAATTGTTGCCATTTGAGTTGATAAAGTTGTAGCCAGAAAAAACTTTTATTCTATTTTCTTCTGTTAGCAATATATGCTCAGTACAGAGAGCTGACAGTTTTTTTCATGTCATGGACCTCGTATTTACTTTATGCATCATATGTTGTCATTTTAATTGCAATTTCTGTGGCTACAGGTTGTCCCTGGTTATGGGCATGGAGTTCTACGGAAAACAGATCCAAGATATACATGCCAAAGGGAATTTGCATTAAAGCACTTGCCTGATGATCCATTTTTCAAGCTGGTTAATTCCACAATACCTGTTCTGATTGTTGGTTTGTCTCTATTCACTTGGAGTTGGGAACCAGATTGAACAATGCTTTTGCTTGTCTTTTTTTTTTTGTGCAGGTCTCGAAGTTGTATGAAGTCGTTCCTCCTATACTTACTGACCTAGGCAAGGTAGCATTGCCAGACCCCTTATTAATCAATTTGATTGGCAATATTTTGTCAGGGAAAAAGATTCAGTGGATAACCAATTTGGTTATTCGGGCTAATATATACAGTAAAAAAACCAATGTTGTGCTGAACAATAACCAAACAAGATATTTTCTTGTCCAGGAAATTCTAGTACAAGTTCTTGTGTGCTTTAACACTCGTAATATTGTCTTACCATTATTTTAGAGTAATCTTGTAAGCTGGTATTGCTGCAGGTCAAAAACCCATGGCCCAATGTTGATGCTCATAGTGGAGTTCTGCTGAAGCATTTTGGATTATCTGAAGCAAGGTAAGTTGTTTTCAATACATTAATGAGGTACTTGTTCTTGTTTTCCTGGTAAAAGTTTTGAACACTCTGGTCAAGACATCATGATGCAGTGTTTTAGCTTGTAGTCTTTCTACCAAGCATAGTGAGAGCCTTGATGTCATGTTTAAGGTCACCTCTTTGTTACCTTGGTGAGCAAGGTTTCAGTATCACTAGACCACCATTTTAACCTTTCTGCCAAACAGGAAGTAGCATCACAGCCACCCTGGTTGGATAGAATTATGGAGTTTGACATGACATTATGTAGGATAAGAAAATTTAGTTGCAAGTTTCTCTTTTTTCTCTTAATCTTTTGAGCTTATTGAGTGCGAACCTTGCCCACCTATTTCTGTTTTTTTTTTATTGACATGAGTAAAGGGTACGAGTCACGGAAATAAAGCTTTCTTACATATAATGTATGGCTGCAGACATTGACACTCCGTAGGTAATGAATTGCCCGTTGGACTGCCTGTCTTTGTTTTTAAGCTGATCGCTGACCCCATAGTACCTAGTCTATAACCTGTTTAGGGACATCAGCCAACTGCTTTACCATTCAACCATGAAGTCCATAGTGGCAATTCAATTGTTATTGAGTCAGCTACAGCTATCCTAAGTTCTGTCATATCTAATATTTGCAGGTATTTCACTGTTCTATTTGGAGTCTCAAGAAGCATCGGGATAGGCTCCCAGGTTCAAATACATTTCCTTCAACACATGATTTCAAACTTATCTTTATTTTCTTCAAATCTTCAGAGTCGGTGTTATTGATGCAGCTCATATGGGACCGAGCACTTGGTTTACCACTCGAGAGACCAAAGAGCGTCACCATGGATTGGCTTCGAACTTACTGTACGAAGGCTACGTGAGTTTCACTGCACCCCCAGTTGTTTTGAGATTAATTCCTGTTTATTTGCTTTTGTTCTCCAATAAGCGGCATAATGCCAGAAACTTATAATACGAGCCAACATGATGTTTAGGGAGGAGTACTTCCGTTATCTTGGTTTATTCTTTTTGTTTTATCATTCATAAGAACCACTAATTTGATGGATGGATCCTGAGCAACTCGGATCGTTTTAGCTTCATTTGGAATTGGAGGACATCAATTTTGCTTGCAAGAACTGAAGCGATTACACATGAACTGTCCATTATAATTACTTTTATTGTTATCATAGCACGATGATGTTGAGGAAAGTTATGTCACACAAACTGCATCGACAGTCTTATCGGTCAAAGCACAACATTGTTGAGGAGGAAATATGCAGTATCGCAATGAATAATATATATATCAACAATTTCATCAATACGGTAGGTGAAGGGCGACATCAAAGAACCATCACTTCATCTCATCCCATACAGGAACACTAAAGTTCTCAAGTCTTCCAACTCTCGTCATATCATCCCATCTTGTAGCCCTGCCTCACTGTGTTGGCTAGATGGATGCCAAAACACTTGTATATATGCCTATTAAATTAGTTATTCATGCTATATGTATTACTCGCACGGTGGGGGGTTGTTTGTGCCACTGTACTCTGCCTTGACGTTGAGACAGGTGGAGGATATGTTCCCGGGACCGGCGTGTTGGAGGTTGACGTCGTGGAGGCTGAGCTTCTCGCAAGGCATCCCCTTGCTGCACTTCAACGTCACCGCCACCGGCGACGTTGTCGTCCCCTTTATGTTCCTGAAGTGGACGTCGCTAAGCTTCACCTTGGACGACGCCTGCATGCAGGCATGAGAAATCTCTTCCATCCACAGCAGGACCACGACAAGAATACGAGTTAGAAGAGTGTCGCTTCATCACTCACCGAGTTGTCGCACTTGGCGTAGGGACAGTAGGTCTGGTCGATGACGATGGGATTGCCGACGTCCCTCATCAGCAGGTTCTCAAAGGTCATGTTGATGGCGCTGGTTTTGACCGGCGAGTTGGCCCAGGTATTCACGCGCACTCCGTTCATCGTCCCGATGAGCTTGCTGTCCTTCACCACGATGTTCTGTACATCCTCTTCGTCCTTGTACCTCCCCAGGCTTCCGACACTGTGATGACGGCATATGAGAAAATATACGGCTGAGATGCGTTTGTACTGATGCAGATGCCTGACCTGATGCCATGGCCAGGGCCGCAGGTGATGCCGGAGATTGTGACGAAGGAGTTGCCGTGGCCAATCGAGACGCAGTCGTCTCCGGTCCTGATCTTGGAGCTGGCGATGGTCACCCCCGAGTTGCCCTCCAGGTGGATGCCGTCGGTGTTGGGGCTGGTGGCCGGGGCGGTGATGGTGATGCCGCTCCCCTTGAAGTTGTGGCAGCCCAGCAGCGCCATGTGGAAGAACTTGCTGTTGAGCGAGGTGATGTCCTTCACGATCGTGTTGTTGGTGTTCACGAACTTCACCGACTGCGCACACGCCATGAACACCAGGAAGAAAGCTGAGAACGCACATCGGCTAGTATAGATGGGGATAATATGCACGGCCAAAGAGATGGATCGATTACGGTTGGTAAGACTTTGCAGTTCTTCTCCTTGGGGCACTTGTTGTAGGGCCATGTGACAGCGCCCTGGCCATCGAAGGTCCCGCCACCGGTCACGGTCAGCCCGTCGACCCGTCCAAACTGCACCCAGCCCTCGTCGTTCCTGAACTTGTTCAAGTCCGTCGTTGCCTTCAACGTGCCCTGCAAAATGTCTGCCTCTGGTCACGAGAAGACAGTGGCATACTGACTCCAACGCTTGTAAGATTACTTGAAGCCTTTAAAGATCAACGAGGTCTTGCCTGCAACATGAACTCCAAGGTCTGGACATCTCGACAGGGACCGCTGAACTTAACAGGATTGAGCAGGTATGTGCCGCTGGGCACCAAAATCTTCACCTTACCAGATGACTTGCAAGCTGCATCCCAAGCTGCCAGGAACGCCTGCATGTGGCATCACAGTGAGTTGCAGGTGCACAACCGGTTAGAACTGTTGCATTCCTGTGTTAAACCTTCTGGTTCTTGGAACAAGGATTCAACCTCTCCACATAAAATGTGTGTGTGAGAGAGAGACAGACAGAGAGAGAGAGAGAGAGAGAGAGAGTGAGAGAGAGAGAAGTATCATGCATCCAACATCAGACTGATACCTTGCTATCATCACTCATGCCATTAGCCTTGGCACCGAAATCCTTGACATCGAAGGTGCCCGAGCTCTTGTCCTTCCCCGAACCCACTGTTGTTCCCATCCCAAGGCATGGGAAGCACAGCAGCAGCAACAACATCTGCTTCACGATCTCCATTTGTGTTTCCTCTCTGCTTCTTTTCCTTCCCAAGACAATAGCTTCTCTGCTTGTTTGATCCTTCACAAGCGTCTCGTGGGTAGGATTTATAGCTCTTCTCCACTCCCAAGTTTAGATACGAGCGTGTGGAGACGCTTAACTACCGTTAACGACCTCCCACCATCATTCCCAGGCAACAACCTCCGACTCCCATCCTCTGCTCCCCTTAATAATAGCAGCCGTGCTCGTTGACCTTGGTCAAAATAACATTTCGCAGGATTGACCTTCTTCGCAATTCGGAATCCATTGAAAGCACACGAGTTGCATCAAAATTCGATCTTCGTCTGAGCCAGAAAAATAAAATAAATCAACGGAAATTATATTTTTCTCATTCCTCTCTTGAATGAATTAATAACTCGTATTATTATTATTATTTCATGCATAATATTAATATTCACTTAAAAATATTATATCAATTGATGTACATGACGTTCACATATAGACTCGAGGCCTATCGCTCATACAACAATATACTAATAAATCCGAATGCCTCAATCGTAATACATAAGATTTTCAATAAGATACGTTCAATACTCAAATTAATAAATACTTAATACAATACAAAAGATTATTAAATATAAGATAAAAATATGATATATTTGATTTAGAGAATATTTAGGTTAATATTTGATTTTGATGTGATAAATATTATTATCTTGACATTATGTGATTGGAGAAAAAATATTTATCATATCAAAATAATTTTCGCATATCTTGATAGAGGTAGACTCGGACGTCTTATTTATGATATATATAAATATTTAAATTAGTTTGAAACAAATAAGAATTCCTAATTCGCAATTATCTTAGACCGGTTTTAAATTTATTTGTTAATTTATATCTATATATTTTTATTAACAGAACTCCAGTTTATCTTCGACGGAAAGACATCCGATCTTTCCTTACTTTGGCAGGGTAATGGTTGCGGTAAGCTGACGTAGCGGTAATCGTATTCCGCAATCGGGCTCGTGTCCTGATTCAATTCATTCCCCCTTTCTCTACTATTTCGGAAGGCATTAGTTTTTCGGCCTAGGGTTTTTTTGGAGCGAAGGAAACCCTAAACGCCACGCCATTGGAGCTGCTTCGAATAGGATCGTTGGTCGTGTCTTGATTTAAGAAATCTCTTCGTCGACGGATTTTTTGCTTGTTTC
This sequence comes from Musa balbisiana, assembly GCA_004837865.1. Lineage (NCBI taxonomy): Eukaryota > Viridiplantae > Streptophyta > Magnoliopsida > Zingiberales > Musaceae > Musa > Musa balbisiana. The sequence goes on along the minus strand of CM017191.1, from coordinate 32,750,755 downwards.
GTTACGAATAGGATCGTCGGCCGGCGTTAAATCTCGACCACCTGCCTCCGCCACCTGCGTCGCGAAGCCTTCTTCTTCACCGGCGAAGCCTTCTGCCTCACCGGCGTGGACTGTGGAAGTGGCTCTGCCCCCGCCCGAGCCCACCTGCGTCCACCAGACCACCACGACCCGTCGCGCATCATCGGGCCCTCGGCGACGTCACCGACGTCCGACGAAGCCTTCTTCTTCACCCTCTACTGCTACGTCGCAAGGTACCACGCTGACCCGCAGTTTGCCCGCTTCTACTATACTATACCGAACCCTATGCGATCCTCTCTTTCTGCTTATCAGGACCCAGATTTCTTGTTTCTGGTTTGATCTTTGGGTTTGGTCCCAGATTTCCCACCCTTCTCCTCTCCGGATCTTGATTTGTCGCAGGGCTTGTTTCGTACGAGATCTGGTGTCACTTGCTTTTGATATCCCTGGGTGAATTCGGGTGCATAGAACGAAATTTCATAAGAAAAAGTCTTCCAGTTCAACCATAAAAAATCATAGGTATGGCTCGCATGGAATAGTGCTAGATTTGAGAAGCAAATTGATCAGGGTGTTCCTCCTATAAATAAGAAGTCAAGAGGACACAGATTCTTTGCTTTCTGCAGATTCTGGGACTGTGGTTTAACTATTGTCCTCTCTCTTTGCTTTGTGCATATTATTAACTAAAACAAGATTCTGATTTTTTTAACACACAGATGAACTCCTAGAAGTTTTGTGGATTCTGTTCCACACTAGTGTCAATGGTATCTGACTTCTTATTAACATACTAAGCCATCTAAAGAACTGTAGTCTTACTCAGGCTTCAACAGCAGTTTAAATCATTCTTCAGATTTTATGAGCATATATTTCGAAATTGTATTTTGCTGTTATCAAGTAACCACAGACCATATGCTTTACTTGATGCTATATGAAACATTCTTCAGATTTCATGAGCATTAGCATATATTTCGAAATTGTATTTTGCTGTAATCAAGAAATCACATACCATATGCTTTACTCGATGTTATATGTTACATATGTTAGAGATCATTTCCTTGTCCAATTTTCCTGAGCTCATATTATATGATATGGTTTCTGTACTTTTCTAACATATTGTTTTATTATTTTGTTTTTTGTGTTCCAGAGATGCTAGGCTCAGATGGAATTCTTGAACTTTATAATGAGGATTGTTATTAGTGTTAGTACTATAAAACTCATGTTCATCGAATATTTTATATATATATATATATAGACACACACACATGTATCTTCGCCATGTCCGTGTCCTCATTTTTTAACAATGATGTATCATCGTGTCCGTGCCGTATTGTGTCCGTGTCCCATGTTTGTGCTTCTTAGCATGGGTCACGGAAGATTCCTCTGAATCAGGTTTCTTCAGTTCCATTGATTTATTTGTCTATATTGGAATTGTTTGTGGTGTTGAGTGATTTGATCGTCCAAATTTATGATTTTCTGATTTATTTATTTGCAAGAAATCATCTTCGTTGATAGTGGTTAGGTTCTTGGAAGAGAAGGAATATTGGAATCTGTTTATTGTGTAGGGCTTCTGGCTATTGTATTGTTTTGGTACGGTCTTTCTGCTCTTCTTGTTGGAACTTTACGACTAATGTCAAGATACCATTCTTACCATAGATTGGAAATAGGGATGCAAAGAGCTTTTGATAAATCACTGTTACAACAACATACAGATCGTGTACAATTTCTGTTTGCGATCATAAATTTTTGCTGATTTCTTTTTGTTTTTTTCACTTTTCTTGGCTTCTTGAGCCCTTTAGTTAATGATGGCTGAGCCAATGGCTACTGTCGGTCCAGAGCAAGAAATGCCAGTGCTTCCTGAAAACAAAGTGACTGATGCCAAAGTTGATGGTGGGGACCTTCAAACTTTGCCAAAGGACCACACAGACAATCAGAGCTCTCAGTTGGGAGCGGAGCCTGATTTGACCAGGAAATCTGAATCTGTCAAGATCGCTGCCGAACACGATATATCCAAGGAACTGGACGATACACATTTGGACAATCCAACAGAGGAGACACATTTAGAGAATACAACAGACAACACACCGTTGGAGAATTTAATGGAAGAGATATCCTTTGAGAAGCAAACAGTCGAGACACCATCGGAGAAACGAACAGATGGTGCACCGTCAGATAAGAAAACAGATGATGCACCATCGGAGAAGCAAACAGATGATGCACCATCCGTGAAGCTAACAGGTGATGCATTGCCGGAGAAGCAAACAGATGGCATGCCCTTGGAGAAGCAAACAGTTGACATGTTCTCGGAGAACCAAACAGATGACATACCCTTGGAGAAGCAAACAACTGACATGTCCTTGGAAACACAAAGAGATGAAATGTCCTTGGAGAAGCAAACAGATAACATGCCCTTGGAGAAGCAAGCAGATGACACCCCCATGAACAATCAAACAGATGACATACCCTTGGAGAAACAAAAGGATAACACATCCTTGGAGAAGCAAACAGATGACATGTCCTTAGAGAAACAAACAGATGATGCATTTTTGGGGAAGCATACAGATGATCAAGTTATCATGCCAACGACTCATATGGAGACTGATTCTGACCAAAGTGGCATTCTCAATGTCAAGGCTGAAGCAGAGAATGGGGCTGCAACTATAACATCAGAAAATAAGACCATATCAGCAGTGACTGATGTGAGGGAGCATCATCCTGGAGATAATTACACCAAAACACCCTCAAAAGAGGAACAGACAGCAGGGGATAATTCAACCCCTATAGAGGGCTCAAATCAGTCGTTCATCTTTGAACCCTACTCAGATGGTGATGATTCTGGCACAGAGGAAGAACAGGTTGCTTTCATGAAGGAGTTGGAGAATTTCTATCGGGAGAGGAGCATGGAGTTCAAACCGCCTAAATTTTATGGAGAAGCACTCAATTGTCTCAAGTAAGCTGTGGTTCATCCCTTTGATGTCTTAATTTAAAGTTCAAACTCCAAAAAAGGGTTTTTGGTCTTTTCTTCGGCAGGTTGTGGAGAACAGTTACCAGATTGGGTGGTTATGATCAGGTATGTACGATGTTTTACTTTTCGAAACAATCACTTCCTTGCTTCCTTGGACTCTATATTAGTGGGAGCCTTGTGATTTGGCTGCCTGTTTTCTAGATATTGCTTGGCTATGATTTTTTTATGTTGGTTTTTACAACTGTTCTCCATTACTATGCTAAAGTGGTTTCCATTTTTATTACCTTTATCAAAGAAAAGAAAATCTTAGTCAGCTTTGGATGTAAATAAGAACAGCCCTGATAGGCATATTATGTGAACTTCTTAGATTAAGTTCCTAATTTGCAGTATGTATTTTTACTATGGTGTACATTCCTGTCTCTTGTAGGACATGATAGTCATATTTATTTTATATATACGAGTTTGGCATCGCATGGGCTGCATAGCTTTATGCAGAGTGATCATTTAACCACACATGCATGTGGTTGCTCAAACTACATTTTGAAACAAAGTGCTGATTAATAATTAAATTCAAGTATATGTCAAATGTTCAGTTGCAGCATTGTGTATGAGAGTGCCTGACATCATTTTTACAGCTAAATTGCATTTAATTTCCACCGGTTGAAATGTCTTGTTGGTCATTCTAGACATGCTAACTTTCAGTACATGGTTTACTGGAAGTTTACTGTTAGATTGAGGGATACGAGCATGGATGTTGGTGTAGGAACATATTGGCAACAAGAGTGATGTCTTAGTTAGAAACAATTAAAGAGATCTGATCACTCTAGTTTGAATAGCAAAATTTCCTAAATGGCAGGAAATGATTCACAAGGTTGATACCAGATAGTTGGGAGATATGGCTTTGCACTGTATCATTTCAACCAATAACAACAATTCACAATTTTTTTAATAGTTATTCCCTTTGCTTTCATCTTTAATGACTATCAGAGTAACAATTGCTGATCATTATCAGTTTGATCAACTTAGTGCTTCATATGAGATTTAGGTGACAAACTCATCATTTTATATTGCTCAGATCTCTAGCTAGTTACATTTTTAGTTGGCTATGGATCAACACACTCCACCTGCATAGCCTCATGTTCCTTCGAAATTGTTCAGTGATTTTGCTTGTCATAGGACTGATTCTCCACATGGATCAACACACTGCAACAGTAAAAACAAAGTTGTAATATTAGTGGATCCTTGTGACCAGGAAAATATGAGGTGAATGCCAGTAACTAGTTACCTTTGCCATGTTATTTAATACAGGACTTTACTGTACACTGAACTTCTTCGATTCTGAACATCTGGGTTTCTATATGTGAATGTCCATTTAGCAGTTTTGTAATTTTTTTTTAAAATTCTGGTGCTGACATAATTGACCTTTGATTGTTAGGTGACAGCATGCAAGCTTTGGCGTCAAGTTGGCGAGTCTTTCAAACCTCCAAAGTGAGCCTTTATGTCTTTCTTTGTTGTTCTTGTAGAATTGTTTTATTTAGACGTTGGTCTCAAAGGAGAATTAGAGGACAATTTTATGAACATCTAAAACCCAGTCTGATCAATTTATCATCATTTTTCTACATTAATTGGATTTAAATTCATTTACAATATATGCATCCTTGCGAATGTTAGTGCAACTGGTTAGATCAATTATAATACACTTGTAAGGTCTAACTGAGTGGAATGGATCAGCTTGGCTAAATCACCAGCATTTTGCATGTCATTTAGTGTTGATATTCTTTCTGCCAAGTGTATTGACTCATCAAAGTACAGGGTTCCTGTTGTTTCCAATAGGATATGACAATCTGAAAATGATCATCAAATACTTAATGAAATTTTCATCAATCCACGGCTTAGTACTCAAGAAATAATATTTATTTCTGCTGGTAGTTCATATAAAAGATTTAGACTATGTAAGGGTAAATCAATTAGCTGCTGAGACAACAATCCTAAATGGACACCTAATAGCAGTATGATATAAGGTGTATAGACAATTGAACTTGGGAAAAATAAACTATCCTATTCCAGTAATCAAGTTATGTTAGTTGTTTTTGTATAATTAAACTTTGACATTAGTTAAATATCATATTTCTTCAATAGTATCAATAGACAATGAAATAGGAGAAAATAACTAGGATTAATATGGTGAATTAACTTTTTATTTTGATATTGTATCATTGTCTTGAAGATTTCTAATTTCTAATTAATAGTTGGTTGTTTAATAGGGTATCCTGTCAACTCAAACATTTCATTTGGTAGTGTATTTTTTTTAAACCATTCTTTGAAAAGATTTCCTTTTTGATCTTCTGCTGCACCATTGTTTATCAATACGGCCTAAACTAGTCACTTAATGAGCAAGACAAACAGTTCATAACATGGATGAAATGTACTTTTTACTACCCTTTATTACATGAAATATTATAGATGAAATACAGAGATGATTATGCTGATGAAATGTACCTTTTATTTGCCTTTATTACATGAAGTATATTATAGATGAACTACAGAGATGATTATGCTAAATGTTCACAAGGAAAATATAAGCAGCAAACTGTATAGGAGTGTGGTATTGCTACATCAAGTGGAAAAGCATTGTTTTTCTTGGGGGGATATGAAGTATTAATAGATCTCACTTTCTATGCAGGACCTGTACAACAATTTCTTGGTCATTTCGAATTTTTTTCGAGAAGGTAATTCATTAGATCCCTAAGATCTTTATTTGATCATCATATTACCTTAATCTACTGTCGTCAATCTTGGCAACTTGCTTCAGATGTTCACTAAGTAGTCAACTCTGCATAATTCTTCATTTTGCCTATCAACTGTAGGGCTTTTTAGTGAAGGAATTATTTTGTAAAATTTAAAATATTTGCGTATAATTTAGACTAAAATATTTTTTCTTTGCAAAGTACTGTGGGCCATGTCTATATTTTTTTTATTCAAAAGGTGTCAAACAATAATCTTTTTGCACCGATCTTTGTCTTGCAAGCTTTTTTAGTACTGTGTTTTTGTTTTTTCTAAATGCTACAAAGGGGTCAAAGTCCTTTTAAATATGTTTATGGAATATGGCATCTAAAAGTCCACTGGTGCATTGTGTGGTTGGTGTAGAAGACTGTTCAATATTTGCTCAAACTGGTTGTTCAACAGTAGACAAGTAGTTGGATATTCTGCTATCTGCTTGTACATTTATATCCTTTATGTACATTTTTGGTGTATGTATTGTGTTCCTTATAGTTAAACATTAATATATGTTCATATTTGTAAGCATGGTTTAAAAAACCATGCTTGTCAGCCAGTACTAGTATGACAACTCTCTCTTTTTTTTTTCTTCTCTCGTGTCACACTTTCTCTCTCCTATTTTCTTTTTCTTTCTATCTCTCATGTGTTCCTCTGCCTAATCTCTTCCTCGTGTTGGAATGTTTGCCTCCTAATTTTTCTCGACTGGTTCTTTGCCTCTCCCTCTGCCTCATCCTCCATCCTCTTTTCTCTTCCTTTTTGGCCCAGATAGTATTGACCCATACTGAGTATCAGTACATTGATCCTTACTGATACTTTCTGGTTCAGTCATCAATTGAGATCGAAATTGAACCGAGATTTTAAACCTTGTATGTGAGTATGTAAATATGTAGATGTTTGGGTCTGGGAAATTAAAATTTATCCCAGACTCTTATAGATATACACCTACAATGACAATGATGACAAATGGTGACCCTCGCAGATACACATTTACAACTACGGCAAATTTGTAGTGTTCCAGAAAACATAATAGAGTTGCACAGACATGCAAACCCCCTTAGATGTACAAAAACAGTAAGCCATCATGTCCCAACTATTCGTGGAGATGGGACATTATGGCCTATTTTTTAGTTGTACTTGTGAGGGTTCACACTTCTGTACAATTCTCTTCTTTATATGCAAAAAGGTTTGATGTTATTTGCTAAAGCTTGATAGTCAATCTAAGATTTCTTCATTGTGCTTCTTAATAGTCAACTATGGTTTACACAAAGCGTTACTACCTGCTATGTCTAACCATGATGTTCATGACTTAGTGTTTTCAATATATATCTAGAAGACCACTTTGTCATCATGTATATGGCTTCCGGTAGACATCGTAATTATTCCCAAACTTGTAGTTTAGAGTTTTTATTGACTTTAGCTCACTTGGCATACAAAGAACAATTTCTGCAAGTATCATGTGGCGTTTGTTTTGTAGAATGTATTGCTATTGGTTGTACCATCTTGATCTACTAATATTTAGCTTAAGAGGATCACTTGGATGTATGAAAGAATATGTTGGCAGCATTAACTTAAATGTAAAATGAGTGAACTTAATGTTGGTCCGAAGTCAACATATGTGGATTTTTGAGAAAGATTATGTTGGTGGCATTAACATGCAAAAGAATGGACTCAATGTTGGGGTCTATATTGTGTTTTGAGCTTGGGTCTATGTATACTAGTGGAACATTCCCTTTCCCTGTGTCGGGAACTCTAGAAGTTAAAGATGGTGCTCCATTGTCCGAGAAACATACTTTGTGGCTGCACTTTTGAATAAATGAATTGGCTTAGGAGCAAGCTGAGCCAACTCAGATGAATGTGGACCTCCAGTGTTTCTTCTATCATATCACTTTTAATGCTTTCTTCTGTTTAAACAGTTAGATATCTTCTTTTAGGAAGTATAAAGTCACCAATCACCATCAAATTGGAGAAAAATAGTAAGAGCATAGGCCCTTTCCCTATTTCAACAAAGATTAAACTGAAGTATGATCCGGTTGGCTTGTGCTGGTCATGCTTTTACACAACATGAGCCGACACTCCATCATGGCATATGAGTACTTTAATATATTGAACAACATACTTCAATGGGTTCCTTTTTACTCGTCTTCTCTTCTTTGGCATGGAAAATCATGAGATTAACATAACAATTTAAGAGAGTGAATCTGCAGAGATATGCACTTAGTGTTAAGGTTTTTCTTATTGTTTTTAACTTAATTGCTCGAGGACTTTGGCATCAAATCTTGGAGTTAATAACTCCAATTTCTCTATGCTTATATTTTACTAGTGATTAAAAGTTTCTTCAATTGTTTTAGCTTCATGGATATAGTTTTGTGTCTTGAAAATTGAATTAATGCTGAAATAAAAGAAAATATCATCCAGTTTTGTGCATGAGGCATATCGCTCAGTTCCCTAGTTTTAGTTTAACTTGAATAGTGGTAGCCAGGACTTTTGAATAAATGAATTGGCTTAGGAGCAAGCTGAGCCAACTCAGATGAATGTGGACCTCCAGTGTTTCTTCTATCATATCACTTTTAATGCTTTCTTCTGTTTAAACAGTTAGATATCTTCTTTTAGGAAGTATAAAGTCACCAATCACCATCAAATTGGAGAAAAATAGTAAGAGCATAGGCCCTTTCCCTATTTCAACAAAGATTAAACTGAAGTATGATCCGGTTGGCTTGTGCTGGTCATGCTTTTACACAACATGAGCCGACACTCCATCATGGCATATGAGTACTTTAATATATTGAACAACATACTTCAATGGGTTCCTTTTTACTCGTCTTCTCTTCTTTGGCATGGAAAATCATGAGATTAACATAACAATTTAAGAGAGTGAATCTGCAGAGATATGCACTTAGTGTTAATGTTTTCTTATTGTTTTAACTTAATTGCTCGAGGACTTTGGCATCAAATCTTGGAGTTAATAACTCCAATTTCTCTATGCTTATATTTTACTAGTGATTAAAAGTTTCTTCAATTGTTTTAGCTTCATGGATATAGTTTTGTGTCTTGAAAATTGAATTAATGCTTAAATAAAAGAAAATATCATCCAGTTTTGTGCAATGAGGCATATCGCTCAGTTCCCTAGTTTTAGTTTTAACTTGAGATAGTGGTAGCCATAAAACTAGCATGGATGCAGTTCTATAAATGTTAACAATAAAATTCCTTTTGGTGTTTAATTGCCTTTTTCAGCAAATATAAAAAAAGTGCATTTTTGGTCAATATTACTCTATGTGCATTGTTGTTTTCTTGTTTTTGACCCTTATACAGGCACTCCTTGAGTACGAGAAACATAAGATCCAAACTGGTGAATTAAAATTTTCCATGGCAAATCTTCCAGGATCTATGAGTGTTGATAATCAGGTAAAATTTCATTGTTTTTCTCTGAATGTAAAACCTGTACGGTGTAAACCTATGGATGAAGACATATTGTTCATACATTTATTATTCTTGTGACCTATAAGGGAGTTAAGCATTGTGCATAAGATCTATTGGTACTCTCAATCACCATATTCAACTTATTGAGGTTCATTTTAATGACATGATTTATTCTTCTAAAGGTCAAGTATTTTGACATGTTTTGTATATTGTGATCTTTTCTGACTACCGAATGTACATATTGAGATTCTATTATCTGTTAATTCCACATCAAATTTGTGTTCATAATTTATTCTCATAAGAGTCAAGTTTTTAAGGGTCTGTGGTTTGTTATTTTTTTTGTGCCAACTATTGTGCATTTTAAGATAGTGTACCTCTGTCATGCAATATCCAATAATCAATCTGCATCGATCCATCGTTAGTTATGTCTGTGCCACTCTAATCCTTACAGGTTAATTTTTAATTAATTTTCTTAAATGTCACATTTCTTTCAAACTATTTTAGGGTAAATTTCAACTTCTATTTAGCTTTATAATTTGTTTCATGCCAAAAGATTTTTTTCCTTCTTTTTTATATTTTTTGTTTTTAGATTGATATGTATTCTCGTCCCCTCTGATTGATCTAGTGATCCAGTTGATCATGCTAATCTTGAATCTATTGTCACTACTTAATCACAATCCCGATTTTGATGCCAATGCTAATATTCTAAATTATAATCTTTGGCTACAAGTTGAAACATTTGCAACAAGTGAATTACTAAGCCATTGAGACGACAATTCAACCTAGTCATAAATCGTTCAGATCTTTTAAGGTAACTGGCTGTCTAAACAGTGCATTGAAAAAAAAAATGATGAACTATAAAAGATCCTACAAAATGGAAGATATTTACCAAAATGAAATGAGGCCAGAGTAGACTTGATCATTAACTATAATTAAAATAAATCTTTCAATTAAGAGTGGATTGCACCAAATTGATTTTGCTTCAATAAGCCACACCCTATTATGGGTTGAAGGTGACTTATAACGTTCGAAGTGCTCAACCTCCACAGACTGGTTGTGATTGTCAATGTCTGAGTTTGTGCATTTGGATTGTTCAGGAAATCCACTCTACTAGAATCAGCTGGGATGCACAAGTCAGTTGAAATCTGAAATGGGCTATCAAACTTTGTGAACATTTAGATGGGAAGGCCATGCAACCTGATGTATACAATGCTTAAAAGTCGAAGCCTCTCTCTCTCTCTCTCTCTCTCTCCCCCTCCCTCCCTCCCTCTGTTCCTTTCTCTCTCTCTCACTCTGTTGGTCACTCTCTCTTGCTCTCCCTCTCTTGCCACTTCACCAGCCAAAAGGTGGGCTTCCCTGCCTACTTCATCATTGGCAATCTGGCATAGGTCATTGGAGCAATGGTCTTAAGCTACTGGCAAAATGGGATGATGGACTTGGCAAGGATAGGGCGAACAACGGCATTGTGATCCACCCCCTGAAAAAGTGAGAACCATGGGGCAAGGATGATGACAACAACAACTACAATGACACATCTAGGACATCTTAACTATTCGAGGTCAGCTACATGGACCTTTTGCCATCATTGAGGTCTGTAAAAAGTGGTATCCTTAATAACAAATCATGGTTCAAGAACAACTGAATAAGATTAAAAGAATTGTTGACAGTTGTTCCAGGCCATATCCCAACTGAGATCATCCAATCTGAACTATTGAGACACAGCAGGTAAGGGACACCATTTATATGTGAAATCAAGGGTCTATTGTGGCCTCTAGTCTGGATCAAGATGTCTCCATGTTTTAGACGAAGAAAAGGTTCTATCTAAGTAATTTCTTTTTATAGTTTTAAGGAACTCCAATAGTATCATGAACTCCTAATTAATTTTGAGCTCTGGGTCTTTGGTTTCTTCAGTAAGCTTTATTATGACAGGTTTAGAAAATTTTGTCATAGCTATTGGTTGATAGCTCTTCTTTCTGTTTATTGTCTTGTCCTCCAGAACAATGGCTTCTAATAAAGATTGTTTAATTTCATACTCTTGCCTTTTATGATTTCCTTTTTGGTCTGGCAGAAATGAACCCAATTATGTCGGTTGTGGTTGCTTTCTTGGTTAGATCAATCCTAATGATTATTTAATTGCCCTATTATTATTTGTTTGTTCTATGGTTTGGGTTAAGACATGGTTTTATGTGAAAGAAAGGAGAGGCCAGAGGCTTCTTGCCCAATTGAGCTGATACTAATGTATTAAGAACTGTTATATGAGACAGCAATATAATTTCCATGTTACTGAATCTCTTAACAAAAAAATTGGAGTAAGAGAAGACTATTTTCTGGAATTACACCTAGGTAACTTAAAACCTGAAACCATGATAGTGTCCAATACAACAAGGTTGCAACAATTTAATGAGGCGTAGATAAATTCCTGACATTGGTTGCTCAGTCTTCTGCAAACTTCTGGGAGAGTATCAACTTAAGCTATTGCATTGTTTGAGATAAAGATGATGTATTCTTGTTTGGCAGATGCTATTTATCATGTACTTCAGTCCATGTTATTTCTGGAAAGTGCTAAAGATAATGATGCAAAAAAGGAAGATTGTAAAGGAAAATATCAATACTGAAAGAATCAGATCAAGATTGTTTAAAGTCCCGAGTAGTGGGACAAATGCAAGAAAGCCAAGACTGTAAAGGAAATTTTAATACTGAAAGATTCAGATCCAGATAGCATTGAAGACCCCAGTACTAAGACAAAAAAGGCACCAAATAAAGAATGTAAAGATAAGTAGCCTGAGACAGATATGGAAATGGGTGCAGATGTTAGTACGCATAGGAGGAAGCAACTATCTTTTCTGTAAGATGTGGGAGAATCAAGGAAAGTTTGTATCTTTTTTGTAAGAGGTGGTCCTTTAGCTATTGCATGCTTATCTTTTAGTTCACTTGTCTTATCTCTTTCTTTGATAGTTGATAAAAAATAAAAGGGTATATTATAATCAACAGTAGTCTGATAATATATTGCTGTGGTTGAAAAAAATAGTAGATTGCATCTGAACATCCTGGAAAAGATGCACGTTCACATTATGGCTTGAGTTCTGAGTTGGTAGGCTGTTTTTTTAGGATTGTATTCTGGGTTCTAAAGCATGCCTTTTTTACTATGAATTAAAGGTTTGGCATGAGGCCAGCTACCTATCCTTATTTCTTTATAACACAAAGTGTTGTGTACTCAGGCTTCCCTTTGTGGCTCCTACCACTAGTAATAGCCTTTCCAGGCATAATACACTGAATCTTAATTAATGAAGACACCTGTTTCTATTCTCATTCTTTGTCTCTATCACTGCTCCTTAGTCTTTCCTTTCCCTTTCATTGGATTGGGTTCGGACATTAAGAATCTTTTCTATTTTTGTCAGCTCCACTTTCATTCTTTGGTTTGTTGAGCAAATTGGCTTATTTTATTGGCATGGGTTTCCAGTTTTTAATTCTCCATATTGGGGATTACTAGTTTCTAATACTGACTTTCATGTCATTTGTTCTGGAATTAGCATTGCAGTTCAAGAATGGATGTATCGAGGGGCTTTCTTGAATCCAACAATCATGTAACATATGAGATTATCTAAATCCTTTTGAAGGTCAATGACTTATTTTTAATCTATGGGTATGGAGATGAGAATCAAGTTCAGACTTTTCTGTGTTATTTGGCAAAGCGACAATGGAGGAATAGGGTAAATTGGACAAAATTACTTTTATTTATGTTTCACCGGAAAAAAGAGCTTTAGAAAAATGTACAGTTGTATAGATTCTACTGAGCACCTGACCTGCACACACATCCGACATGACCCATAGGGTGTGATATGAGAATTTAATTAACCTTGGCTAAAGGTGGAAGAGGATGAAGATTATTTCCAATCACATGATTATCAGAAGATTGAGATGATTTGATGGACCCATTATCAACATAGAATGGTCCTTTTGATTGATCCAAAAAGATGATAGACATTAAGGCAATCACGGTGACTATTGGTACAGAAGTGAGGAGGTATTTAGTTATTTATGTAGACCCTCAGGGATCTCTATTGAGCATCATATATCTAATAATTTACAGCAAGATATCAACTAAAACTTATTGAACATTATGAGAATGTGAAATTAATATGCTATATTAGGTCCAGATTTCTTACTTAAGTTGGTTGCCAGATCTAATCTTTCAGGATCTATTGGTAATTTAATTTTCAACTTTTACTTATATTATTTGGTTGTTTAGCTTGTAATTAGTGTGGATCATCATAGCAAGTTGTGAAGTACTGGTTTGTTGTTTGTTATAACATCCTGATTAGAATGATTACCAGCTTCATCGAATGCCTCAGGTGTGCTCTCTCATTGCATATTTGGAGACTTTTATTGTGGATTTAGCAGAGGTCTGAATCAATGTTAAATTGCACAATAAACTTATTTAATTCCCTATGAGTTGCCTTGGAGGGCTCTTATTTGGAAGAAAAAGGTTAGTTAAGAGAGCATTTATTAGCTGATTGGAATCTTAACATCCTGTTTAAACAACTCTTAAATGAAAAATATGACTAATCATTACAAGTTCCATAAAAACTGCTTGCAATTTAGAAAAGAAATTGGAATTAACCTACGAAGAAGATATATACATTTGTGTGCTTAAACGGTACCAAACGCAAGTCATGAAATCATTGACAACAAATGTAAAAGAAAGTATTAAATTGATTGCATTAATTACTAAAGGATAGATACAGGAGGCTAACAACTTAAAGAAAGTAATAAAAATAGGTAGTTTTTTTAAGACATAACGGTATACTCAGATAGCAACACTAGCACAGTTTGGACTGGATCACCTTGATCATCGAATTGGTCAATGGAAGTCAAATTTTTTATCACTGTTCCTCTTATAACTATAGGATCCTTGATGTTGTATTATAATCTAAAATTGCTGGAGTCGAATGTTTGCACCAAATAAAGGAACTAAAAAAGGATCTAATTTGGTGTAACAAAGTAATTAAACTTAATCAAAAGAGATTTGGGAAAGAAAAAATGACGTTAAAATCAGATTTTGCTAATTGATAAATTTTCACAAATGTACCATAAGAATTTGAGTTCATTTGTTAGCTCATTTATGGCATAGATAATAAGCTTATTTCTTAGCTCATTTATGACATAGATAATAAAAACATCTATAAAAGATCATTACTTATCATGGAGCATAATTCATAAGAATCATTATCAGAAAAGTAGTCAGCATATGTAATGTTGATATTTATTGTTGAAGCAAAATATTCAGAATGTCTTGAAAAGAAAAGACTGATCATCCTTTACATATGAGCCATATTACTTGAATATGTAGCTGCTAGTGGATGAGAATTGCTTATGAGAACTTCACATTAAGTTAAGCTTTTGGGAAAGGTTTAAGAAAAAAAAATTAGAGTTTAGGATTGGCAATGAATGCTACATAAATAGAATGTTGCCAAAATCATAATTATAATGTTAACTGATTACAAACGTATTTTGCAATCATATTTTTAGTGTGGTTCACAAAGTGCTTATTGCTTCTACTCACATTTTTGCTATTTGCTTTATACCTACCTTCCAACCATTATCTAAACTCTCACTGGTGAGTAACCTTATGATCACGAAGAATGGGAGACATTTCAAAAGATGATCTGTCACTCTAGAAATATTATTGGTAATAGAGATGCTCTAATTTTTGGTCCTCATATGCTATAATCACAAGGACTCATCTCGTTACTGGTAATTGAGGGAGTAAGACTCATCTCATTCATTTTCATATTGCAAAATTATCATATATAGCTGCATAATTATAAAGAACATAACAAAGCTATGTTCTAGTATCGTACTTTCATCATATGAGATCTAGTGCCTCTATGGAGAAGAGGTTAACAACTCTCTTGCCTTTTGTTGTCCTTTCACTAATTAAAGGCACAGTTAGTAAGATTTAAATTAATTAGAAGAAGATGGGTGAAGGGCTCAAACACCGGATACAGAATATGGTAGATGGAACTGGTATGATTGGCCTTGGATTGGGGAAAAGAGTCCTGAGGAAATGAAGTGTTTAGGATTAATTGGACACCTCATGGAGATGCTGACAGATGGCGATCTAGAAGTGTTCTGCAGAGATCCAATTAAATTTATGGTCGAGTAGAGATAAATACTTGCCAAAATCAGCAGGAATTCTGTTCAATAATGTGACTAATTCTTTTATTGAGTTTGAATATGAGAAAATTTCTCTGATAGTATGTTATTTACCAATTTTTGGAGAGGAAGCAATTATTTTTCTTTTATCATATAGCAACTAGTTTCTAAAGTGGATGACATGTTAGAAGTTTCTGGCTGCCAGTGTTTCTCATTAGTTTACTGAATCTGAACATAATGATTTGGATGAGATAGAGGTATCATTGATAATGATACTTTGGCAAGTGACTTTCCTTGGATTCTTGATCAAATTAGAACTAATCAGTTGCAAATAACATAATCATCTTCTTTTTTTTGCATACAAAGCATAGTGTACTGTGCCTTGGAGGATGCACATATTAGAACTAATCAATTGCAAATAACATAAATTACTCTTAGTGGTATCCAGACTTTCCGTCCTTCCATGGTGCTGAGTGTCTTATAAGCATATACAACATCAAAGCCGTTAGTCCCAGCTATTTGGGGTCAGTTACATGGATCTTTTGCCATTATTAGGATCTAGTTTTATAAGCATATGAATTATATTTATTTAAACAATCCCTTATCCTAAGTTTGAATTTGTACGATTCAGTAAGTCCTTCCCAGATTTATGATTTTATCATTTCTCATTATAGGTAGGTGGAAATCAAGGGTCAGGTTCTGGTAGAGCTAGGCGGGATGCTGCAGCCCGAGCAATGCAGGGATGGCATGCACAACGGCTACTTAACGGAGAGGTTGGGGATCCAATAATTAAGGTTTGCATGTATTCTAAAGAAGTGCCACGCATGGTCTTCCCCACATACTGATGCACTCTTTCTCTTGTAGGACAAGAACTCTCTTTCTTTCATGAAGAGGGGTAACTAATTTAAGAGCATTATTTTATTTAGGTTGATCATTTTGCTTGAATAAAAGGGTTCATCTATTTACTTTTATCATGTTACCTTGTATAGGCACATTGAAGAAGAGAAAAGCTCCAACCCTAGAGGATGCAGTAAAAGTTGCAAAAACAGACCCTGTTAAACGACAGTTAAGTCCGTTTCTTAGTATTTGTGCAATTTCTTTCTCAGACAACTTTTTGTTTTTGTTTATTCAACTTTACAAGAAACTGAAAATTTTGTGTATACAATCTAGAATTGTGAATGCCTGAGGTTATAAGGTACTTTTGATGTCTAACTTTTCTATTTATTTTGGTTGGCTATTGTCTTGGAAAAATCTGATACATCTGGAACATTGTTTAGACCTCTCTAAGTTGACTTGCATAGTTTTTTTTATATTATGTACTTTCAAATAAAAATAGAAGACACATTATTTATGTGGTATATTTCACTATGGATGCCGTAAATGCTTTGTTACTTTATGCACATGTAACAAATTAAAGTATGTGAGCGAGATTGATGAGAGGTTTGTGTATAGTATCAAGAATATACATTTTTCAGCTGGCATCCAAGTTCAGTAGTATGGCATATTTGAATTTTTTCCAATTGATTTCTTCAAGACTGCATATGGTAATAGATAGTTTAGGCTGGACCAAGTTGGAGCGAAGGATGACTTTTATTGTATAATCCTGATGGTCCTCGAATTATTTAGAACTTGTACATAGGGTTTGCAGCAGACAAGTGGCTTTCACAGCCTTCTGGAGTTCATCCTTTCTTTTGCGGTGAACGCTTTTGACAAGAATCTGATACCTAGGTTCTGGGAATATTATGATATACAATCCTGATATAATCTGATATGATTACATAGATATTAATTTCTGGGACTGTGATGAGTCACAGTGAGTGCGTAATTTGTATATGTTTACCTGGACTTGTGGTTAACCATAGATATTGACTAAGGACAAGACTTCTGTATCTGCAAAATTTGAAATAACAAACTTGTTGCAAATAACCAGTGCTGATTCTTTGATACCTATTGGTTGAAAAATAACAGCCACAGGATATTGCAGAAAGTGTTTAGGTAACAGACTTTTTTATGAACATGACCTTGCTATAGTGCTCATTCCTCCCTCCCCTACCCTGCTTCCCCTTCTTTCCCCTTTTTCTTGATTATTGATGGCATATATCACCAGAAAGAAACAAAAACAAAATTTACGAGGACTAGATTTTCGATTGATTATTTGATCATTCACTTTGAGGAGTTGATCTGAATTTATCTCCTTTTCCTTGCTGCATGTTTGGCATGAGCCTTTGTGAGTTTTTCTAGTTGCCTAATGCTATTCACTCAGTAAATGATTATAGATTGTGTTCTTTATGTGCAGAGGGGATGTAATAATTACTGATGCCGGTGCCCCTGCGGACTGGGTGAAGATAAATGTTCTGAGGACTGTAAGTGCAAGCAACAGATTCTAACCCTTTTTCGTATTATTGTTTGTCTCCAGTGTAGCAGCTTCTATTTACAGGGAAGATGTACATAATGAGCAGAAACATATAGCACCATTATGATTTTCCTGAGTACTTGAAACTAATGCTTGTTTCTGCAGAAGGAGTTCTTTGAAGTCTATGCCCTAGTCCCTGGGCTTTTGCGTGAAGAGGTACAGGCTGCACTCTGTTGTCATCATTCTTGAAATTTTTTAACTGTAATTTGCTAGTTTGAAAGCATTTAGGTTATTGGTCATTGCTTGTAACTTGTTGCAAATAACCAGTGCTGATTCTTTGATACCTATTGGTTGAAAAATAACAGCCACAGGATATTGCAGAAAGTGTTTAGGTAACAGACTTTTTTATGAACATGACCTTGCTATAGTGCTCATTCCTCCCTCCCCTACCCTGCTTCCCCTTCTTTCCCCTTTTTCTTGATTATTGATGGCATATATCACCAGAAAGAAACAAAAACAAAATTTACGAGGACTAGATTTTCGATTGATTATTTGATCATTCACTTTGAGGAGTTGATCTGAATTTATCTCCTTTTCCTTGCTGCATGTTTGGCATGAGCCTTTGTGAGTTTTTCTAGTTGCCTAATGCTATTCACTCAGTAAATGATTATAGATTGTGTTCTTTATGTGCAGAGGGGATGTAATAATTACTGATGCCGGTGCCCCTGCGGACTGGGTGAAGATAAATGTTCTGAGGACTGTAAGTGCAAGCAACAGATTCTAACCCTTTTTCGTATTATTGTTTGTCTCCAGTGTAGCAGCTTCTATTTACAGGGAAGATGTACATAATGAGCAGAAACATATAGCACCATTATGATTTTCCTGAGTACTTGAAACTAATGCTTGTTTCTGCAGAAGGAGTTCTTTGAAGTCTATGCCCTAGTCCCTGGGCTTTTGCGTGAAGAGGTACAGGCTGCACTCTGTTGTCATCATTCTTGAAATTTTTTAACTGTAATTTGCTAGTTTGAAAGCATTTAGGTTATTGGTCATTGCTTGTAACTTGTTTGCAAACCAACATGCGACAAATAATGGACTCATTTTTGGTTGTACATAGGTGCAAGTTCAGTCGGATCCTGCAGGACGTTTGATTATTTCTGGTGATCCCGAGCAGCGAGATAATCCTTGGGGTGTCACCCCCTTTAAAAAGGTTGGTATATACTTTATTTCCAGGGGATCAAAACTGTGATATTTGCTGAGTTACCAACAAAATCGGAACCTTTTTTCCAACCAGGTCATAACCTTGCCTTCACGAATCAATCCACATCAAACATCTGCAGTCGTTTCCTTACACGGCCAGCTATTTGTTCGTGCGCCGATTGATGAATCAGATGTATGACACTGGAGAGTTGAGGGTCTCCCTTTTCCAAGTGCTGAAATGTCTTAGACCTCACCAAGAAGTGCAAATTTGAATCCATCACATGCTACAGGTTTTGCCATAGAAGCTTTAGGCTGAAGTGAGAAAAAGACTGAATGATATGCTGACTTCTCGACTTGCAAAGACAACTTACTCTTTTACTCTAAGGTGGTAGTCGTAGCTACGAGCTAGTGTTCGTCTTACTCGTCAGTTGTTTGTCATTACTCTTATAGATAACTGGACCTCGAAACAGTTTGTGTTGTTGCTCTTGTAGTGAAACCTGACGACGTTAATCTTGACTTGTAATATTCTGATTCAAGAAAACAAGGACTTTGATGATGAGGGTTTCTCCATCATGTCATCATATTCTGATCATAGATTTTTACCACGCACTGACGTTTTTGCCTCTTTGGACTGCATCAAAAGAAGATTCTGCTTATTGAAAAGGACATCATTTTGGTATCTATTCATCCTCTGCACCTCAATGCAGCCGATTGCTTGCGCAAGAGGATTCAAATTCCAATTCTCTGTTCGGATCTCTCTTATGTTTTTAAGAGCTCTTCATACTGCCTTCCCTATCGATTGATATAGTGTGCATCCTATGATTCGGCAGACTAGTCTTAAGACTGAGCACGAAACGTGTTTGCAGGCTTGCTGACACCCGCGGTGATCGAACTCCGAAACCAGCAAAAAAAGGAGAGGTACGTGGACCTTCTGGTGAACTTACCGCACAACGGCAGTTCGTCAAATGGCCTCGAAAAAATTAAAACTCTACAAAATCATCATATAAGTGCACGTCCATACTGTCACCTGCGGTGACCAGACTCTGGATCCATCACTGTCATGTCGGTGAGGGGTCTATCATGTTCAACCTTCCGGTGTGCGTACCTCCTATCGTTGACGGGCTTCAGTGCCTCCAAAAAAAAAAGGTAAATCCCTGCAAAATCATCAAACTTTCATTACCTTGATGTAACAGTGCATGCCACCACTGTCGATCGAAGACGCAGTAGCTCAGCTTGCAGTGCATTCTCCGTTTCTTTCATTCACAATGCATACAGAGTCGTATTAGCTTTCTTGATTTATTCCTTCCATTAACTGCATGATACTAAACATCAAACATGACCTCCTCATCACCTCGTCGTTACAATTGCTTGACTCTTTATGCCAAATCCAGAGTGGTGTAATCAAATAGTTTATTGTGCTCACGTAGACGTCGCAACAGTATGTAAATTGTCGAAGTCATCCTGCTTGCTGCTGCTTGTGAGATAAAACTTGCCTCGCTACCATCTTTTAGATAATTCATCGAGAAACGCACTCGTAGAGCGGAATGCAATCCATCTGTTCGAGTTCGGTCACCGCAGGTCCGAGTACCATCACAGACATTTGACGATTTTAGCGCGGGGGGGGTTGGGCATTAAACTTCTTTGGAGGCACTTTATTGCACCAAAGACAAGTGGTAAGCACACGGGAGGTCTCCGAATCTTCTGCACTCAATTGAGTCCGGTCACCGTTGGTGATTATGTTATCACCGACATTGGATAATTTTATGTGGTATGATTCGAAATTTAAAAATATATGCATCACGGTTTCATCCTTTGTCAAAGTATCTCAAGTACTGTCAAATTTAATTGTCAATATCAAGTCATAGTTCAAACTCAACTATCTCAATATTTATGCGATACACATTCTTCTTAGTTTGCTTGTCCTCTGGTGCCTTTCGCTCAAAGGATTGTTCATTTCTCTAAATATCAATATCATATGTCAATTCCTTTGAGTGATTTCTTTCCCTATATCTCAATTTTTCTAAATGTTAGCTATCTTCGATATGACTTTGTTAGGTCTCTCACGTTTATATTTTAATTGTTTTTAAGTATATTTGCTTCTCTTTGATTTCAACTTATTAATTCTAAAACAACGTAAGAATACTATCAAAATCTCAATTATATATATATAAAGGAACCAAATTAAGACTTTGATAGGATTTTCACATTGTTTTAGAATTAACAATTTGGAATCCAAATCTACCTTTTCAAGCCCAAATTAGTGAGCCTAAATTAACACTCTACCACCCTATCTTTGTCCTTACACGTTGCAAGTGTGACACCATGGTAAACCCTTTTCTAAAGAAGACCTGCACTCATCACGAGATGATGACTGCAACAATATATATACATGCATATATTAGTGTTTGTCAAACAAGGGTGGAAGAAGCAAGATGGGTTTTGGCGACAAGATTGTTGCTATATAAGCTAAGCAATGTGCATAAAAATAATGACCTTGTTTGCTAGGTGATGCAAGGACTCTTTCACAGTGTTTACTGGCTTGATAATAGAAGGATTTCTTGACACAGGGAATGCCTTCCTTGATATTGGAAGATTGGCGACACAGATGCTGCCAAAGGGAAGATTAAAGTGACCCTATTAAGTAACAATAGATCTGAGAAGAAGACGAACTCGATAGTGCTCTTCTGTTGTGGCAGTGAGCTAAGAAGACATTAGGAAGTGACTTTCATGAGAGAGAATGGAGGCTTCGAACTTTTTTGTTTTGGTAGAGAGAGAGAGAGAGAGAGAGTCATCAGCAACACATCGATATTAATGTTTGGGTGATCTCACCCTCCGGTGGCCATAGAAAGATACCACGGGCCTCCCTGCTGCGGGATCTACGGCCTCCCCGCTTTGATAGTCGTGCAGCCCATCGATATCACAGGCTGCTCTGAGTCGAATCGATTTGAGCCGCGTGTGCGAACTCGAAGCTGCTTTGAGATCCGTGAAACCGAATCATTTGCTGCCATAGAATGATACTGCAAGCATCCCCCTGCAGCGGGTCAGTTACCTCATGCCAATCACGTGCACTCCTTCCACGGTGCGGATCTGTTTCCGACACGCTTTGATATCCGTGCAGATCGCCCTGCATCACAGGTTGCTCCGAGTCGAAACGATTTGAGCTGCCTGCGGGAACTTAGACCGCTTTGAGAGCCGTGAAAGTGGATCATCAGTAACACATGGAATTTTGATTGATCTCCCATCCCCGGCGACTCACATGCACCCGTCCCACGGTGGGGATCTGCGTTCGCTGCGCTTTGATAATCGTGCAGCTCGCCGACATCAGTCTGCTCCGAGGCGAATCGACTTGAGGCTGCTTTGAGATCAGTGCGCATCCGGATTCTTCGATCGACCTGCCTCCAACACGACGCGTGTGTTTGCGGTGGAGGCGATCGCGCCGTGACGACGCCGCTGTTGTATCAGACGTTGGATGTCTCAGCACCAATGAACATTAGGCGGTGAGACGAGTCAACGTCGGACCGGACCGGACCGCAGCCTGATTTGAAGAATTAGGCAGCACCAAACCATTCGATCGAACGGCTTGGCCTTTGATTCAACGACAATTCAAACCTGGCCACCTCCTCGGGTCCTAAACGTCGGTTGGCCATTCCAGAAGACGCTCAATTCCATATGTTTCCCCTGGTCAACAAAGTCAAAAGAACCATCAAATGCGCTCACCAAGATCCCGCAACGAAGTCAAAAGACCAGGCGATTTGTCCCTCCAATCATCGTCAACATCATGTCGTGGGTTCCGATTAATCCGATGGCGAAAGGGCAAATCCGTCCGAAGGGTGCAGAATCGCGGCAGTTGGAGGAAGCATCGTCGCGGGCGTGAGGTGAGCCGAGACAAAGCCGCAAAACCGGAGACGCGGTGGTGGTAAAGCAGGCCGGCCCGTCGCCCCCGGTTAGAGTCACCGGCTCCCTTCGTGCCCCCTCATGCCATGTCATGTATGTAGCATGATGCTTATGACATGTATGTATATATATACCAAGGATGTGACATCAGAGGCTTTGAGCACAGCAGAGAAAGATATATAGAGCGAAAGAGAGGAGACGAAGAATAGGAAGTTATGGATTCAGATTTCGGGGTTCCACGGGAGCTGTCGGAGCTCCAGAAGAAGCGAGCTCAGTATCATCCTGAGCTTCCACCATGCCTTCAGGTCTCTTCTTCTCCTTCTTCTAATGATGGTGTAGGTGGTGGTGAATCTCTGGTATCTTGGTTCTTAGGAGAGATTCGGCATCGTGTTATGCGCAGTCTTTGTTTCTTCCTACGCGATGCTTTGGATGGCCTCGTGATGCTACTTCCTCCCTTGGGTTCTGGTTGATTCGTGGGTGTCTGTCTTGTTTTGGGGATTATTTGCTTCTTGTTCTTCGCAGATATGGTGATCATTCTTGTTGCTTCAAACTGGAGTTTGATGCGTCTCCTTTCCCCCTTTTTATTTTTCCTTTCAGTACTAAATCTATATGACCAATGGGCAATATATACGGAAGGTTGCTGGTAGCAATGATCGAAGGACCAAATGTAATTTATAGAATGACATATAAAATAGTTTCCGAGATTATTTAAATTATTGGATTCATCTGCCCAAAATTCCTCTTGTGAGAAAAATTTCTCAGGAATTGTTGACCTTTTGTTAGATAAATTCTCTCAAAAAGTATGTGTTAATCTGCTAAATTATGGATTCCATCTAGACTAGTATGTTCAATCTTTATTGTCCACTCTAGGATCTTTCTATGTACTACTAATCTTCATGCCACCACTGCTGGATCAATACTTCTTATGGGGGCTCATCTGTGGATTGTGGATTCATGTTTATTTTGTTCATGGTGAGCAGGGCATTACAGTCAGAGTGGAGTTCGGCGATTCGACAACCTGTGCAGATCCATCTAGTACAAATGTCATCGGCCGGGCCTTCCCGCACACATTTGGCCAGCCCTTGGCTCATTTTTTGAGGGCAACAGCAAAGGTACCTGATGCCCAGATCATCACAGAGCATCCTCCTATGAGGTTTGTCAACATGAGTTGCCCCCTAATATATGCTGAATCTATAATATTTCTTCTTGAATGCATATCTGGAACTGCATGTTCTGTTGGCACAAAGTGTCACTGCAAACATAAAATTCAAGATGACCCTCTGTTTCTTTGGTTGATCAAATACTTTATGATGTATTGACTGTTCCAAATGACTAAGTGCAGGGTCGGTGTCCTGTTTTGTGGAAGGCAGTCACCAGGAGGACACAATGTTGTATGGGGACTTTATAAGGCTATCAAGATTCGCAACCCTGACAGTGTCTTGCTTGGTTTTGTTGGTAAGCATGTAGTATTTTTCTATCATGAGCTATGAAATTTTCTGCTTTCTGTCTCAGCTAGAACTATCATGAAAACATTCTTTTGGAACATTGCATATCTTTTCATGAATCAATCCCTTGAGGTAAGGTTTAGGAAAATATAATATTCAACTTCATGAAACAAATACAACTTTTCGTTAGCTTATAATCAAAGATTAAGTTGCTGGTTGATATTATGTTTGGACCCATCAGCAGGCTGATACAGTATGATATAACAAATTGGTAAACTGGAATGCTTACAAAGGTGGTAATTGGCCCTCAGTTGAAATGAATATGTGCTGAATTCCTTTCTTGGATACAGATGGCACTGAAGGTCTCTTTACACAAAAAACTCGGGAAATCACAGATGAGGTTCTTGCTACCTACAAGAACCAAGGTGCACGAAAAACTTACTTTTGTTTATCTTCCCTTCATCTTATTGATGTCGGTTGTCTTTCTAATTGGAACTAGCTGTTTGTTGCGTTTGAAGGTGGCTATGATTTGCTGGGCCGAACAGTGGATCAAATCAGAACTACTGAGCAGGTAAATGCTGCTATGACCGCATGCAATGATCTGAAGTTGGATGGTCTTGTCATTATCGGAGGTACCTCAAAAACCCTTGTAGGTCTTCTCATGTCTTTTCAGATTGTGGACTATACCTTCTCACTATTTCATTATTTCTTTTGTCACAAGGTGTCACATCCAACTCTGATGCTGCTCAGCTTGCCGAGACATTTGCTGAGGCCAAATGTCCAACAAAGGTAACTTGGCTTCACATATGTTTCACACTCATTTATAATTATATTGTCGACTCCATCCATTTTAAACCGATTGCTTTCTTCCTGGGCGACCTTTAAACTTGTACTATAACAAGTCATTCACCACATCAATATAAGTTTCCCCTTTTTCTTTATCTCTGTGTGTATTCTAGGCTTGTTTCTATACATAACAAGTGTACCGTGTGAACAGGTGGTTGGTGTGCCTGTTACTTTGAATGGGGATCTTAAGAATCAATTTGTTGAGACAAACGTTGGATTTGATACTGTATGCAGGGTAAGTCTCATATAAGCTCATAAGCAATGTGTGCATTCGGAGCTTGAGTTTTCTATTTGGTCCTCTTTTGATAACTTCATGCCATATGCGCTTTCCATGTTTCATTTGGGATGATCAACAGTCTATTGGATGACTGTATATATTAACCTGAGTACACATTTTAAAATTTGAAATGCAAAAGCATTCAAAATTGTTCTTTCTTGTTTGTGATTTCTAATGTCTTTAGCATTCAATGTTTGTGAAATTGTTAATAATTGTTAGCAACTAAAAATTCTTTTTTCAGCTAATATTTGTCACAAAAAAGCTGGAAGGTTGACTTGACCTCGTAGTAATGTATATATTCTAGATCTCTACACTGATATTTATGGAACACTTTTCAATTTCAGGTTAATTCGCAACTAATCAGCAATGTCTGTATAGATGCGCAATCTGCAGGGAAGGTAAGGCAGGTCTTATGTCAGATAGATCACCTTTTAGTTATCGAAGTAGCTTAGGTGACTTGGTTCTTATGTCAGACCAGGGAAAAATCTTTGTTTATACAAAATTTGATGGCAATATATGATGATCTGTTCCTGTGGGAATTAACCTCTTCAAGCTTATTACCCGAGTACTTTAAAGGAATTATAAATACTTAATTCCAGTGCTTTTCCATAATATCATTTTTTAATCAACAAAAT
This sequence comes from Musa balbisiana, assembly GCA_004837865.1. Classification (NCBI taxonomy): domain Eukaryota; kingdom Viridiplantae; phylum Streptophyta; class Magnoliopsida; order Zingiberales; family Musaceae; genus Musa; species Musa balbisiana. The sequence continues at coordinate 32,724,783 of CM017191.1, read as the reverse complement.
ATTTCCACAATATCATTTATTAATTTAAAGATAGATATTTGATGCAAATAATGCTTTGCCATTTAGATACTTTTACATACTAATGGTCTCTGTTGCAGTATTATTATTTTATTCGCCTGATGGGTCGCAAGGTATCCCATGTGGCTTTAGAATGTGCACTTCAGTCTCATCCTAATATGGTTTGTCTTCCCTTCTAAAAAGTTTTTATTGTTATAAGCATACTTTTTTCTTTTGTTCTAATTCTTATCATTATATGTTGGTTTGCTTTATCCATTCTCAGCTCATCTTGGGAGAGGAGGTGGCATTGTCAAAACTTACTATTTTTGACATTACAAAGCAAATTTGTGATGCAATTCAAGCCAGAGCAGAGAAAGGTTGGGAGTTATGTTTAATGCTTTGGTTATAACTAGTATGTTCTTCTGTGATAACTTAAGCTTTCTGCAGAAAGGTACCATGGCGTCGTTCTTATCCCCGAGGGGCTCGTAGAGAGCATTCCAGAATTGTATGCTCTTCTACAGGTAGTTTATCTATTTGTAAAATTAACTTCAATTTCAGCATCCAAAACTGTAAATGTTTAAAATTTTCTGATGTTTCAGAAATAACTATTGCAGGAAATTCATGGCCTCCACAACCAAGGCATTTTGACAGACAAAATTTCTTCTCGTCTTTCACCTTGGGCATCTGCCTTGTTCGAATTCCTGCCTCCCTTTATCAGGAAACAGGTGTTTTCTGTCTTCTGACTAACTGAGAGCAAATTGTTTCGGTGAATTTTTTTTTTCTTTAAAGCAAACATCACAAAAATTTCTATGATGCAGCTGCTGCTTCATCCAGAGTCTGATGACTCTGCCCAGTTGTCCCAGGTGTGTTATCTAATGTTGCACAGAAAAAGACTACTGTTCTCATTTACTTATATTAACATTAATGATTCGATGCTCAGATCGAGACAGAAAAGCTTCTGGCACAATTAGTAGAAAAAGAAATGAACAGAAGGATGGTAAGTCGACTTCTCTATTGAATTGTGGCATATTTAACAAGAATTTCAATTTCCCATCAAACAAATTTAATCTGGCTAATGAGACCGAGATGGAACAGTGCCGATAGTCCACATCTTGATAGTTATTTCGTGTATTGACTCTAAAACACCGAGTGGTTTGGTATCCTTCCAGGAAGAAGGCATATACAAAGGAAAAAAATTCAATGCTATATGCCATTTTTTTGGATATCAAGCTCGTGGATCTGTACCATCAAAATTTGACTGTGACTATGCATATGTATGTGCCCGCTAGCTTGCTTTCCCTTTCTTTTGGTCACGCTTTGCATTCTAAATACTCGGCTTACATGATCAGGTTCTTGGACACATCTGCTATCATATTCTAGCGGCTGGCTTGAATGGATACATGGCTACTGCGACGAACTTGAAACACCCTGTGAACAAGTGGCGTTGTGGTGCTGCACCACTCACGGTAAGGGTCTCTTCCCCCCACGTTGTGTTTCCTGCATATCAAAAACATTTAACCATTTACGGAGATATCATATCAGTAACATTCTGGCTTAAACTAGGCGATGATGACCGTGAAGCGATACTCGCGTGGTCCTGGAGCTGTTCCTGTTGGTAAACCTGCCATCCATCCTGCCACAGTCGACTTGAAAGGGAAAGTATACGAGTATGTTTCGAGATCACACCTTCATGGCTTTGAGTTGTATCCTGTTAAATTTTTAACTGAATAAGGTCAACTACTTACTCTGGTTCCACTGAAAATCTACTAGGTTGCCTTAATAACTACTCTTTCAATCATCAACTTACAGTCTCAGATAATTAGCAAATTTGATCTACAAAGTTCTGTATGTATTTCATGTCGGTTCTTTGGCAATGCCTAACGATTTAGGTGTGATCTTAAATTATATTAGTAACAAGAGCTCCACAGTTACCTTTTAAACGTAGTGCAACCGATGCCACTGTTGACCAACTTCTAGCCTCTCGTTTCAGGTTGCTGAGACAGAAGGCTCCGAGCTTTTTAATGGATGATTTATACAGAAACCCAGGGCCACTTCAGTTTGAAGGGCCGGGTGCTGATGCAAAGACCTACACACTCGCCATTGAGGATCAAGATTACATGGGCCGGATGAAGAAGCTTCAAGAGTATCTTGAGAAGGTTCATCTTATGATTACATTTGCTTCCTTGTTCTCTTCAAAGTTGAAATGCTTTCAGTTTCTACTTTCATTCTATGAAATAACTTCTAGTGTTTCTATAGTCTAACTTGGACTTTTTAAGTGTATTAGATATCGCTTCCAACCGTTATGCTGTTTGATGCATCCCATAACATCTCAAAATATTTTCATTTTGGAACTATTTCCAGTATGCTTCCAACCGTTATGCTGTTTGATGCATCCCATAACAACTCAAAATATTTTCATTTTGAAACTATTTCCAGCATGCTTCCAACCTTTATGCTGTTTGATGCATCCCATAACATCTCAAAATATTTTCATTTTGGAACTATTTCCAGTATGCTTCCAACCGTTATGCTGTTTGATGCATCCCATAACATCTCAAAATATTTTCATTTTGGAACTATTTCCAGCATGCTTCCAACCTTTATGCTGTTTGATGCATCCCATAACATCTCAAAATATTTTCATTTTGGAACTATTTCCAGTATGCTTCCAATCGTTATGCTGTTTGATGCATCCCATAACATCTCAAAATATTTTCATTTTGAAACTATTTCCAGCATGCTTCCAACCTTTATGCTGTTTGATGCATCCCATAACATCTCAAAATATTTTCATTTTGGAACTATTTCCAGCATGCTTCCAACCTTTATGCTGTTTGATGCATCCCATAACATCTCAAAATATTTTCATTTTGAAACTATTTCCAGCATGCTTCCAACCTTTATGCTGTTTGACGCATCCCATAACATCTCAAAATATTTTCATTCTGAAACTATTTCCAGCATGCTTCCAACCTTTATGCTGTTTGATGCATCCCATAACATCTCAAAATATTTTCATTTTGAAACTATTTCCAGCATGCCATAACTACTCAAGATCTCATAACATCTCAAAATATTTTCATTTTGGAACTATTTCCAGCATGCTTCCAACCTTTATGCTGTTTGATGCATCCCATAACATCTCAAAATATTTTCATTTTGAAACTATTTCCAGCATGCCATAACTACTCAAGATCCGTACCTCTACATGCTTCATTGCTATAATTTTTGACCTGATGAGCATGATTTGATATAATTTTTTGACCCTATAACTCAAGATTCGTCATACTGTAACATACCACTCAGTATGAGCGATATGTATCAATCCGACAGAAGAACATCAATACACCCTCATATATTATATGTTGTTATTACTTGATATAGCTCAATATATATCATACCAATAGCTGAATAATTGATCTATCTATCGGTACAAATCAATAAGATGAATCATGTTATAACTTACCCAGTGATCTAACACTGCCATGTCCTGAAAAGAGGTTGCTTTGTTTATGTGCAGGTGAAGAGCATTGTGAAGCCTGGGTGTTCACAGGAGGTTGTGAAAGCTGCTCTAAGCTCTATGGCCTCTGTGACAGAAGTACTATCAGTGATGACGACTCCGTCGTTTGGTGGCCATCAGCCACTTTAACTTGAGGCAACCATAATCCACGTAGTTCCCACTATCAGACCATCAGCAGACAATCATTTCGTATGTAGTAGAGCTGTATGTCACGCAAGGCCTCTGGCAGTTTTGGTCATAGTAAGTTTGCTCCATAAAGCAAGAGTTGTAACGTTACTTACAGGTATTCACAGATCCAATATCTGTGAACAACAGTAATAAGCAGAGGTGGTACATATCCTCTGGATTGTTTAAACAATGCAGCACAGTTTATATCTGCACAGCTTGTGATCACTTTCAGAAAGCATCGTTGTTCTTCCTTCTCTTTTATTAACAGCAATCATGATCACACTTATTTGCATATCAGTCTCATAATGCCACCCACTATAATTATGTGGTTAAAACCAAGTAATTCACAAGGACATATTGAAAGGCTGTATCATACAGACGTGTTCTACGGTGAACATGGCTGCAGCCCATATAGCCTACAAATTGGTTTACTCATGACTTGCTACAAATAATTGATTTTTTTTTAAATTTCGGCAAAAGATGCCACTCTTGCCGAAATGTCAGATAAATGCACGAGATTGGATGCACGTAAAGCAGTATTAGACTATTAGAGTACCTAAAAGAAGTGATTTACACCATGTCCAGACGACCTGCAGCTCTGTGGTCTTCAATGGTGTCGGTGAGGCAATCCTGCAGAGTCCTGCATTTCCATCCCAAGTTGTTCAACTTCACTGAACGCATTTCGCAATCCTCCTCCACCTCAGTAGAACTGGCATTTAACATCATAAGATTATGACATTCCAAATTGCATTGATGCAAAGTATAAGAAGGGTTTTAGTTATATCACATTTCAGGATATTTGTAGTGAGGATATAATCTCTTCAGTATGTCCACTAAGTCATGCATTTTCACCCGATGAGGTGCACAAATGTGTCGTCCTGATGCACTCGGTTCCTCATACACCAGCAGCAGAGCATCAGCTACATCTCGAACATCCACAATGTAGAGAACTCTATTCTCCACAATCGGACGGACACCTGCGAGCCAAAAATAGGTTTACGTAGCAAGCACAATATCCTTGCTTAGAATGTGTATATGGCATCCACCAAAAGAAGGGATGACAGGAATCAGTCAATAGTCAGATTCTAGTATCATTGCAAAAACTGAAGCTAGTCAACATCTTATGCCACACAATTCGTATATAGGAGTAAAAATCCAGGTAATCTGGCTAAACAGATTTGCAATCTGAAGCATACTTAAGTATGAATGGACAAAGTAGAGTAAATAGACTCCTGACTCCTTTTAGCTTCATTATCTTATTGTACCACTAGCATATTGGAGAATATCCACCATATAAATGTCTTTTTATTAGTAGAAGAAAAGACCATGGTAGTATAATTGGTTGAAAATGACCAATATAGTAAACTAGCAATTGGATATAGGAACAGCAACATGAATTAAAGACGCAAATGAAAATTGATTCTCAAAGGCCTCATATATATTAGTTAATGTAGGTAGATGATCATCATACCATACAAGTGTGTGTGTGTGTGTGTGTATGCATAGACACACACACAGTTTCTTTAAGCATCGGTTGCATCTACTCATTCTCAATGTTCTCAATTTTCTACCAGAATCCTTCCTCAGTTTGTTCTTTTGGCAGTTTCCTTCAGTACACTTTTAGGTACTTGCTGGTGCCCGCATGTTTTGGTGACCTTCAACTTTGTAAATAGCACTAATGCCTACATTAATACCATTCTACTTGTATGATATGATATATGCATAATATATAGGCATACTTATGCAGATATGTTTATATGCATGTAGACACAAAAGTAGGAGATTGGGGCATCTCATGGTTCATGGCGGTAGCACATCCCTTGTTAAAACAAAATTCCTGATAATCTTAAAATGAAAATACTTATTTCTTACTGCATCATCTGACCAAACTAAATAACAAAGGAAAGTATATATGGACCTTTTAAAAGATTTATGAGAATTAAGCTGCTAGCATTGATGGTGGATTGGAGCAATGGCCCTATAATGAAAGATGGGCAGACAGTCACAACATCAAGTCTGTTCTTCTCAGCAAAGTCCAATGCCTCTCGTTCTGCCAGTGTTTTTGAAAGGAAGTACCAATTCTACAATCACAATTATTGATGATACAAATCTTTCAGGCAAGCAGTCAGCACATTGAATACCCAGACTTACTTCAAAAAGAACGAAATAAGCAGCATTGCATTATGAGGATCAAAACAATAGATCATGAAGTTCCAAGGGGTCCGTAGAAAATAAGCTAAAATACTCTGTATAAGCAATCAACTGCACGAATAGGTTGTAAAAGATCACTAGTATCACTCAGGCATGTCAACAACGAAACCATCTGCTAAAAGGATATGAGAATTGCACATAGCGACATTGCTGTCCAGCAATATTCTATCCGTGCTCCAAAACAAGGATCAGTTGAGTTTGAATCAGTGTTAGAATACAAGAGACAAGTGAAGATCAATGTATACAACAATCAGTGATCTATGAGGACCATCTATTGAGCTCCATGTACTAATAATCAGCAACTGTCACCCTCAAATTCGCTGCCAATTCCCAATTAAACTCCTCATTTAGAAAACTAAGATCAGTTTTAGTGCAGTAAAACACAATATATAGTCATCTTTACTACTTTCTTAAAGGCTCCAACAATATTTTTTCAGCAGTTAATATTTGACAGTAGGAAAGAACAGATATAAATGAGATCTCTAAATTTGAAGTACATAGAAGCAAAAAAACGTAAAAGAAGGATCCTTTCAGAAAGAAATGGGTTATTATTCAGAACGCCAGAAGGTCAACAGTAAGTAACAAGAAAGGACATTAGACTGCCAACCACTCAGTTGACATGCCTATTCTCTTTGATGTCTTAAATCATAAAAAACACTTTTCAGAAAACCAAATGGGAGATGCGAACTTCCTACAACATGGATCCAGAGTAAGAAGTCTTTTAAGGTTTTAAAAGCAAGGCAACAACCTGTGATGGGTAGCCATATCAGTAAGGCCATTATCTTAATCGAATCAAGGGACCTGATGTTGATGATGCAAGGAAGAAAATGAAATTATCATAGTCTTTCCTAGACCACCTACCTGAATTCTTCAAAATGATCTCAATTTAATACGCCCAATATTTTTTCAATATTTCCTTCAATCATATTAATCATAACTGAAAAGGTAGTCCAATATACATCATATTCTTGAAAAAATAACACTGAAACCTACGAAAAGCGCAAAAGGAAGCGTATGCATGATAGGAGATGCTCAATGGAAACTAACTTGGTGTGACAAACTATATACCCAAGCATAAATGTATGGGAATCAAGTTGGCAAAAGAATAACATCCCAAAAGATGACATGGAGATCTATGATAAATCTTAACATATATTTTTCAGAATGTTTTCAAATTGAGTTGGAGAAGACAGCCATTCATAAGAACATAACTGCATGAACTTCAACTCTTATGGGATATGGTTGTAATGAATATATGTAACATCTGTAACTGAAGTATGTCATACCAGCATGATGACAGAGCAAAATAATGGTATAGCACTTTTAATGTTTCTTAATATGTCCAAAAGCCTAAAATGAATGACGAGATTAATGTTTGGAGAAATGACATAAAAAGCTACCACAGCCAAGGATAATAGCATCAACAACAAGAAAAAAATATATATCAAAAGGTTCAGAAGAAAACAGTTCTGTCCAACTAATCAAGATAATTAGAGAACAACATCACTAAGAAGAAAGACCATCCATAAAAGAACAGGAAGTTATATGAGCACATGGTAACAGAAAATTTCACATGGCAAACGAAGATACTGGTTAAAAATCATGCAACCATGTTGTGTACAAGCATGCATATGAATGTCAGAAATCTTTCTGTGTATAATTAATAAGACATTGTACATCAATTACCTCTGTTTTCCGACAATATTCCTCATCTGACCAACAATTCTCATCCCTAATCTCACCCTTTGGCCAATTGGGACTCATTGAGACAGCAGCAACTGATGATACCACTACCACTCGCTTAACTTTAGCCTCAGAAGATGCCTTTAGTACATTCAAAGTGCCTGTAACAGCAGGAGCGATGACCTCCACCTGAAAGACACAGTCAAAAAACATGCTGAACACTATCTCAAAAACCAAAAAAGTTTATCTGGAGAGTACGTATCGCAGAAGAAAAGATATTTAAATATTTAACTAAATAATCCATTAACAGGTATTTTTTAAAAACCCTGAATCACCTACGTCGCCCCACCACGACTCATCTTATCTATTAGTATTTATGCTGATGGACAAGTGAAACAAGATATGCTGCTTTAGTGGCATAATTAGTACAGCAGCAAGGACTTCAAATACGTAAGGGTGCAAGGGTGCAGGAGCTTCTGAAGATTGTCAAAAAAAGAAAAGGCTAACATATGAGAGATGTCAGGACGTAAGGGAACAACTTGCCTCTGGATTGGACGCTTTCTTTGAAGGAACAGGGCAAGCAACATGAAAAACTCCTTCGCATCCAGCAATTGCAGATACTATAGAATTGTAGTCTAGCATGTCTGCTTTGAATAATTGCAGGTTTTCAGCAGCACTGTCCAGATTCTTCAGGTGGGCATTTTTTGGATCACCTGAACCCAGATTTAGCAGAACTAAGAGCCAAAAATGTGGTAGCTAAATGAAAAAGTGATGTGAGGTTTAGTTACGTACTAAAAAGAAGTTGCCAGTCACATGCATTCACAAGACATAAAAAATCTGTTCTTCAAATATAATAACTATTTATATCATTACCCCGACAGCAAAGGAATTTGGTCAAGTTTGTGCCAAATAACCTCAAAAAAAAATTCACAATTCTATTGGAAAATTTTGACAAATTAAAAGAAACTATTTGAAAGCTTCTTTTTGCATCGATTCACAAACAACAGGTTTCAAATGGTTGTGGGAGTTATCGCTCATCGGTTGGAGAGGAAAAAATTGTCCAAAACTTCACTGTTTCCTGTAGTTAAGAAGGAAGCAGGACAACAGGGCGGAGGACAGCTCCGAACCGACCAAAAGTAAGGCATATGCCTACTAATTCCTAACCTAAAGAGGTACTGCTGCTGTTTACCAAGTAGTGGAAGGACAAATAGCGGACATTTAGCTACTACCAATCTTCAACAGTAATAGCTTGGGAACAAGAAATTACGACTGAAATAGAGAACTCCTAACAACATCCACAACACTCTCATGAAATCAGAGTGTCATAGCCACAAATCAAATCGAGGTATCACAACGAGTGAACGGCCAAAAAGAGGCAAATAGGGATAACAACGTACCTGGGTCCCTTACGGTGCCATGAACAAAGTAGCCCCGGCTGAGAAGAAGCTTCACCAGCCACGAGGCCAGGTAACCGCCGGCGCCAGTCACGCACACCCTCCTCTTCTTCTCCCCCGCCGCCTCCATCGTTCCTCTTCCGCTCTTCGCAGATCTTGGATTTGTAAGATTCCAGAAGGCTCAGGAGCTAGATCTGAATCGACGGTGTAGGTCAAGCCGCGTGACGATACTACAACTCAGTGATTAGGTTGTGGGGCCGGACGCTTCATCACGTTGGCCATGTTTTACTCAATTTGCTTCCTTTTTCTTCTGTACTTTTTGAATGAAACATATCCTGTCGTGCACATGATCAGTCTGATGATATTCAACAAAATCATAAACTCAAAACCACATGGTGCTTGCTTTGCATGATGATCAACCATTATCAGGCAGGTGTAGGTTTCTAATTTTTTAGCTGGTGGAGTAATGAGAATCAAATTAGGTTTCCTATGTTACACATGAGGAAAAAGTTGCTTGTCACTAATTATATATTACCTTACGTACTTGTTCCTATTAATATTGTAATCTTTTTCCCATTAGTATTATGATTTTTGTATCTAAAAAATTTATATTAAGATCTTATAATTTTAAAAATAAAATAAATAATCTTATTTATCTTAAGATCACTAGTTATATTAATGAAAAACATAATATGTAACATTATGTATTAGATCAATACAAAAATGATGGACAAAAAAATAATTTTAATATCTCTTCCGTTTCCTATGAGATATTAAAATTATTTTTTTTAATAAAATCAATAGAAACACAAAAAAAATTAAAATTATTTTTTAAAATAAAATTATTAAAAAATGATAAAATTATCTTTTTGTTCAATATTTTTATATCGATTCAACATGTCAATGATATTAGAATAAATAAAATTATTTATTTTATTTTGGATCCAAGTAATCTATACTTAATAAAAAAAAGGAATGATTGAATCGCTGCAAATGAAAAAAAATCCATGCTTAAAACTTACAACAACAAATGCAATAATCAGAAGCCAACAACTAAACCTAGAAAAATTGCACAAGAACATACTACTGCAAGTTTGCTGGCCAATTATTTGAGGCTAGACAGGGAAAAGTTGCACAATGGTAGTCTATCAGCATTTGAAGTAAACTAACGGCCAGCTTCATTTGGAATTGTAATAACTTAAATAACCTAGCAATTATGTGGAACAAAAACAAAGCACTGACTTTCTAGCACTGCAATGTTTGAACCTCTTTATGCTGTTGATTATACAGTAAGATGCCGATCGATCATTATACTTTGAAGGCATGCAGATCTTGTAAAAATATGACACGACTTAAGATGGATATGGAAATTAGTTTTATGTTTTTTTTTCATTTAGTATTACAATTTTATACTTGTATGAAATATTATTTATCATATTGCATATAAAATTTGTAAGAAGCATAACAACTACTAACATAATTGGCAGATATATACGAAAGAACTCCAAACATAAGTATATATTACTGATCAAGTTAAAAGGCCCAAACTACGTACCTATTCCCAATATTTGACTGCATAGTCCTAATGCTTTGAACCACCCGATGAGTTGAAAAGGATACCACAAATATCGGTCAATGTCACAACAAATATATCAGGGTGTTCAGGATCTTTAGGCAATAAAAGATCATAAATTTCTCCAATCCCGCACTTGATAATAAAATTTGCTTGTGATGCCAAAAGGTATATGCACACACTGCTTATACGTTATAATCAACCGTAAACATTCTCCTCCAATTGGGAATGAATTTTGAACTCATTTAATGAAACTTCACTGAGAAGCATAATAAGTTCGGGCGGAAGAAACAGAAAGGTATAAACATTAATTATGCAGATCTCGCCATAACAAATAGATGTAAGGAATCCTAATTCAGGCAAAGTTCATTAAAAGGCCCCGAATATAATAAATGATGCTAAAATTTCCAGATAATTGATGCGATTATTAGATCAACAAGCATAACAACAATAATCTAGTTTATACCACCATCAACAATTTTTTGGCAAAACAGCAACAAGTGTTATAGCACTCCATACCAATGGAACCACCCTAGTCATGTTTTTAACAAGTAAGAATGATAATGAGGGCGACTTCTACAAGATCTTGAATCTTCAGGTGATAGAACCAAGCGGTGAAAGAAGACAGGACAGCTCTACCACTAATCGGGTGAGAAACCCTTACCAAGAGATCAACGGCCTCGATCCTCCTCGGGAAGATATTGTCAAGAAACGAGAAACCCTATAAGACCACCATCGATCGATCAACAAGGTATCAAGAAGAAAGACTGTGGATAAAGGATCAGTATATAACTGTTGATGAGGGATTGAAGAGCTGCAAGTTTCCGCCGCTGTTCAGGGGGGGTCGAGGGGTTCACCGTGTATACCTTCGATCCTCGTATACTGCCGCTACTCTAACGCCGCCTCGTATCTGCATTCGCCACCCACCAACGCCGCCGCTCTACTCTGCAAACGAACACCCGCGCGCGATCAAAACCAGAGAGCGAAACAGGCGGATTCAAAAATGGGCGGCCGTCTCAAGTACCTTCTCCCGGCCATTTATAGTCACGATCCCCGCACGTGTCCGTCCGCGTCGCGGGTAACTCGAGTGGAATTTTGGCGGTTCTTAACTGACGATTCTCAGCAATGCAAGCGATTCGAATCTCTTTTGATCGCTACACAGGTCAGACCAAAATCACAATTTACCAAACCCAAATTGGACCGGTCAATCCCATAGAAAAAAACGAAAACCGAACCGTCGATCGATTCCACTCACTAATGAGCCCTTTCCAACCTTAAATATACCGAAATATCCTCAACTGTTTCTTTCCTATGATATTATTCGAGGATTTTTTTTTTTATTTTTTTAAGGCTGAAAGAGAAAATAAATATTATTATATTAAAAAATATTATCATATTTTAGAAATATTTGTTATAATATTATCTACTGATTGACTCAAAGTCGATTTCAGAATGAATTGAAGTAGCTGAATAGCAAGTCAGGTTTATAAGAAAATAAAGTTGAATTCATGGCTCACCCTACCAGCTTTGGAACATCAGTTCAGTGTGATCATAAGATCTTTCTACCTTTAAATGCACTGAACTTGATTGATACACGCCCTCCTCCTTTACTTGGACTTGCTTCAAGAAGAAACTAGTAATCCTGACTATATTCATCAACTATGCAGAAGAAAATCTAGAAAAGAAGTGAGAGGAACAATCGATGTTAAAATGATTATAATGATGAACAATATTACGTAAAACTCTCTCTTGAAGAGCTTTTTCTTATAGATTGAGGTCCAGAAATACACTGTACATGAACTTACTGCAAAAAAACCATTGTACATGTGCTGCTGGCACAGTTGAGCCACCATTTAAAAGCCATGATTTGACATCAAAACAAGTGCAAGGATCTCGAATTTCCTACATTTTTGTCGATGCTTACATCTCGAGTCGGCCATCTGGTCGGTCTTTTGCATGCCGCTCTTCTTGGATCTCTTCTAGTTCTTCATCATCACCTCGCTTTCCTGCTTGCTCTTTCCAGTAAGCTACCAACTTCTTTAATCGTGCAATCTCTTTGGAAGAAACATTCTTGCTTGGCTCGTTTATAATTGATCGTACTCTTGATGCATACCTGCAAGAACAAATAGGTCAGACACTAGGAACTAAGATGCTGAATGGAATTATAATACCAAAGGCGACAGAAGGATGAAAAGCATGTCAAATTATGTATACTAATTATGATTACTAACATACAAAATATGTTGACATACTATCTGCATGGTATGTGACTAAGTAAGCACGTGCACACATGCCAAATGCAATTTTACATAGATAAGAATGGAAAAATAGACTAATTTTAAGATGCAGTAAGAGTGGAGCACAGTTTTACAATTCATAACATGTGCCTAATATCTTGTCTAGTCTAACTTTAGTAAAATCTTAATATTGCCCTCTTGTGTAAATTCCAACTTGCAGGATAAAATGCAACCTATCTGTGCTTGTGTTGCTGAATCAACCAAATAACATTAGTGGTGTTTTCGGCAGAATGTGAAGTAAAAGAAGACACGTAGCAAAACTCAAAACAATGACATGTTTAGACTTTAGAATACCAACAAAAAAAAGTGAACAAAGAGAATGCATACATCAGAGAATTATATGTTTCTTCCAAGTTTGATTCTGCAGGAGACACATTCACAAACATTAGAGTCTTTGCATTGCCACCAAGAGAGTCACTCATGAGCATTGTCAATTTATGGTTCCTATATGGTATATGTTGTCCATCAGAACATAATGCACCAATCACATCCGCTAGAGCTGAGAGGGACTTATTGATACTTTGAGCTTCTTTCAGCTGGTTCCCCAAGGAGCCAGACTTCTTAACCCTTTCAGAACCAGCAAGGTCTACAAAGCTAATCTGTGGACAACAGAAATAGTTCGCTTAAGACAACATGAGCTGAACTTAACTAATAATAAAACCTTATATACCACAACCACAACAAAATAGCCGATTTTAGTACTGTCAGCCAGATACATAATTAAACATTTGCTCTTCACAGAAATTAACAACTAAATTATCAAGGAAACAGTTGATGAGTAAATAAATTGCCCAACAAAGTCAAAAAAGGTTCTTGATAAGTGACCCAGTAGGTGCCTCATAACATGTGCTTAAAGAAATGAAAGGATGTTAATCTGATGGTCACAAAAATGAATCAAGTCCATAACACAAGTAATGCCAGAGAAAGTTTCGTTCTACTAGTGAGGATGGCAAAACAAAAAGCTTCTGAAAAGGAAAATGGTTGGACATAGCAAAGCAATGCCACTAAAAGTGTGTGTCCAAGGGGTAAGTTAACTGAAATATCTTTACGAGCATAACGATAAAACAATGAACGTTTGCAGCATAGTTTGTGATGTATCTGAAAAAGTATGTACTGAAGCGGTTGGTACAATGAAAAAAGAAATCTTCTATGTAATTCTAAGAGATTTTCTATAAATGATGTTTCACAAATATATAGGCATCGCCTTTTTTCCTCCAACAAAGATGACATTCATTTATGTTGGAACTTTCTCACAATAGTTTGCTTTTTCTTTCATAAATTGTTTAACATTTTCACTTACAGAACACCCCTATGGTTATCAAGCAATGTTTTTTATGCTGTTATAAAGTGACAGACTTATCATAGACTTGCTGATCATTGTTGACTCTCAACAACTTAAAGCTTCTCTAAAAAGTGCATACCTTTCCTCTAGCAAGAGATTGACTCTGAAGGTTGGTGCTTTCAATGATTATTGATAGTATTAAATGTGATCTTGAACTTTCATCATTCATGTGAGTCCCAGCAGTATGTCGTTGCTCAGACCCTCTAGAGATAATAGCCCTTAGTTCATCAAAGTTAGAGATCTGCATAATTGTTGCATTTTCAATCGAGACCAAGCCCTGAAGAATCAAGAACAATAATAAATTTCAGAAACATCAATCTAAATTGTAAGAAATTTCCAGTATTACAAAGTGACATAGTTATGTGACACAGAAAGTTCATTTCGTTATTGCAATGTTTTCCTAAGCTGCCTTAGAAACTTGGAGATAGTGTTGCATAGAGTTCTCTACCTACATGTTCTCTCAGTATCATCAACTATTTCTCTAATGAGAATTGGAGGACATTTTGTGTTACAATTCAAGCACCAAAGATGGAAGTATGATGTTACCTTTGTGTCCTTTTTTATTTCCAACTTTAGGCGCTTGGCATTTTTTGGTAGTAAGAGATCCACGAGAGTGTCCTGATACAGTTCCACCATATATACCTGGAATCACATCAAGGAAAATGTGATAATATATTAAATAAAGAGAATAAAGTGCTTGAAAAAGAAAGTTTAACAACTTAAACCATTAAATCAAATAGTTAAACTTCATTACATTTATCTGTGGGAAAGAATCTGTTAAAGTGGGATGCGAGAGACAATTTCTCCATATGCCTTAACATACTTAACGTAGCTATGACAGAAATGATGCTTAGAAAAATTTCAAGATAGATTTAGCCTTCGAGTAAAGATATGAAATGTCAATCTATTCTAGATCGGAGAAGTGAATATATTAGTTTATCGATGAAACCAAGGATTGAAATATTGTACCGTATCGAAGTTTTGACATTTTCTCGGTACGGTACGGTACTATATACTGAGCGGTATACCGCTCGATATATATATATATATATATATAAAAGTAAAAAAAAATTTCAGCGACGTCGCAGATATATATATAATATATATATGAGTAAAAAAATTTCGGCGACGTCGCAGATATATATATATATTATTTATTTATTATTTATAAATTAAAAAATACCGCCCAGTAGCGAGCGGTCCGTGTACCGGTTTACTGTCGGACCGATACGTATTGCCCGTACTAGGTGGTATCATTCAAAACTATATACCTTGGATGAAACAATCACGAAAGAGACTAGTTGATGCTAAAAAGTGTGGCATTACAACTTGTAGCCTCTACCTACTCTGCTGCCAACATGACCATCATCCCCGGGCTCGAACTCTTTTGTCCCCAGGACCTGCCACCACTACCGGTACCACGAGCACTTGCTATCTTTGTCAGTTATGGAGTTCAATCATTGTTCGGGTAAAGATGACTCATTTGTCAAGCAAACTTAATACCAGTGGCTAAATAACTTGTCTCTTACAACTAATGATTATCTGGAACAAAAAATTTTAAAGAAACAAAAATGAGAATGACTCGAAAAAATAATAATTCCTGTGTATTTAACAAATAACCATCCCAATTTCATGAACCAAATGAAGCCCCATAGTGACTAACACTTCTATTTCATATCTGGAATACACCAAGCAGGAGAGAATTCAGAACAACATAAAAACAACAACGACAGAAATGCAAGTAAGAATTGGACTGTGCACTCACCTTCAAGGAAAAGGAATACTTGTTGCTATCATGCTTTATAACTCTAAAAAGTTCAGCAGTTGCCCTTGGGGTAAGCCCTGGATTACTTTCTGAACCATAGATTGTAAAAGTCTTTCCAGAACCAGTTTGCCCATAAGCAAATATGCAAACATTATAACCATCAACTGCAGATTGTACCAGATACTGCATATTGATAACATTACCAATCAAAACAGTGACACACAACAAGAAAGTTAAACATTATTTAGATGTGAAAAGAAAGATGTGCAGGAAAATATGTTCACAATGATCATTCAGCAATTTGTTTGTAATTGAACTTTGAAACTTCACAATAAGTTTAACTGCAACGTACCTTGGTATCCTCAAAAACTTCATCCTGTGAAGCACTTTGATCAAACACATGATCGTAAATATGTTGCTTTGATTTTTCATCCTTCCACGGATGTGCAATTGTAAATTCATCAGGACTGACAATTATTCGCTTTTGTCCTTCAGCAATCTCCTTCTCATTTAGAGGACGCAAACGACAAAACACTCTTATTTTTCCTTTCATGTCTGTCAAGTCAAAAGATAAGCAAAAGTTTATTATTGTGAGAAAATAAAATAACTAATAGAAAGAGCTTCCATAAAAAACTGGAGATTGCCATAAAAACCTTCAATCATATTATAGTATCTCTTCCGTAAAATTTGCTCTTCCTTATAAAGTGCCTCTAGCTCAATGAGTTGCGCCCCCTGTTTCTTTAAAATAGCAGCAGTTTGTTCGTTCTTTCTATCAATATCCTATAATAATGATTAAAACCAAAACGCAGATTTAAATTTTCTCAGTATAGAACTTACAAATATGAAAAGCATTTCCAAATAAAAAAATCTTGAGAGAATATCGCAGATTATCTTTTGTAAGAAAAGAAATGTGATATACTATAATATACGTACCGCCTTCCATTCACGCAATTCCTCCAACTCTTTTGAATTATTCTGTAAATCATCTAGTTCTCTGTTTCTCATGGTAAGAGTAGCGTGAGCAACATCAAAGTCCTGTGTAACATGCTCCAATTTTTGCTCCAGTTCTTGAACATGTGCCTTGAGCTTTCTTTGTTCCTCTTTGAAGTTCTTTTCCAGTGCACTCTTCTGCATTTTACAAGACATATGTTCAAAGAAAAATAAGCACAGTTATTGCACTTATATAAACAGGATGTGTAATTATAAAAACACATCACGAAAAACACATCCAATATTTAATGTTTACAAGGTTACCGAGTTAGCACATTATAGAAGTGAACATAATCTAGAAGAAAGTAAAAACAGATGCTAAATACCTCATCGTTTCTCTTCGTCTCAAGCATTTGGACCTTTTGTTCAAGCACAGATTTCTCCTTCAGCATAATTTTATAACTTTCTTCTGACGCATGTAACTCCTTCATACAAGCATTCAGATCCTCCTGTGTTCTTAATGTCTTTGTAAAGATCATCAGAGAAAAAAATACACATATTATCATTTTCAAAGTGAAAGATCTTTCAGAACAAATAAAATTCTCGCCTTAAAATTTACATAAAGTGAATAGCAAGAATGGAATCCTAATACACCCTCTGAAAAGTAATCAGACATACATACTTCGGTGTCAACATGATCAGTCTTCATACTCCCCACTGTTAATGTATTTTTCCTTTGTTTATTAGATACATTTACAGGTTCCATCTCATGATTGGTCTCATCCATAATATGTTCTTGGATGCTCACTCTTGCCATTGCAGACTCCAGAATACTTTTATCCAGCAACGCAGCCTAATTGTAAGAGTACATGACAGAAGCATGAGTCACAAAGCAACATCAATTAGGAAAAGGCAGCTAAATTGTTAGTTCACCAGGAGATAACCTGCAAAGAAGAATCTTTTTCATCACAAAGTGCTTTAAGATTGTCACAGTCATAAGTAACATCCCTTAGACATTGCCTCTCTGACCTCAATGATTCTTTCAGCCTTTCGAGTTCCTCCTGCATCTCCAGTTCTCGTTTCTCCCTCATACACAATTCTTCCAACAACTACAATAAATAAATAAATAAATAAATAAATAAATAAATAAATAAATAAATAAATAAATAAATAAATAAATAAATAAATAAATAAATAAATAAATAAATAAATAAATAAATAAATAAATAAATAAATAAATAAATAAATAAATAAATAAATAAATAAATAAATAAATAAATAAATAAATAAATAAATAAATAAATAAATAAATAAATAAATAAATAAATAAATAAATAAATAAATAAATAAATAAATAAATAAATAAATAAATAAATAAATAAATAAATAAATAAATAAATAAATAAATAAATAAATAAATAAATAAATAAATAAATAAATAAATAAATAAATAAATAAATAAATAAATAAATAAATAAATAAATAAATAAATAAATAAATAAATAAATAAATAAATAAATAAATAAATAAATAAATAAATAAATAAATAAATAAATAAATAAATAAATAAATAAATAAATAAATAAATAAATAAATAAATAAATAAATAAATAAATAAATAAATAAATAAATAAATAAATAAATAAATAAATAAATAAATAAATAAATAAATAAATAAATAAATAAATAAATAAATAAATAAATAAATAAATAAATAAATAAATAAATAAATAAATAAATAAATAAATAAATAAATAAATAAATAAATAAATAAATAAATAAATAAATAAATAAATAAATAAATAAATAAATAAATAAATAAATAAATAAATAAATAAATAAATAAATAAATAAATAAATAAATAAATAAATAAATAAATAAATAAATAAATAAATAAATAAATAAATAAATAAATAAATAAATAAATAAATAAATAAATAAATAAATAAATAAATAAATAAATAAATAAATAAATAAATAAATAAATAAATAAATAAATAAATAAATAAATAAATAAATAAATAAATAAATAAATAAATAAATAAATAAATAAATAAATAAATAAATAAATAAATAAATAAATAAATAAATAAATAAATAAATAAATAAATAAATAAATAAATAAATAAATAAATAAATAAATAAATAAATAAATAAATAAATAAATAAATAAATAAATAAATAAATAAATAAATAAATAAATAAATAAATAAATAAATAAATAAATAAATAAATAAATAAATAAATAAATAAATAAATAAATAAATAAATAAATAAATAAATAAATAAATAAATAAATAAATAAATAAATAAATAAATAAATAAATAAATAAATAAATAAATAAATAAATAAATAAATAAATAAATAAATAAATAAATAAATAAATAAATAAATAAATAAATAAATAAATAAATAAATAAATAAATAAATAAATAAATAAATAAATAAATAAATAAATAAATAAATAAATAAATAAATAAATAAATAAATAAATAAATAAATAAATAAATAAATAAATAAATAAATAAATAAATAAATAAATAAATAAATAAATAAATAAATAAATAAATAAATAAATAAATAAATAAATAAATAAATAAATAAATAAATAAATAAATAAATAAATAAATAAATAATAAATATATATATATATATATATATATATGAATATGAGTTAATTGCTTAATAAAAGTTGAGTTACATGAAAATTCCTTTAAAGTTCTGGAGGAAAAAGTAAAAAGGTGAGTGAGCAAACAAAATGGACAATATGGATTACAGCCATTAAAAATACACAGAAAAATAGAAAACCTGTGATTACTTACATGATCTGTATACTTTTTAGATTCTTCAACAGCTCTTGACAGGTCTTGTAAACGTTTTTCATATATATCTAAGCTTGGAGTTTTATTGCTTCAGAAAAATCACCATGATTAACTCCACCAGTAGCAGAGCGAGCTTTTGCATATCGACTCACATCATTTATATGTGTCTGAAGAGCAACACATATTTCCTCACCCTGAAAATGTTAAGTGCAGAACCAATGTGCGATTAAAGAAAAATATAAATAAGATGAAGACCCAAAAAAGAATCCAAGATAAGTTAAGAGTAAAAAAATGAAACACATGGATATGCCTGAACCTGCTTAGTTTCGAACTGAAAATGTGAAGGATGCCAGCGACCCTCATCTTGAAAAAAACAGCAGTATTGCTGCTACCAAATTGCATAATATCTCTTAGCTCTGCAGAGTGCAAATACTCTTTTGGAACTGGGCGGAAAAAATGAACCTAAAACCATAAACACAGTTTGCTTTTTAAGTCACCCAATTATGGTAGCTTGGAAGCACCAAAGTATAGTCCAAATTGCAACTAACCCCACGCTTATTGATTCCTAAAACAATCCGTCCAGGTAAAAGACCAATAGGATCATCTATCTTCCGCACACTAAAAAAGACAGAATTCCATAAGGAAGAGTCCTTAGAATTCTAAGGAACTGCTGTTTAGCATCATCCTTTGACATATGCTCCTGCATGAATCAATAAATTTAAATAGGTTCCAAAATCATAAAAATTTATAACTGAATAAAGTTTTGGCAAGGATATTCCAAAAAAATTTCACCACATAATATTGAATGTCGAATAAATGATGTATTAACATGTGCTACTCATATGTGCATGAATGATCCTCAGTCACAACCTTAATCGGCACATAAGACATATATACATGAACAATAAACATCTACACATAAGAAGAAAAAAAATACCATCAACATATATCATTTAAGCCTTTACCCATCAATTGAACAGACAGTAGCATATATATATATATATATATATATATGAATATGAGTTAATTGCTTAATAAAAGTTGAGTTACATGAAAATTCCTTTAAAGTTCTGGAGGAAAAAGTAAAAAGGTGAGTGAGCAAACAAAATGGACAATATGGATTACAGCCATTAAAAATACACAGAAAAATAGAAAACCTGTGATTACTTACATGATCTGTATACTTTTTAGATTCTTCAACAGCTCTTGACAGGTCTTGTAAACGTTTTTCATATATATCTAAGCTTGGAGTTTTTATTGCTTCAGAAAAATCACCATGATTAACTCCACCAGTAGCAGAGCGAGCTTTTGCCGACGAAGCATCACATCATTATATGTGTCTGAAGAGCAACACATATTTCCTCACCCTGAAAATGTTAAGTGCAGAACCAATGTGCGATTAAAGAAAAATATAAATAAGATGAAGACCCAAAAAGAATCCAAGATAAGTTAAGAGTAAAAAAATGAAACACATGGATATGCCTGAACCTGCTTAGTTTCGAACTGAAAAATGTGAAGGATGCCAGCGACCCTCATCTTGAAAAAAACAGCAGTATTGCTGCTACCAAATTGCATAATATCTCTTAGCTCTGCAGAGTGCAAATACTCTTTTGGAACTGGGCGGAAAAAATGAACCTAAAACCATAAACACAGTTTGCTTTTTAAGTCACCCAATTATGGTAGCTTGGAAGCACCAAAGTATAGTCCAAATTGCAACTAACCCCACGCTTATTGATTCATGGTTCCTAAAACAATCCGTCCAGGTAAAAGACCAATAGGATCATCTATCTTCCGCACACTAAAAAAGACAGAATTTCCATAAGGAAGAGTCCTTAGAATTCTAAGGAACTGCTGTTTAGCATCATCCTTTGACATATGCTCCTGCATGAATCAATAAATTTAAATAGGTTCCAAAATCATAAAAATTTATAACTGAATAAAGTTTTGGCAAGGATATTCCAAAAAAATTTCACCACATAATATTGAATGTCGAATAAATGATGTATTAACATGTGCTACTCATATGTGCATGAATGATCCTCAGTCACAACCTTAATCGGCACATAAGACATATATACATGAACAATAAACATCTACACATAAGAAGAAAAAAATACCATCAACATATATCATTTAAGCCTTTACCCATCAATTTGAACAGACAGTAATAACTGAATAGGAAGGTTCTATGGAATTTCAAAAGAATTTTATAGCCATCTCCTGTTTCGGTTTTGACTTCTGCAAATTGATGTAAAATTCCTGGCAAAAAGCAAGTCTATGGAAGAGAGAGACTTGCCATATATTAGTCCAAAGATAATTTAACAAGGACAAACTTGATAGAATAAATGTCATGAAACAAGCTTCATATGTGAAGTAATATTTCAATTATTACCAATGAAAGTTCAATGCATACCATTAACCGATAGCGGGAAATAATATCAAGCTCCCAATCTCCATTTGCACGTGTAATAGCAATTTGTATAGGCAGAAACCTTTCAAGAAGTGAAAACCATTCACTGCAAATCATGAAGAACATCTAAAATCTAACATTTCAACCAAAAGCAAACTCCACAGAAGTGACTTGAACAATAAGGTAATTCAGACACTCACACACATGATCCTGAATGTTGTATGCTCCCAACCTCAACCAAAATCTGTAAAGCAGATAATTGTGCAGCATCATCCCTCCCAACAGGATAGTTTCCTAGCATATAATCATGTTGTAACTGCAATAAAAGGAAAATATCAAGGTAAATAAAGTGATGGCATGATCATAAGAATTACACTTCAGCAATTGTTCGTGTCTCAGGCAAAATGTCCGATACCTGTACATAAGACAGCTGAACAAACATTGGATCAGCCACAGTTTCGTCTGATTCCCGAAATAATTGTTTTTTGAATATAAGTTTGCAGTGTGAAATCTCTCCTTTACTACGATCCTTAGCTGCCTTGAATTCAGCCAGCAAATCACTAACATACTTGTTATCATCTAAGGCTAAATATTCCTCTGCATGCAAAAGAATACATAGCCACTCAAATTAATAGTGCAAAAAAAAGACCATAGACAATAAGCATCTTAGATTCAACTTTTTCTTTGCTATCATAGAACTTCCTTGCAATAATAATTACCATTGCCAGAATCAGCACACTTTGAACCATTGACAACTTTTCGGCACTCAAATAGACTGAAACTCGAATAAACTGAGAGTTTGATGATTCCTGCAATTTCCTAGAGGAAAATCACATTTCATCATCAAGAACCTCAAAAATAACTCAATACAAAAACTGATCTTTTTCTGATGATAGAAGAATGATTATTTTAGGCCCGTACGTTGCCAAAGATCACATGGACTTAGATTACAACCAACCAAAAAGCCAAGGAAATTTCAGGAAATGCGGTTAACATGCTGCTTCCTAGGCAAATTGCTGCTTTTGTGGGTATGGATCTTAGAAATTTAGAATAGCCAATAACTCACTGGTTCTTCCTTAATTCATTTACTAATCCTTTAGAACTTTTCCAGTCCTGTTAGGTCTAACAATTTTTAGATGAATGTTTCTTAACATCTTTCTCTAGGCTTTCTTGCTGGAACATTTGACAGAGAGTAAGTGCTTGATATATATTCAGGCAACAAAATGCTGTAGTGGTCTGACGGCTCTAACCAATTAAAGCCAGTAGGGAGATTGTGAAGGATCTAGGCCACATTTAAGATGTGTTTGGAAAAACAATTAAGTAATGTAATGTTACAGCTATTTGGAAAAACTTAAATTCTACTCATTTTTTCATTTACCTGATGAAGAAAAAAATCAATTGTATTAGTCAACAAGCACATTGCAGTTTTTTTATATTTAGCATGAGTGCATGAGTGCATGAGAATGCATCAAGCATAAAATGTATCCAGTGGATATGTTGCCTCCATCTGAAAGGTATACAATCACAGAGCAGTTGCTCAAAAGTTGACAAAACATGAGTGCATTTGGCAAAGAACTTTTTGTTTTAGCAGGAAAATTCTGAAGTATAAAAATGGTCAGTAAAGGGTTGCCAAGCCTAGATGTTATAGTGTTGTTGGGGGAAAATGTAAAAACAAATGTACGTGCATAATAGGACAAATCCAACGAGGTCACTTCAACTAATCAATATGTTACACCTACTGGGATTTTTGTGTTTAGGCAGCCCAATGCACAGGATTTCTGCAATTTGCAGTCTTGAGAGGGTCAATTTATACAGGCTTACTTATGGGTGAGTGTTATTTCCAGGACTCAAACCATTGGCACTCAAGTCGAAGAGGAGCAAGCAACCTTAGAGAATTACATCATCTTATATCAAACAAGGTGATACCGGCAAAAATATAAATTTACTGTTTCTTAAGAAAATTCAGTATACCAATCTGAAAAAAATGCTTGCATGGCAATGTTCACAGCATTTGTGTTTTTCATCATCAATAGTAGATTTTTCACATCTCTTTCATACTTGGCTGAAAATGCAACATAGATATTATCATAATAAACAAAAGTAAACAGGTGGCCAACCTAAGAGCATCATAAAGTAAATTTTGCATATGTAACTGTAAATAGATATACAGTTTATTAAGAAAAAGGAAAGCAACAAGAATCATTCTGTACCTCCACAGCATCAGCAACAGTTGTTGCCATGTCATAAATAATTTCTTCAAAAGTTTCATCTAGGAAAAACACTATTGTTGTAAGCTTCTTGCCAGTTAACAGAGCTTCAATCTCCTCATGTGTAGGTATTGTAAGTCTCGGTCCTGCTTTTACTGAATGTTTCAATGCATTCAATGTATTTAAAGCAAGGACATGAACTTCAGGTTCGTTGTTCATCCCATGAGCTACATGATGAATATATTCTGATAAATATGCTCCAATATCCTTGCTTGGAGGCATGGCAGAAGCACATAGATACATGAGTTCCCAAGATTTTATTAGAGAATCTCTGCAGACATAAATATAGTAATACCATGGAATTGTGAGCTGATAGTGATATGATGTTGGAGGAAACCAATGAATGTTTGTAACATCCCAACGTCTCATGTATAGCTTACCTATCAGGATTATTGCGAGTTTGCTTTGAGATTTGAACAAAAAGCTCATCTCGAAGTTCAGAACGCTTTAAACAGTGCTTATAAATTTTTGCAACAAGCTCTATACACTCTTCAACACTCAACGGAGTTATTTTATCTGAAGAATCAATCCCCATGTACTTCAAAATCAACAGGAACAACTTTATGGAACGGCTTACCAAGTCATTGTTTATTTTAAGCAGAGAAGTTGGGATTGGATCCTGCCAAAATATGTAACAAATTTTAGTATGTTCTAAGAAGCACAAAACAGGCTATATTGTATCTATCTCTCACTTCACACACACATGCGCATGTAAATGCAAGCATGCACCCATGCACACACCGACGCACCCGCACACACATGCACCCACACACACACACATGCATAATCAGAATTCTGCACAGCAACTGATAAACCTAATTGTAAGTGTTTTATCAAAGCAGCCATATAATAGAAAGAAGATGTGTCACCTTCTGAAAGCACAGCATATCTTCCAATGTATACTTTTCACGAACTTGAGGGCCAACAGATTTTTTAGAGAAAAATCCACGTTTTCCGGCAGACTGCATCTGCTTTTGCATTGATTTCAAAAACCCCTCTACCTATGAAGAGAAGGCAAAACTGAGATAATGATGGAATACAAGACAAGCAAAAGATACCTTATATAACTAGTGGTCATCTTTTGTGGGGACCAAAGCTACAAGGCAATTTGAACACATTTAGTATGAGAAGTGCAATAAGAAGTTCCACAACATAAATGCTTTGGCCCACAATTAATACTGATTAATTTGCTGTCAAATGATTGAAAATATATTAGCTTGCATTTTACTCAAAACAAAAGCTGTTAAAAGCCAAATAAGCCTACTTTCCAAGAAGATCACAACTATCAAAAAGAACTAGTGCAAAGATCCATTCAGTTGCATGAAGAATGCATGAAAATCAAGGATATTTCTAGTGTCATGAAGTTAGCACCAAATAGTATGCACACCTCACGAAGAAATCATGTGTGCAATTGAAAAACCAAAGGCAAATGTTGAATCAGGATAGAGAACAACTAGTGATAAAAAAGGATAAAAATAACAAGTCAGAAAGCTTGTTTTCTGGAAAAGGAAAAAGAAAATAGAACTGGTGAGTTTTATGAATGACTAAAATTACAATACTACGCAATGCAAGAAACTAGGATGAATGAGAAATATATTATCCAAATATGGATCGATCACTTGCAGGATTTAGACATAGACAAAGTGAAGGATGACTTTGATGGTTTTTCGTAATGGTTGCCTTTATGAGCTACACAAGGTAGCCAGTTAACATATAAAATATGTTTCTTTGGAAACATGCACTAAATCCAGAAAGAGAACTTTCTGAGCCAAGCAATGGAAGAAAATCGCCAGCCAAATTGCACATACCCAACTTCATTGGGAAGATGAAACATGCAGCATCACAGAATCATTATACATATCATGGTACATTAGTCATATGCATGATACAGACACTACATAAAGAGAATAAAGTAATATGATATTTTGGCTTTAGAATTACCTTTATTTTTCAAACTACCAGATATAATTTAATTTAAAAAACTAATAAGTCAGAGAAAAAGAATCTTCTCTATGATGAATTTGTAATTATTCCCCTCGTTCATCATATTGTTAACTATGATCAGAGTAAAAGCGTTCAGATCAGTCAAATTCTGGAGAGGGCAAATCATGACCATTTATAATATGATACCAAAGGAATTCATTACTATGGGATTAGCATAATTGATATTTGATAATATTGATCATAATGTCTTTTAACAACTACAAACAAAAGGCAAAATTTTGCACCTGTGTGGTTTGAGTATCCTCTATTTGACAAATCTCTCGATAAATTTTTGACATAACTTCATATTTTGAAATTCTTGTCCGAGCATACATGACCAGATACTTGTCAATATGGATATTATGAATAAGTATGCTGATATGTAGAATGTTTAGCTGTAATTAGTAATTATCTATTCCAAGAAAAATATTTCACCTTGGCTTAAAGTTCACAAAAAACAAGTTGAACAATACAGATAAAAAAATTTCAAGTCAATTTATGTACCAAAGTAATCATCTTTCACTAATTAAATGAAAACAAGATTTTAAGGAAAGATCAATGTTTATATGCATATATGATCCTTGTCAGTCAGAGATAATTGCTGAGAACCAGTGAAGGTTCAAATGCATACCTGAAACCTATCAATCAAAGATATAGCACCAGCAAGATCTGCCGGTATAGACATTGATAGGGTCCTTGGGGTACTGCAAAAGCAATAGTCAAAGAATAAGCATATGAAACAATGGAAACATTTAGTGCAGCTTCTCTTATGTTCTACTCTACGATGACCATATAAATTATGGAAAATACAAGGACGTGTGTCGAAGTGACCACGAACAGAAAATGAACGCTAGGCATCATCCACTGACAAATACAATGAGATGAGTGTAAATTTGCTCTTTTGAGACCTAGCTGAGCAAGCACCCGAATCATGAAGCAGCCTCTTTGCTTGCATGCTACGTGCATTGACCATTTCCAAACCCTACAATGGCGGGAGCCTCGTGTATTGGGCTTCCTTTTTTTTCCATGTCTAACATATTAATTTGTATTTAGCATTAATGAAATAATTGTTATGTCACATAATAGATGCTTCAAGGATTTTGACCTTAAATTCAGTAGTTCAAACAGATGGAGAAAGCAGAGAATAAAGGAAAACATCCATGGAGCTACAGATATGAAGATGTGTCCCCAAAATAAATGAAAAATGTGAAGGTACATGTATCATGTTAAGAACAATTAAGGCTGAGTTTTCCTAATGTAAAATAAATCTTCTCATCATCTATACATTTAAAGTAAAATAAAGGTTTTAGTATTACCATGATTTTCTAGAAATCAACATTTGGCACTGTATATAAAATTGGATGGTGGTAGTCAGACAAGACATCATCAAAGTATGGGTTTAAAACTCATACATAGTGATGAAATAAAAACAAATAGATCCCACACGCTTCATAGTTTATGAGTGTAAGATTAACATGTGTGCTTCCCGTAGATAGAAAGCTAGGTTGGAAGTCTATCGATGTGGTGAACTTCTCAAGATAGTCCTGTTCAACTTTTTAGGATAGCTCCATTCCACCAAGGCATTTTTATTGCAGATGCACAACTGAAAAGTCAGGTGAGAAGGTTTCTGGTTTAATGTTCTTACACATCTAGCATTAAGCCATCAGAGAATGCAGGTCAGTACTCCCAATACAATGAACGCAATCTTTATCTAATTCCACAGTTGTTGGAACGAACAACCAAGAAGTTTAAACTTACGGAGGAGCAAAATAAGATCCGTCGCTGTCATATCCATCCCCGTTTACACTGGCAGCAGAAGTATGCAAAGGCGTTGCATTCCCATTGCTGGAGTTGAAGGATGATTGGCTTGCCCTGGCACCCTGGGCTGCCATGGGCAGACTGCCGACAGTCATTTCTGTGGATCAGGAGCAACAGACTTTCCACACACTTCCTCCTAATGCACCGCAACTAACCTTCTTGCACCCCCTCTTTTTCTAAATCTTGGAACCAATACAAAGATCAATATAAAAGTCATGTTGGATTGAGCATTCCAACGAGCAAAAGTGTATTCATACAAAATCTACATCATACCTTGACTTCCAAAACAAGAATTCTACCGTGAGAAAAAGTTGATGGGAAAAAGAGGGGCCCCTTTTTGGCACCAAAAAAGGTGGGGATAGACATGTACGAGGGTTTTTCAGCATGCAAAATCCAATCTTTATGCAATTTTGGCCAAGAAAGAGAATCCTATGCAACAGTTTTCTAAGACTGAAGAGGGTAAAACTCCTCTACGGCAGCGAAATAATTATTCTAGAGAACTGGAACTCTTTGATCTTTCCCCACCATATACATTCTGGTGATGTCAAGGACACCACGAGAAAGAAACATCGGCCGACAAAACATGACTAGAAAAGCTTCAGATCAAATAAAATCAGGGGAATCCAACGATGAGAACCGAGAACAACCGAATGTGAGACGGAAAACAAGAGATCACCTGTAAGTGGAGAAATCAGGGAAATGTGGTCAGCACGAAGTCGACCAGCCGCCAAGATAACAACCGAGCAAACCAGATAATACGGAACGCTAAACCTTAACTGGTCGTCATCATCGGATTCTTCTTCTTCCTCCTCCTGAAGCTGCTGCTGCTGCCGGCTTCCTGTTGTTCTCTCTTCTCTGTCTCCTCTCCCGTGACGAGATCTAATCCGAAGGCATTAAAAAGACGGATGGGAATCGAGGAGTGAAGAAAAAGTAGGCGAGGAATGGCGTTGGGGGCTGACGAGGATTAAAGAATTCACAGGGAGAGGGAGAGCGAGTGAGAAGGAGTGGGAGAGGAGAGAGAGAGAGAGAGAGAGAGAGAGAGGGAGGGGACACGAAGGAGACGACGTCTTTTTCGTTTGCTAAAATAAAAAACTAATGTTTTGGAAAACAAAAAACGGAAACATGGTTTTCAAAATGCCTATGTTTGAATCCATGATTTTGAATACCCAGAGTCCACCCAGCGAATCCAAGAGCACCACGTCATCGTATTTTCATATATCAGCGAATAGGACTCTCTGTGCACGGTGAGGGTGTCAACATGGTTTCCCCATCTCCGCGGTCGAGTAACACGAAAACAAAAAACCCTGGATTCGTGCACTTCAGAATTTGAACGTGCTTGAGATCTCCCCTCTTTGTTTTGACTTGATGTTATTATTAAGGCTTGTCTTAAATTTTATATATATATATATATATATATATATATATATATATATATATATATATATATATATATATATATATATATATATATATATATATATATATATATATATATATATATATATATACACACACACACACTGCACATAGTTTCTAAAAATACTCATAATTTAGATTTTTATATCAATACTCTCATTTATTTTTTTCTCTCAGATAGTATTTTTAATGTAAAAAATATATAAATTACTTCTGAAAAAAAATTTCGTTAGTTATAATATTTTGATCACCACAACAAAAACACTATAAAACATACTTCAAAATATTATAAATGATCTAAATAGACTTATAATCTCAATTAAACTAATTATAAGATTAAAAATATAATATTATAATAGTTATGAACAATGATAAGTGAAGAGATACGATATGATGTCACTTATATTTTTTAATAGTATTTATATTATTTTCAACTCATTGATAAAATATTATAAATATTATTAAAAATACTATAAATGAATAAAAATATTATAATAATTATTGTTTTTACAATTTACACTCTTATCCTCTTATATTTAAGTTTATAGTATATACCTTTAAAATATACAAGAATTGTGCATAACATTCTAATTATTCTTCCTTGACTAATATAAATTATTAGTTATATATTAATTTTATATTAATATATTTTAAAAAATCATTATGATATTAAACCTATTAAAGTTAAAGATTTTAATAATTTATCATAATATTGATTACAAGCAATTAATAAATGATCATTGTTGGGGTCTTATGATAAGTTTTGAGCGGTGATGAGTCGAATTTAGTAAACTTGATTTTTATTTGATAAGTATATATAAACATATACAGTGCAAAAATATATATTATTATATATTATAATATTTTGATAATAAATATGTAATTATACAGTGTTTTAAGTGATAAAAAATATTATTACTACATTAAATGATGTATATATGAATTCAAACTTGAGACACATAACTTATGATATATTATGTCTCGGTAGAAAAAACAGTTAGGTAATTATTAGATCTTTGTTGGGGTCTTATTAGCTCGGCTAATGATTGTACTACAAAGAATAATAGGCGAATAATTGCTCATGCTCAACAACGTGGAGTGCACAGTGGTGTTTGGTGTGCGAGGTAGAGCCGAAGACGAGACAAGAAGGGAGGGTGACGTGACGCACGTAGACGGTCGATCAGGTGATCATCACACGAATATTTCAGCCGCTCTCGACCTGGCCAAGCACCCCCATCCCAGTCCGGCCGCGGCCGGCTTTAGGTGATCATCACACGAATATTTCAGCCCCTCTCGACCTGGCCATGCAACCCGTCCCCGTCCCCGTCCGGCCGAGGCCGGCTTCCTTTGGTCAAGAAGAGCACGTGCCTGTCTGCTGCGTAAATCAAGCTAACCTCCAAATTAAACTGATATATTACATAATATATTATATAATAAGAATGTATACTAATCCTTAGGACAGATTATCGAAAAGTATATAATAATTCTCTTTTTTTTTTCCAATCAATTTTTCTATTTTTTTCCTCTAAAATACCCCCACATATGACCAAAAAAACATTGCCCATTCACATTGGGTTGATCGCTAATGTGAATTAGTTTATTGTCATGCTAATTATAATATTTTTCAATAAGAATATAATATTTTTGATACATGCATAAAAATATTATGTCTATATAAAAATACTATGACTAATTCAAAAGTTAACATAAACTAAGTTATCATTATTAGTTATGTTTAATATAAGTCATTTTTTTGGTTTAGGAACAAAAACAGACCAAAATGTTGATTTAGAAAGATGATAACAACACTATAATAACATTCGAAAATATCATAACTCATATAACAATGAATCAGTTCAAGTATCATGTTATTGTTCATACAATAATATGATATCATATTTTTAGACTCGTAATTAGTTTTATTGATGTTAAGAGTTCATCTTGATTATTTATAATATTTTTAACTATACTTTATGGTGTTCTTATTATGGTAATCAAAACACTATAATAAATAAAAAAATACTATAAATTGATGAAAAAATAAAAAAAATAATTTATATATTTTTTGAATTAGAGATACTATTTAAGAATAAAATTAATTAAAATATCTAAAAATATAAATATTTTATTAAAAAATCGTCCATAATATTTTATGTATCGATGTTTTCAGATTTTTATGGAAATTCACCCCCACAGTTCAGTGTTTTTTTTCTAGCATAAGCAGTAGTGGGCCCTCTTTCAGCGTGTGGGGCCCGCACGAGAAGTTGTATTAGTGGACCGACACGAGTGGCATTGAGATGTGACGTTTGTCTTCATCCCTCGCGAGCCGCTCTCTTCTTAATCCAGCATTTGGCTGTCTAAGACTGGAAGGAACGAGTTAGTAAGACAACGCCGAGAGCTAATTATAGCTGCTGATGGAGACATACAGCAGATCAAGCTCACGCCACCCTTAAACGAGTCTGGTTAAGAGGCTTTTCTTAAGCGACCGTGGATTGGGCTCCCATAAATCAACCATCTATTAAAGGATCACTGATCATGAGATTAATATCAAATTCGCCCTTCCTCTAACATTAGTTTATCTGTGTTTTAAAGAAAAAAATATTAATAAAATATTTCCCTTTGCCTCATTTGCCAATTTAACACATTATCCAACTTCTTATTATTAAAAACAAAATAGACAGATACTTATATTCATTCCATAGTGATGCATTACGAGAGATAGGATAAATCTCATGAAGATAATCAAATGATGTTGGTCCCTCAATATATATATATATATATATATATATATATATATATATATATATATATATATATATTCTCAATGATGTGTCTGTTTCTCATCATCTCTAAGATGTCTTTAATAATTCGAGCAATATAAGAATTTATAATATTGTATAGAAAATTACTATAATTGATATAAAAGTTTTTTTTTATATTTAATTATATATTAATTATTAAAAACTAATAATAATGCATATTTTAAACTTTATTTTTGTATGTAGATGTTTTTCTATTGAATTTTGAGTTTGTTTATATCAATCGTAATGTTTTCGGATAGATTTACAGTGTTTCGTAGGTAGATGTCAAGAAAATAAATATATTAAAAATATAAATAATATAATCAGTAATATACCAGTTCTAGTTTTCTAATATTTAGGCATTTTAAAGTTTATAATAAATAAAAAATATTTTTTAAGAAATATGAAAAAGGGAAATATCAGTGTAGAAAAGTAAAAGTACTCGATTGCCCTTTATATATATATATATATATATGTCAGTAATATAAATCGTCGTGGGTTAAATCGTGAGACGTCGATGGTTCAAATTAGCATGTGGGTTGGGCTGGGCTTTATGTGCGGCTTAAGGTCCAAATTTGTTGCTTAGAGTCACGTGTTTGTCACGATATCACTAGGTCGACTCGGCTCGCCCTCGCTTGCTATAAATTGCCCGCTCCTCCGGGTCGCTCGCTCGCAGGGTAGGGTTCGGCGAAACGGAGCTCGTCAGGTCGTGTCGTCAAATCCTCTTTTGGTTCGCCCTCTCACCTCTTGCCGTCTGTCATCTCATATACATCTGATTTAGTTTCCCCAGCGATTTGTTCTCTGCCGATGCTCGATCTGATCGAATTGCCTCTGCAATCGATGTTAGATCTACGTTTGGAACTGTTGGGTTCTTAAGGTCGATTGATTTAGGGTTTATTTCTTTCCCCGTTTTTGTCCCGAGAAGCTAATTATATTGTGAAGCAGTTTCGGTTTTAATTTCTTATGTTCTGTTTTGGTCCATCTGTTCGTCAATTTTTTGGACATTACGAGCTCTGTCCACTCCTTCCTCCTTACATATCTTTGGTTAAGTTTGAATTTTATTTATTTGTATCTGAGATGCAATTAGCAACAATATTTTGTGTGGTTATTTATGTCAACATTGTACATGAAACACTTTGACTGTTTGCATGTTTGTTCTTTGTCTCACCGTCCTATGGCACTATTAGTGATGATGGCTAAACCAGAGGTAGACTAAGTCTTTTTTTATTATACTTATTCCAGGTCTTGTTCCATCAGTGCTCTTTATTGAAGGAATCTCAAAAGGTAAATGCGTAGATCTATTTCAAACCTTACTGTATGTTGTAACAACCACAAATCCTTTATGATAGATGATGGATGCTGGAAATGTGAGCTTTGGAGCTGTCAATAGGGCTATAGAGGAGTGGGAGGAATCTATTTGGAGTTTTAGGTACTTTGAGAGGTTCTGGCATTCACAGAGGAGAACTAAAGTGGATGGTTTATCCAACATATAATTTCAATTGATTATAGCTGTGGAGCCTTTTGGAGTGCTTGGGCAATGGAGCTTGGGGAGCACCATTCGCATCAAGAGTTGCTTTATTGGTTTGCCTCACAGTTTGGACTTTTTTTCCTCAACTTTAATATCAACATGGGTCCTTGTCGCTCTGAAGAATCAACATTACCATGGAAGCAAGAAACTTAAAAACATGGATTTGATGTTTGGCTTGTTGCGTCTGAACCTTCTCTTTTACAGGGTTTACGTCTATAGTGCTGATCATGAGTGCTCGGTTGAGTCGTACCATTTATGTGGGCAACCTTCCTATAGACATACGAGAATCAGAAGTTGAAGATTTATTTTACAAGGTTTGAATTACAACCTATTTGTCAGATGCTCATTGTGTGTTAGTTCTCTTATTTATTTGATAAATCTATGAATTTCTCCAGTTATTGATTTTTATTAGGACTTTTGCTCTGCATTCTTTGCTTCTTAGTACCTGGTTAAATTATTGGAGAAATTCATCTGCTAGCATAATATGACACTCTCAGAGGCCTCTTGTCACACGTCTAGCCATGTACCAGAAAAGTTTAGTTCATACATGCTATACGTGTAATTTTTGAATTGCTGCATTGGCATGGCAGTTTTGATGCATACATATTTTGTAGGATCAGGTCACTTCTTCTGATACATACGACTGTGAGAAGTGCATATCACCTATATTTTATGGGGAGGACAGTACCAATGCTGGACCAACTCATTCGAACCTGGTCCATATTTTTGTGCATTGTATATTCAGTAGCGAGGTAGTGTTAGCAAGTTCTAATTACAAAGCAGTTGGAGGGCAATGAATTTGTTTAATGTCGTCCTCAAGGATTAAAGTTTTGGTCACCATCAATATATCGAGTGGTAACTCCTGTGCCATTTATCATCAGTGGAAAAATATAATAAAAATTGAATACCGACTGTACCTCTAGCACCAGTCCAACTAAGGATCAGTAAATACGGTTGGTGTGTACTGGTTCAACCGATATTTGTAACCATGGTCCTATCTAATAATTTAATCCCCAACATATTGATACATCATTTCATACCAATTGATGCTTCCTTCGATCCAAAAGTTGTCCATATAATATGGGGCAGCTAATTCTTGTTTTACAATTTTTTGACACTCACCAAATTGCAGACAGATTTGGTGCAAGGATTCAGGTAGGTTATTGTTCACAATGATGGATCAATTTAAAGCAGGTGTTGTACCATGATATATTGGATTTTTAGTTCTACAATCTGATATGTAGGAGCAGAGCATTGCAGTTTTTAGTTTGTTGACATGTTTTTGCATATGATTTTTGCCTACAAGAATAATTAGATATGGGTTATTTGATCATGCAAAACACTTTCCATTTGAAATTTTGAGTAGATCGCTTAATTGTTAAACATCCAAGAATTTGATTCTGATGTGAGATATTGCTGAATGTAGTCAATTTTGACGGTATAATTTTTTGAAATATGCATGTGGCTTTACTCTTCTGGATTTGTTAAGTAAATTATGTTGTTTATTGCAATAATGTTGTGTGTCTTAGAAGGTTCAACCATCAGTACTTTTGATATGTTAACTTGTTCTTGTTATAGTATGGCCACATAGTGGAAATTCAATTGAAGAATCCACCTCGCCCTCCTGGTTATTGTTTTGTTGAGGTAAATTTTATTAATGTGGAATTTGTTATATCACATTTTTAGGCTTCTAAGTTCTATAATTGAAACTGTTTTTTATTTAGTTTGAAAGTTCACGAGATGCTGAAGACGCAGTCAGGGGTCGCGATGGCTACAACTTTGATGGGCACCGTCTTAGGGTATTAAAATTATCTATTATGTTTGTGGACCATGTGTGCAATCAACTTTCAATTTATTGATCCTTTTTCAATAAAGGTTGAGCTAGCCCATGGTGGCAGAGGGCAGTCAGTTTCAGTTGGACGAGGTGGTCGCCATGGGAGTGGAGGCACCAAATTTGGAGTTTCACACCGTTCTGAATTTCGAGGTGATTAATAATAATTTCATAACATATTGTGGTATCTCTTGCTAATTCATCATAGTAATCTTTTATGCTAAGGTTCTGAAATATGTAACACATCTCAACTTCTGCAGTAATTGTGAAGGGACTTCCTTCTTCAGCTTCATGGCAGGATCTGAAGGTGTGTAAACTTCTTAGGGGATACCATATAGATTGTTGTTTCCATTTTTCTGTGTTTTACACCTCCTGACATCTCAGGATCATATGAGGAAGGCTGGAGATGTATGTTTTGCGCAAGTTTTCCGTGATGGTGATGGTAGGTTCTGAAATCATTTTAGTGTTTCACAGTGAATTTATGATAACATTTGCAAATGTGACATAATATTCGAAGGTCACATTTAATTTTTACAGTTTTTTCACCATTTTAGTGTCAGTGATGAAAAAAATAGAGAACTCCTGAATGCTTGCCTGCATATGCACTTTTTCCCGTTATATGTTTATGTTTGGCTGTTGTCAGACATGCATTGGACGCTCATTTGAGTGACCTTGCCATAGTTTATGCTGCACTAAATAATTTCCTAAATTTATTTTCTCATTGTTAGCTCCAAGGGATTATAGATGCAGCAGATGAAACAGACAGCATGGTATAAGAGATAGGACACCAAGAAGAATAAAGAAGAGAGGAAGGGGACCATGAGTTGAATAGAATGAGGAGAAATAATGGAGAAGGGATGTCTGCCACTGTAATATCTCCAAATGTCCCAAGGACAAACTCACTTTATGCAGCCAACCAGAGCTCTTAAAATAATTTTAACTAAAGATCCTTTTTCAGTCGGTCATCCTGAAATTAGAAAAGGACTAAATTGGGTCCACCTGTTACTTAAACTAGACATTCCTTTGTTTCAGATAATATGTTCAGATATAACTCCAACAAAAAAATTGATTAAATTTGACTAGGACAAGCGATGATGTTAGGTATTTGTTTAGGATAATTGATAATAAACTACTAGGTTATGTTTATCACTTAAATAAAATTGGTTATCAAAACCAGCAAAAATTGTTGGATAACTGAAGTATACCCAGCATTTGCTGCCATACGGTTGGCCCTTATTATGTTCTTCTTTCTCAATGATAAATGCATGAGCATATATAGTGCTGAGAATTTTCCAAGATCAGGGTTTTTTTTTTTTGAGATAAATAGTAGTCTGTAGTCTGTACTCTTATGCTCTCCACTCTTCTTGTTGTGTTAGGAGGCAACATCACCATTTTATGACTGTAAAGTATAACTATTGACTTTATTCTCTATTTTCTTCTGAAAATTGAAAACATAATACACTAATGTTATATGGTTTTGAAATGAACTAATGTCGACTTGTAAGTTATATGCATATGCTCTGACTACTTGACCTAGAGCCTTGAGTATTTGTACAGGGAAAATTGATAGTAATCACTTTTACCTTATTGGTCAAATTGCCAACATGTTGGCAATATGGTGTTGTTACCAGGAATTTTTGCAGTAGGATATTTCCTTTTGGAGGCAAATGAGCATTTTGGTTTGAGGTTTTTGAGATTCACCCTGTGCTCACTGCAGAACCCCAGTGCTTGCTAGAGTCTTGTCTGGCTGTCGATGACTTCTATACCCATAAAGTTCTGTCAGGGAGGGAAAACAAGAGAAGGCTTTGGTTATAACAGAAGTCGATAAATGCCTAATTTGTGATAGAGATTTGACATTCCCATCATGTGTATCTAGCTATCATCAAATAGGGACATGCAGGGATATTTGCCTGTGTAGGATATCAATACCCATAAACTTGTAAGGTTTATGTGGTATCCTGATGAGATCAGGTATTTGTAGAATTTCTTTCTAATATTGAAGCTGATACTATGAGCTTCAGTTTTCAGACCCTATTAACGGAATGTGCACTCCCTGTGGAATTATAGCTGGAGAGCATAAAATAATCACATTATTGCTACATCATGTATACAACATAATGAAACCTAGTCCACATATGGTTGTCCTTTTGTTTATAATATTACACATGAAGACAGGCATATGATATGCATCCATAATCTATCACCATTTGCAGACAAATCCAAAGCTGAAACACCTTTATGCCATATTTAATTGACATGTTTGATCAACCAGCTAATCTCTTTTATCACTCAATCCAACAGCACGTGTCAGGGTTTGCTGATTGTTCAACCTGGGATCTCTCCTTGCTTGTTTTCTCATTTATTTGCTAGTTGTGCCATCTCCATCCCCTACTTCTGCTGCATGCATCAATGTTGCATAAAAATTTGCTTTTATTTTTCCAGGTGCAATGGGTTTGGTTGATTATACTAATTTTGAAGACATGAAATATGCAG
This sequence comes from Musa balbisiana, assembly GCA_004837865.1. Taxonomy (NCBI): domain Eukaryota; kingdom Viridiplantae; phylum Streptophyta; class Magnoliopsida; order Zingiberales; family Musaceae; genus Musa; species Musa balbisiana. Next base: position 32,686,532 of record CM017191.1, on the reverse strand, counting down.
TAAGTTTCCTGCTTGGCCATTTGTCATTCTTTTAAGAACACATGTCATTGATGGCTTCCTATTGTTCTTTTTTGCTTTCCAGATAAGGAAACTTGATGACTCTGAGTTTAGAAATCCCTTTTCGAGGTCCTATATTCGGGTATGTTCTATCAAAAATCTTGGGTGTGAATTACGAAATAAAGCAACAATGAAACAGTTATTACATTTTGCTTATTTTCAATACCTATTAACTGTCATATAGGAACTTGATTTAGCAAAATCTGCTTCTTATTATGTTGAGTAGAGGGATAAACATTTTGGACAAAATCCTAGTTCTTTGAGTTTGTCTTCTCTTACCATGTGAATATTGAATGTTGTCGGACTTTATGTTCCAGTGTTTCAATTAAATATACAAATAGTTGCACATCACCTATTCCAAGTTGATATAGATTGGGATATCCAGTAGTAACCAGCTTATAATGCACCATAGATTGGGATTTCACGGTTATATATGTAAAATAGATATTTGTGGGAATAACAAGCAAAAAATTGTTTATAAGAAAAATAAGAATGAAAATGTTAAAAAATAAGGAAAATAAATGTAAAAAAATAAAAATAAAGGTATGTTTGCTGAACAATAAGAAAAAATATATTTGTGCAAAAATGTTTGTCACTTCATGATATTATTGGCTTGGGTCCAAGTAAGACATGGAAGTGCATTGATATTTGATACAAGTAGTTCAGCATAGTCTTAAACAGGTACAAACAAGAACAAACTTAAACTATACAGAATCAATATCTGGTTACAACTGAAATGCTCACAAAGTGACATATGCCGACACATTTTGTCATGTAGTTATGGCTGATTTTGCTGAGATTTCACTTCTGTATACTACTTTACTTGCTTGGATGATTTTCTGCCAAAAATTTTTATCCGACTTAACAAACTTTTAATTGTCTGCTATTTTTTACTAAATAATTATTTGATTATTAGAAATTAATAACAATTTGACAGTATAAATTCTATAATTTGATTTAACAAGTGTACCCCATTTGTTTTCTATTTCATTTGCCCCTTGTTTTTCTAGGTAAAAAGCTACGAGAGAAGTATGTCAAAGAGTCGAAGCCAAAGCCGAAGCCGCAGCAGAAGCAGAGGCCCTAGACGGAGTCGGAGGTGAATCTTGAGTTTTATTTATTGTTTCGCTTCTAAGGATCCTCCTTAAACTTGCACTTATTGTTTAAAGCTAGTACGAGTAATTGGTTGCATTTAGAGATTAAGAATTTCTTTACATCTCCTATGGTCCTAGTAGATGCAACTCCAAATAATCTTAATGTAATGTAACTGATTTTCGATTTTCTGTTTTCTTTAGCAAATCAATTGAACATCCTCTATCACGATCAGTATCCAAGTCTGCATCTCCAAGACCCAGATCTATGTCTCCAGCCAGAATGTCGAGGTAATTTAATGTAAAAATTGATATGTTTTTCTGTGTTATATGTTAACTTTCTATAAATTTAACATTATTGTATCTTTCATTTTACTCCAACCAACATTTTGTGTTGTACATGCAGATCAAGGTCTAGATCAAAGTCAGGCTGACTATGCCAGGTATTCTTAAAAATGCTGAACTGTAGCTGAGTGAAAAGTTATATTTAGTGTATTCATGGATTTTATAAGACATGATGCCTCTCTCATTTAATATATAATAGATGAAAGCATGATAAGGAGAACAAATTAGGATTAGCATAAACAAATAGGCTTGTGATGCATTTTTTGAATTGGAAATCAACAATCAACACAGAGTGTTACCACCAGATTATCAACTGAAATTTTCTTCATAACTATTATTCCTTCTTGCGTGCATTTGACGAGGATTTATTAAGCTTGTTGGACAACCCCGTGGATTAGTAACTTTTTTCTTTGCTGTATCTAGCTGGTACCATAACAAATTACTTTGATTTGATATATGCTCACTACATGCAGTTCCCTGAGAATTGCTAACTATTCTTATGCCGGTGTAATTCATCTTAGAAAAACAAAGAAAATTGTGGTGGTATGAATACAAAAGGATTTCTTTAAACAGGCACTTTTACCTACTATTAAAGTTCCAGTTGGTTGGTTTTATAGCTGTTATGCATTCTATGGCTACACTTTGTACATCTTGGTCTCAAAAAAGGCCTTTAAACAGGCACACTTTATAGCTGTTAAACAGGCACATTCTTTTTTCTCCAGGTTTCACAACTACTCCGTAGAGTCTCCAGTAGCGAGTCTGAAACCTTCGCATTCTGTTTAATGCTCTCCAACTTAATGCGTTGCTTCACTCTATGCATGAAGTTTAGTTTGAGGTATTACTGTTTTGAATTCTATGTATAAGAGCTTGCGCACAAGGATGGCTGAATCACTTCTATGTGTTTGTTTTCCCTTTAAAATGGTGGATCAAACTTTGTCGACTGTTCTGTGTGATCTCCTGAGGTTTTTACATGTCAACTTAAGCGAAGTTTATGGTTGTCCCTACAAATCATGATATAATATATATTATACTTCAAATATTACGATCCTTAGTATTTATTCCTTCTATTAACATCCAAAGCCTTCGTTCATCTATCAGTGGGGTAGCTTGGGTTGGTCAAAATGTATTTTTGGGTTTGGGTTTGGTTGAGATATCTCAATCCTGCTCGAATTCATGTTAATGTTGCTTCAAATCCCAAATCCAACCCAATGTAATCCTCTCTCTCTCTCTCTCTCTCTCTCTATATATATATATATATATATATATATATATATAGAGAGAGAGAGAGAGAGAGAGAGGATTACGTTGGATATATATATATATATATATATATATATATATATATATATATATATATATATATATATATATATGTATATATATACTTCGGTTGGAGGTAGGGTAGCCAGAACAACTCGACTTGAACCTATATCTGCACATATTATTGTTTACTGTAGTTCATTGATATTAAGCGTAAAAGTGACAAGCACCTCGCAGCTTCAATACACAACTTATATTCTCGTGCCAGTACCAATTACCAACCATATGCGTCGCCCATCGTCCAACATTAGGTAGGTAAAATGAAACCTAAGAGCAATCTTTAAATTACACGGTCAATTCAAATCTACGAAGCGCGAGAAGAATACGAACAAATTATTTATTCTAAATAGAGAGAGAGAGAGAGAGAGAGAGAGAGAGAGAGAGAGAGGATTACGTTGGATATATATATATATATATCTATATATATATATCTATATATATATATATATCTATATATATATATCTATATATATATATCTATATATATATATATCTATATATATATATATCTATATATATATATCTATATATATATATAGATATATATATATATCTATATATATATATCTATATATATATATCTATATATATATATCTATATATATATATCTATATATATATATCTATATATATATATCTATATATATATATAGATATATATATATATCTATATATATATATATATCTATATATATATATATCTATATATATATATATCTATATATATATATATCTATATATATATATCTATATATATATATCTATATATATATATAGATATATATATATAGATATATATATATATCTATATATATATATATAGATATATATATATAGAGAGAGAGAGAATATATATATATATGTATATTTATATATATAATGTGTGTATGAGTTCATTTTCTAGCCGTAAGCAGTTGAAACACGTTACTCAAGATATCTTAAAAATATAATTAAATTTTTAAAAAAAGCAATATATTGCACCGCGGAGGCTGCCGAATCGTCGAGCCGCGCTTTCTCGCGCTTATCGTGCCCGAGAAACCCTAGTTCTTCTGTCCTATAAATCCCACTACTCCCGCTTGCCGCCGTCGAGAACCCCTCTTTTTTCTTCTTGTTGATCGCCTATATCTCCCAAGGTAAGCTTTTGTCCCACTTTCCTCGAGATCTTTTTCTTTTAGTTATCTGTTGTTTTATTCTTTCATTCGTCAATCGGTTGCAGAGTTCTTCGTCGACCGATGGCCGCCTCATCGATCGGAGAGCTCGCCTGCACCTATGCTGCTCTCATCCTTAACGATGACGGCATCGCCATTACGGTTCTTCCCATGCTTCCCACTTGTCTTTCTTTGGTTGTTTTGCTCCTTTCGATCACGTAGTTCTTTTTTCCTCAGTACTATCTGATTTGTTTCTTTGTTTTGCATTTCCGAAACGATCAGTCGGAGAAAATCTCAACCTTGGTGAAGGCCGCAAACGTGACGATCGACTCCTACTGGGCGCCTCTCTTCGCCAAGCTCCTCGAGAAGAGGAGCGTCGACGACCTCATCTTGAGCGTGGGATCCGGTTCGATTTAGTTGCTTTCTTTTTCGTCGTCTCCGTTTTGAAATTTTTGCTGAGAAAAATTGGATTTTGATCCCATTTTATTTGGTCTCTGAATGTTCTTGCAGGAGGTGGTGGTGCACCTATTGGAGTCTCCGCTGCCCCAGCCGCTGGCGATGGTGGTTCTGTTGCTGCAGCCGCTCCTGCTGCTGAGGAGAAAAAGGTGACATTTTTTGTTCTTTTTTTTCTGTTTCCTATATTCGTTACACGAGAATGCTAATAATTTCATCGAAGTGGAGAAAGGGTTTGATTTGTTTTGTTCCGCTGTTGCTGATGCTGCTGTTGTTTTGGTTGCAGGAGGAGCCCAAGGAAGAGAGTGACGATGACATGGGATTCAGTTTGTTTGATTAGAGAGAAAGAGAGAAAGATCTTCACATTATCATCCTTTGTCAGTTTTGATTTTTAAGTTACTTATTGCCATCATTAAGTCTAGTCTTTAGGAATTTTGATGTTCTTATGATCTGCTGAGGTTAATTTGTTTGTTTAGGTGAACTCAAGATGACATAGTTTTTGTTCTTGTAAAATTTGAGAGTGTTTCTCAAATACTAATGTTGATGTTTCTCTTTAGTTAATTAGCGTGCTCAAAATTGTCTTGTTGTGGATGTTTCTCTCCTGTAGATATTACCTTTTCTCTTATTTGTTACGGTTTCTTTGGTTATGATTTGTATGTGTGTTTCATGCACAATGATGCATCTTTTTTATCCTTGTTTGACTGGCTGTCTAGATTCATAATAAATGTTCTGTGCTCCTATGTCAAATTGACATGCATGAATATGAATAGTTGTTTTGTATGACTTTCTTTCCACATTCATTGACAATAATCCTTGGTGTTTGATAAGTTTTCTTCTTTGTGAATTGGGTTATTCAAGTTTGAGTGACAAGAATAATTTTCATTTGCAGGGTAAGGTGGCTAAATTAGCCTAATCTTGACCCTACATTTGATGTAGCCTTGGTGTATTGGGCTGCTGTTTTTTTATGTCTCTGATCCATTGAACTGATATATGCTGAGATATGGGTTTGTATGTCTCCACCATATATTCTATTTGTTGTTCACAACATGCTAGATGGGTTATTATTAATATTATCTTCAAAGCACAGGATGTACCCCTTTTTTGACTTTGATATGATTTTCTTCTCTTTTTCGAAAGAAAAAAAAATGTGTAGAGTAAATTTTTAAAGAAAGATTGATTATTATTGTTCCAAATGTACTTAAAATATTTGTGTCTTGTTTATTTTGGTGACTGTATTTCAAGTTACAGTGAACAAACTACACATACCTAACTATGAGTTAGGCTAATGACATCAATGTAAATGGTTGCTGGAAGGTTCTAGATGGGTTATAATTTGCATCCATCCATCCACCGATAGAATCTATTGTCATGGAGGTCTTTATGGTATATCATCAATTTGGTTTTATAGGTTGGTCATTGCAGAAAAATACCAAATCAGCTTCTCACTGTTAACCTGTTAATTATTAGAATCAACATGCAGTCTCGTGGGGATAAATCGGGTACCCCTCATCTACTCTCACCATGTAAGCAACACCTAAGTAAAAGTCGAGGAACCATTTACACTCTACGGTCACTAGTACTTGATCGTACCATTTGTCTTAGTTATTTGAAATGGGCTCGCGAGATTTACTCGTCATCGATTCACGATTGAGAAAGAGAATCTGACTCTACATTAATAGTTGATAGCATAACCAAACCTCACAAGTCTTTTTTTTCGAACGGGCGACAAAGGGACCATGCCTTGCGTGACCCAAAGAAACTAGGAAACTAGATCGAAGGTGTCACTTCGACAGTCCTTAGATGTCATCCTTGGAGGCACACGTTGACAAACCATCCGCATTAAATACCTTCTTCACGTGAAGTAAGGGGGAGTATTGATGGAGATCTAAATACCTCTTCCATGCACGGTAAGGGAGGCCTTGACAGAGACCTGTCTATCTACTCCACCCAATACCCAAGCATAAAGGTCAAGCCTCGGGTTGAGTCGAGACAAATAGACAAAAAAGATTATTTTCTTTCTTATTTACACTATTGATATTGTTGTCTTCCTCACTTTTCGTTTTTCTAACTTAAGCATCGAATGGATCGAACCGAGACACCCCGATATGAGCCTGTTGTAAAGTATCATCGGCGTAACTCGAAGACACGACCAGAAGACTACCCAGTAGAGAAGATCACCCACTCCCCAACTAAGTTGCTCCTAACGAATTGTCTCTCCCTATAAATTCCTTCGTTTCTCTGGCAACACCTATTCTGCAAGTCAAACAAGAAGCATAATCAAAATATATCTATATTTTTTACAATAAATCAACCAGACCAACTTACCAATGTGTGTTAACATAATCTTAATGTCCAAGATACATGATCAGAAAGTCATTATTATTATTTTGGTGTTTCCGCATCTTTCGACCCCCTCATTTCTCATGGTCGTGACTTCATAATGCTAAATTTGCATTTTGCTTATTTCCACTTAATGTCCATTCTTTAATGGAAATTATTTTCAGAGTTGAGTGGGATTCTCCGTCGTTCTTCTTCGCCATTTCACATCAATATTTCGAGTTTTGCATACTGTAGATCGATGTTGACAACACAACACTTCTCTCTCTCTCTCTCTCTCTCTCTCTCTCTCTCTCTCTCGGAGCAAATAGAAAGAGAAGTCGAAACGCAGAAATAGATCCAAAGTATTCCTTCCAACCACGAGTTCACCAAGTCACGGGATCTCACTTGTGGTGTTCTGCTCACCATTTCCCCTTGCTATTCTCAGGTACGCATTGAGCGAACGATGGTTCTCACGAGCCACATTCAAATCATTCATGCCTCTAGTTTTCCTTGGCCGTCCATCAATTTCTGTCCCACCGGAAACCGATGTCAACCAATCATGACAATTTGTGGTCGAACATATTTTACATGCTAACCTCTAATCACTTCTCATTCCTTTTTCTCTTGTAGCCTCGTGCATGCCACGTGCTTTATATACAGTGCACCTTCAGTTTTTGTGGGCACCTACTCTATTGGTGGCCATCATTGAATGTAACTATTTGAGTACAAAAATGCCCCTCATCTTCTAATTTATCACGCAAGATTGTTTATGGGCACAAATATCTTTAATCGCATGTGGTTAGGGCCATAACGCTATAAATGTGTCTCTACGTGCTTCCACACATGTCTCTGTGTAATATGCAATTCCTGCTTACAACATTAATATCCACTTTACGATCCGATATCCAACCCGACATCCGACAATTGACAAGCTATGCATGAATCCAATAATGCCATTTCTGCAGATCCTTTTATCGGGCTTGGATCCGGATCCGATATGAAGCCTACTTAACGAGCCCGAGGGTAATCCTGGTAATGTATACCGACGTGACCATTCCAAATAAAAATCTGGGCGCAACGTGGCAGGGCATCTGCGGCACTACTCTGCCGCTCGCATATTCCCACTTCGTGTTGCTGGTTTGCCTGGGACCCACAGTCACTTCCTAGGAGACTGTGGCTAAACCGCCACTAACACGTCGCCACGCGTCGTCGGCGCGTCCCCCGCTGCCCCCTCACGGGTTACAAGTACCGACGCCTCGCTGCGTACCGACCTCACGGAGCGCACGCCGGCCTTGGTCATCACAGCCCGAGGGGAGCGAACGAGTGACAAGGAAGTCTCCGCTCCCTTCATCTTCCTCCTCCGAGAGAGAGAGTGGTAAGTGTGGCTAACGGGATCGATTGCGTTAATTTCTCTCGTTCTCGTTCTGCTTAAGTGATCATGGCGGCCTTTTGTCTTGTTTCTGTAAAACGCATTTAGCTTCGCTTTTTTTCTGCTTCCTTTTAAGATTCTTCCATAAGTAACCATCGATTGTCTTGAAATAATCCTTTTTCTTGTTGGATCTATCGGAGACTGGGACAGGGAATAACCATCTGCAGCAGAGTCGCAACTGAACCAACTTATGGATTTGGGATAATTCTAATCTAATGATTATTGTACACAAGAATGGGTAGATTGCTATACAAAAATGCCGATTTTTCCCAAGCTTCGTGTCTGTTAAGTCTTATTCTGCTAATTATACTGCATAAATTTGTCAATATAATATATATAGTTTGAATTAATTGAAATTAAAAAAGTGGGTTTTGTGGTACTAGAAAAAGCTTGTAAGTTCATTTCCACGGTGATAGTATTCATGTAAAATGAGAAATTTGAGGGTAAAACACCTTTTTTTTACCCACTTGTATTGTTGAATGAAGGCGTAGATAGTGTTGATGGTAGTTGAGTTACTACATGGATCTTCACACTAAATTCACAGAAATAATTTCCGCTTTGTCAAATACAATTTGAACTATCCTGGGGTAGTATTTGTATGAAGAACATTAAGAATTAATCAAATAATGCAAATAAAGGTGGAGGCTTTTTAATATAATTTGGATAATTTGTGTTCTTTTCTTTTCCGTTCTTTCACCTTTTGGTCTTTACTAAGCATTTCAATTGATTGCAGTGTGCGTGTTCCAATGGCTGCTGTGACGGCGTCACGCTTCATCTCGAGGACCTCATGCTCCAGCTATGGTGGAGCTTTTGATTCTGAGGCAATGACTTTCCAGAACAGAAGGGTTCCGTACTTGAGTACCCATGCCACTACCTATGAAGGTCTAAGAACTCGGAATGTTGTGGATTCACGTCAGATGCAGTTGACTGCCAAAGCAACTTCTAGGCAAGCTAGGAGGGGCACTCGTCATGCTAACCATAGGCCCTGGGCTATTGTTGTCTGTGGAAGTGGAATGAACTTGGTGTTTGTTGGTGCTGAGGTGGCTCCATGGAGCAAAACTGGGGGCCTTGGTGATGTTCTTGGAGGGTTGCCACCAGCCATGGCGGTACTCAGTTGCTATACCTCTATGCAGCATTATCACCTCATGCATTCATTAATCTGATAGCCTGATTAATAATTTGTTGGCGTGAATATATATTGACTAGATTCTTTTGGTCCAATCTTTGTGCAGGCAAATGGACACAGGGTTATGACTGTAGCACCACGATACGATCAATACAAAGATGGGTGGGATACTGGTGTCTTGGTTGAGGTATGCTAGCTTGGCTGCTGCTACAATTACAAGCTGCTGCACTAGTTAGGTAACGTATTTTCCTATCTTTTGAGTCATTGTGCTCTAATTCTGTTCCTATATGCAGCTAAAAGTTGGGGATAGAACTGAAACTGTTCGCTTCTTCCACTGCTACAAAAGGGGAGTTGATCGGGTCTTTGTTGACCATCCAATGTTTCTTGAGAAGGTTTTCTTATATCTAACCTGGAATAATCTTCTTGATTATCAATAATGTCAATTATTTTTATCAAACATTCAAGTGGCACAATGCCTACTGAACATCTGCATGCCAAAGGTTTGGGGCAAAACTGGAGGAAAGATATATGGTCCCGTGACCGGAACAGATTATGAAGACAACCAGCTGAGGTTCAGCCTTTTGTGCCAGGTGAGTGATCGTTCTAGATGCCAGTGACAGATTTGGTTATGTCCTGGATCAGGAATATCTTTATTCTGCCACGAATCATAGGAATTAGCAATTGTTTACTCTGCTTCACTTCTGAGTGCGACTTCAGTGGAATCACATGTGCCAAGTGACCCATGAGTAGCTTCACCTTTTAGCTTAAATTATTTTAAAGAAAAGTTTTCTTTCATGAACTTATCTGCTATGTTTACATCAATATATAAACCATACCTTAGGATGATGAGTAATCTGCAACGGTAACTAACTCTGTTTAGACCTATTCAATGATAGTAGTATTTTATTTGGGGACCTGAATCTGCCAAGGGGCTTATGCATTTCATGTTCAACATTATCTGCCACATGCAAGTTCTACTGAGAGCTTGTGAAGTTAAAATTTCTACCTATGATGGTTTTGACCAAACTGTATATAACTTTTACAGGCGGCTCTGGAAGCTCCAAGAGTTCTACATTTCAACAACAGTAAATACCATTCTGGACCATATGGTATGCACAATCTTTGTGAATAAACCTATTCTATTGATTAAATCTACCAATGATTTTTTTGTTATTTCTTTCATCCAGGGGAAGATGTTGTGTTTATTGCCAATGATTGGCACACTGCCCTTCTACCCTGCTACCTAAAGACTATGTACCAATCACATGGCATTTACAAGAATGCTAAGGTATGTCTCCACTAAAATTGGTCATTTTCTTTCGTTATTAGGAATTATTTATAATGTAGGTGATTGATTGACGGAGCAATGGTTTTACTTGGTTTCAGGTTGCATTTTGCATTCATAATATCGCTTACCAGGGCCGATTTGGCTTCTCAGATTTTGCACGACTCAATCTTCCTGATAAATTTAAGTCTTCTTTTGATTTCATTGATGGGTATGCTCTTCATTTTTTTGACGTCATAACTTATTATTGATAATAAAATTTCTATTTGCGTGCAAAATTCACAAGATACATTTTATTTGCAGATATGACAAACCTGTGAAAGGAAGGAAAATTAATTGGATGAAGGCTGGAATAATAGAATCAGATAGGGTCCTGACTGTAAGCCCATATTATGCCCAAGAGCTTGTCTCAGGTGTAGAGAAGGGTGTTGAGTTGGACAATATCCTGCGCATGACAGGCATCACTGGGATAGTCAATGGGATGGACACCAATGAGTGGAATCCGTCAACGGACAAACATATATCTGCAAATTACGATGCAACAACAGTGAGCATTTTCAATGGAGTTGTTTTTGTCTTAATTTTAATTTTTTACATCAAACTCACCAAGGAAGTTACAGGTAATGGATGCAAAACCTCTCAATAAGGAAGCTTTGCAAGCCGAGGTTGGGCTGCCTGTTGACCCAAATATCCCTGTTATAGCCTTCATTGGAAGACTAGAAGAGCAGAAAGGATCAGACATTCTAGCTGCAGCAATTCCAGAATTCATTGATGAGGATGTTCAAGTAGTAGTGCTTGTAAGTAATGAGCTCCATGATCAGTAGCCTTTCATATCTCACTACATATCAGCACAGGAATACTAAATAACCACATGTACAGGGTACTGGTAAGAAGAAGCTGGAGCGTCAGCTTGCATTACTTGAAACAATGTTTCCAGACAAAGTCAGAGCACATCTGAAGTTCAATGTTCCTTTGGCTCATGGAATCATGGCTGGAGCAGATATCCTCGCTGTTACAAGTAGATTTGAGCCATGTGGTCTTATTCAGCTCCAGGCCATGCAATATGGAATTGTATGTTACCTCTTCTTCATTAGTATTATTGCATTCATCGACTTCATTGTTATGCCTGCCGTAAATGTCTACATCTTTTAGCAACCAGCAGTTCAATGGACCCAGATTGACTTTATCCTTTTTTATCAATGAACTTAATGTTTTATCTGTGTAAGCAAGATATTCCCTTATCTGTTTCTTTCAAGTTAGAATGTTCTTCTACTTTTTTCAGGCTTGTCGCTTGAATTTTTTTCAGGTTTTGGCATAAACTTAGAGCAATATCAAAATGACATATTTAGGTGTTGACTTGGTAGAAATTTATAGAGGACCATGTCCCGACTCATTTTTATTATGGTTCATCCATCATTTCCTCATCCTGATGTCTTGAATCATATGATGGCACGGAGTAGTGTTTATTTCAGTTCTAGAATGGCACAATATCATGCCATTTTGCAGCCTTTACCAGGCTTCAGTAACATGATGATTAGTATCCTGTTGAACAACTCGAACTTCCAGAAATTGTATTGACTAGAAAATAATGGTCTTGGCTGCGTCCACATAAGTGAACCTTGATAGCTGTCAAAATTTGGTGCAGCCTCCCATGTGTTCCACAACTGGTGGACTAGTTGACACCGTCAAAGAAGGTTGCACCGGCTTCCACATGGGTCCCTTCAGTGTGGAGGTAAGGAAGTTCTTCCCGAGCGAATCATCATGTTGATGCATTGACATGATTCTTCCTCAATCTGCTTCTTCCAGTGTGCTGTTGCCGACAAAGCTGATGTACAAAAAGTTGTGAAAACCGTGAAAAGGGCCCTCAAGGTCTATGGAACACCTGCTTTTGCAGAGATGATCCAGAACTGCATGGCCCAAGATCTCTCCTGGAAGGTGAGCTACAAAAACATCCATTTCTCCGAAGATTTATATGCTGCACTCCATGTGTTTCTTCGCAACTTACGTGATTCGGGTGTCAATCGATCACTTGTCACAGGGACCTGCCAAGAAGTGGGAGCAATTTCTCCTGAGTCTAGGAGCTGCAAATAGTGAACCTGGTATCGACAGCGAGGAAGTAGCTCCTGTTGCTGTGGAAAATGTGGCTGCTCCATGAGAAGTTGGATACAAATGTACATTGTATAGTGCTTCCATCTGTGTTTTTGAGGGACTGAGGATTGTACATTGTATAACACTGTGCCGGACATTAGTTCCTATCTTTTTCATGTGCCAGTAAATCTTGTATGTCTGGTCTGAAGACGATCTTGTAGACTTAGTAGTATGTCTAGTTATTAACCGTGCTGTAATCGGAAAGCCATCTATGATGCTACCTTGCAATCGTGTGCAAGTGCTTCTTGCTATTAAATGAGAATGTAGCACAGTGCTGACTGTGAGAATGATAGGTATAGATTGGACTATGATTCTAAATCGAATGGGTCAGACAGTTTTGAACTGAATCGATCAGAAAAATAAAATAATAATAATAAATTATCAAACGCTTCTCCAAATAACAAATCTTTAAAAAAAATTAAAATTAAAAATAAAATAGGTGATTCTAATCGATATCGATTTGATTCTAATTCTGAATTCGGTGGAATCGATGATTCTAATTCTGAATTCGGTGGAACTGATTATAGAACTGAGGTAAGACTAAATAGATGTATAATTTGATTATTTTATTTCAATCATCTAAACAAAGTTTGATTTGAATGGACCAAAATTATTTTTTAAGAAAAATAAAAATAATTAAACAGAAAAAAATTGAGTATCGAGTCAAGATGGATCTGACAACCATGGATATATATATATATGACATTCCATCTGATGACATGTATATTATACCCTTACAAATACATAGTCTTATTATCATACCGAGATTTCACTCTTATAATAATATTATCGTCATTACCTTACTGTAATGATAAACCATATACTATCTATATTACTCGTCATTATTTGTGTCGATGGCAGAATCACCGAAGCTTAACCTCTTCGAGTGCTCGAACAAATTCTCCGTCTCCCACCCATTCGCATCTGCGGTTGAAGTTACTGAGACTCCCTGGTGAGAATACCACGAGTCGGTTGCGCGTTAAAGGTCTTCCAAAGTGCCCAAGCACTCCCTCTTATTCTCACTCGCCGTCCATGTAACGGAAGCGTACCAACATACCCTACAGTGAACTTACCGCACGTCATCCGGATCACAAACAAGCCCAAAAAAAATTAAAATGGCGTCAAATCGTCCAGAAACGGGATTCTTACTCTCACTGACTGTGACCATAACGGAACTGTCGGTAGACCTTGCGGTGTGGTTACCACATCGTCAGCGGAAAATGAAGAGGCCCCCCAAAAACCAAAAAACATAACTACTCGAACGGACCAATTTCTAATCAATTTTTTTTTTATTTTTTTCGAAAAATAGTCTTATTTTCAGAACTTTCTAACAGTATTTTTTTTTTACATAATACTTGAAATACTCATTACTTCACATTATTCATTTTCTTATAGACAAATCCATTGGGTGTATGTATCCAATTACAAAGTTTTTACACTGTTTTTAATAACACCAATAAACAATTACAACGTATGTACATACATACATACATATCATGATGATTGATCCTTAAATTATTGGTCGATTGATGATTATAATGATGATTGATCCTTAAATTATTGGTCGATTGATGATTATAATATATAAGGAATATAAAATTATTATTTTATATTTATCTCTATCATAATCTTTTATTATGTCTCCATAAGATTGAGCTTTCCTAAGATTGTTAATTTTAAATCGATATAATTGAAATATCCTATGAGGGAGAGACCTTGTGAGGGAGTTAACAAGTATGAATATGAGAAACACATAATTGACGTATAATAATTTGATCTCTAATATATTCTATATGAGAGTAGAATATCGGGTTGAGCATACAAATGTATTCTATAAGGTTGTTAATCTTAAATCAATGCAATGTATTCTATATTATAAGAGTGGATTGATAGGTGATTCTAAGTTTGTATAGCAAATTGGTGACCCAATTAAGTTTTTACTATTGACTAAGTATTTAGCTTCAGTAGTGGATTTTGTGATTGTGTTCTATTTCTTGAAACTTTAACTAATTAGATTTGCTTAAGAAAGATAATAATATAGATTGATGTAGAGGTTGTATCATCAGTGTTGCCCACCCAATCAATATGAACATATAAAAATGAAGTGATGAATATTTATGAAGAAAAAATTAATGCCCACCCAATCAATATGAACATATAAAAATGAAGTGATGAATATTTATAAAGAAAAAATTAATGAATGAGAGTGCCTCTGATATACGTTTTAGTACAAACCAATATGTAGTGGAGGGTCAATATATGAATTATGATAATTTGTTGATTGAAAATATAATATCTAAACATGTTAGAGATAAATATTAGAAAAAAATCAAGTACTTGTCGATATTACGTGAGATCCATAATAGGGCTGCTATCATAAAATTTAAACATTGCTTTCAATTCCAAAAATTAACTTAAGGTTCCTATGTATTTGATAGAGAATTGATCTACCAATTATTTAAGAAATTACTTGATCTCAATAAAAAAATTACTAACAATATCATCCACTGTATGTAGAAATATCCACATGCTGCTAAACCAAACTTCTACTTCTATAAAATTTGTTGGAAAGTATCAAGCGATGAATGAAACTGAATCCCATCAGATACAAAGCAGGTGTTACAATGCTGAACATCAACTAAATTGGATGGCAAAACCCTACGAAATCCATATAACAAACCATATAAGTCTACTCATGATGAAGGCAAACGAATGATAACAATACATGTGTTCGGACCTCAAACTTGCAATCACAGGGATGGAGCTTTACGACACGACCACTTGGGTTCGATCCGAAAACCTAGAAGGTGAAGCAAACATACTCACAAATGCGAGAGAGACTCTTGTCTAACTTCACCCACCAGGCAAACTTGTGTTTATGTCCATCGTGTTTGTGGCTCCCGGTGCCGACTGTAGGGATGCAGACCAATTTTCTTCACTGAAAGAGGATGCAGCTAAAGGATTTGGATTCACAGTTGCCGAACTCTGCTGACCTTGGCCACTAGCCAAAGCTTCCTCCATAGTTGTGTTTGAACGTTGAATTGCAGATGTCGGTGTCGATGCTGATCCAGTTTCAAGTCTTGGCTTCTTTATTTTCTGCTCCATCTTGTAGCTCGGCAAGAAACTTCCTACCACAACCTAACATAGAATGGCAGGTAAACTAAGTGCTGATGTTTGAATAAATAAGTTTTGCATCCATAACTTTATGTGAGAAATATAGAACAAGTATGGGCGAAAACTAAGGGGGAGTAAATGTCATTAAAAAGAGTTTTAACAAGCCAAGGTAGAAACTTAGATGTACTTGATCGGTTTCATCGCAAAAGAAACTAGAGTCGAAGAAGTTCAATTAAAAGAGAGAATATTTTTCAGCCAAAAAGAATAACTCAGGTATCCAAATGAGAAGATTTTACATAATGAGAATGTGTAGGTTTGAGCACTATTACCTGCACGGGACTTGCAGCCACCAGTGAGCCAGCAACTCCACCTCCAACAACTCGACCATCAGGACTTGCCAAAGAAACACTCAGGCCACCTGATCGGCTTCTTGTTCCTCCATTTTCGGTTGGCATAAATGATCCAGATAAAGAGAGCAGTTCAAAACGGCCCTGATACAAAGCGGGCAAGACTAAGCACAACATCTAATACACCCACACGATCCCAGAGATGTTGCACATCCCAATCTATAGCTGATAAGTATTTTACTCCCACTTTACTGCTAAAAGCATTAGTAATAAACTCCATCAAAGTTAACTTGCATTCGTGTTTTTTTTTCTTCAAATTTTGACTAAAAATTAAACTACTATGATGCAATTAATTAACATCGGCCCAATATCAAATCAGTTCTCTACAAATATGTTCAGTATCCTAACCATTCAATATGGTTCACCTGATCTAAATGCCTGCAATCTAATCTCTTTGATGATTCCTTTTATGTTAAATTATAATCTGCGGAGCCATGCTATATTAAAGTCAATGCTTCAATTTAAGTCAAATTATAATCTGTGAAGCCATGTTACTGCCAAAACTTAGTTCAAGTTAATGGAACAGAATGATATTCTAAACATGATTATGCCACAGTTCATATCTCAAGATGGAGAAGGCCCAACGATGCATAACTCCGAATTATTGGAAAAGCAGAGAAAGAAGGCCTTGCTCCTTGAAGCTTAATTGACACAAAAGTCCCACATTTCCCCCAAAATTTAGGAAGAGTTAAGAATTGACAAACTGTTCATAAGTGCACTTAATGTCAATGGCACAAACAACCCAATCAGCCAATAGATGTAAAGTCCTTTAACCTTCAATGTTTGCCACACAATATTTTTGCATGAATATGTGTTTATTAATATTCAAAACTAATTTAGTTTCATATTTATCTACTTAACAAGCAAATGTACTTGAATCCTACACTTCCTTCCACATGAAGAGATATACAGACCTCATAAGTTAATGTACCACCACTCGAATCAGGCTGACGAAGTGTAACATTTGAGATAACACCATTAGCAGATAAGATACAAATAGCTCGAGGCCCTTGTTGTGAAAATGATATGATCTTCATGGTAACATCCTGCAAATAATAACAAACATAAAAAGAAATGTGTTCAATGAAGATTTTAAGATAAATTTAAGGACCAAAAAAGCAACATATGACAAGGGTAGGATATGCAACTTTGTCAATTTCGATTAAAAAAAACTCTTCACTTTAGTGTTTTTCTGGTTTATTTATGAAAGAATCAAAAAGCAGTAATGTCTTCAATTCATTTTCTGGGATAGAAAATTTGGGTAATCAGAACCCTGTTGCATACAAAACAGATGAACCAGCTAAGGAATAGTCTCTCGAGAAGCAACATCGTTTCAATAAAAGTTCAGAAGTTTATGTAGCAATTTTCTGTTAGCTTAGGTACAATTTGAGTCTTTCTTATTGTTATATGCATCCTAATGATTTGGTCCCTGCAGTAATAGATTGTCAATTTGATGTAAATTAGAAAAACCAAGTGCTTCAGCAAATAATATATGCATCAATCATAATGACAACTCCAATGAGAGGATCTTTTTGGCAATGTAATCATTTTATAACTTCCTAAAACAAACTAAGTTTATGTAGACATCCAAGTTTTGGTGACCGATGAACACAATAAGCTCAAACTTTATAAGCCACCGCAGATTTAAGCTCAAACTTCACAAGTCAGCGACTGGAGGAAAGAAATTTACAAAGTTACAAAAGTGACCCAAGTATAAAACGCCAAACAACCGATAAGCAAATTGTCACAAAGTTTTCAAGTGGAGGTTGGACAAAATATAACCAAGGGAAGGCGATGATGACCAAAGTACCAAACGAGAACATTGTAACACATAGACCTTTTCGCTTTGCTTCTACTTGGATCACACCAAAGAGCTAAATAACAGCCACATCAACCATGTTGAACATTTGCATTTATATTTGACAGTAATAATTCATAAGAAGAAAAGTAATTTTAGGTTCAAGGAAGCAATTACCTCACCAGCAGGAACAGTGATAACATGAGGTGTGAAATTAGCACCAGCAGAGCATGCTACCATCTCTCCTGTATCAATAGGATTCCAACAATTAGATATACTACAGTGAATGATAAATGTGGCCTAACCATAGTTGAGTCGAAACAAAGACTTTGCTATACTGGGATCTCCCCGGAAGCAAATCGAGAAAAAGACAGCACCATCTACTGACGACGACGATGTAGCCCGCAACCTCCATTGCAATTTGTCCAGTTGTTATGAGATTCCAACTAATCGTGCCGCGGGGTTACCAAGTTTTACCACAAGCAATAATGGACAGTAAGGATCTGTTGCCAGCGCTAAAATTGACTCCAGCCAACCAAAGTAGGCAACTAATGTTCTTATCCGGTAAAATGTTCTCCACACAACTTCTTCAGTCGGAGAATAATCCAATCCAACCCCACACATTTCGCTTTCACCATCAGATCCGATACCCCTCTACCTTATCATATCTGCAGATAGGGATCATCGTCCACTGACCCCCTGACACAACTTACGGACTCGTTTCTTGAACTCCAAGTTGACAGCTACCACCAACACTGAGCTCTGATGAAAAGCAGCAGAGACACAGATAGAGACGGAGCCACAAAAAGATGATTTTTGGGGTTTCGACAGCCTCATCATCACCAACAACAACAACAAAAAAAGAAGAAGAAAAATTAAGCTAAAAAAATGTAATCCACTAGATCTTGAATGCAAATCTCATCGATGATTGAGCAAAACAGTCTCCTTGATTTCAGATTCGTTAGAAGCTGTTAAAAGAGCGAGAAGGAAACGGGCGAGGAGAAGAGATGATGAGGAGGTACCTAAAGGGTCCTCCAACTCGAATCCGTACGGGGGTGACTTGCTGACCGAACCCAGTGGCCGCCCTCTACCCCGCTTCATCGCAGCCCCCACCGCGGCCACCGACGTGTACTCGAGGCCGGTCGGCGCAGAGGCCGAGATCGGCATCGGGTTCAGCGGCCGCAGCAGGCTCCCGTCCGGCCCGTACTTCCTCGGCCTCCCCCTCTTCTTCTTCACCGTCCCCTCCACCCCCACCCCAGCCGGCCCCACCACCAATCCGGCAAGCGGAGTCACCGGCGCCGCCATTCCACCGGCCTCGCCAGCAGGCTTCTCCTCCCCCACCACGCCTACCGCCAGCGCAGCCGGCGGAGGCTGGAAACTCCTACTCCCCTCCGCCTTCGTCGCCGTCGCCGCCACCGCCACCGCCAGCCCCGGAGACGGCACCCCTCCTTCCGTCCCCTCCATGCATAGGCAAGCAACCCGTACCGCCGGATCAGAGGCCCGAAGGAGATTCTTCGCCCGCCGGACACCCGATCGCCAGGGTTTCCTCAACCTCTCGCCATTACAATTCACCTCCAACAGCTCTGCCGCAACAAATTCCAAAAACAAAAAAACAAAAACAAAAAACAAAAAAAAATCTCGAAACGTTTTCTCCTAGCAATTCTTCCCGGCCTTATTTCTCGTCCGTCCAGTAGACTGCTGCCGACTCCGCCGCGGCCGTCCTCACCTGAGAGAGAAGACGAACACAGAACAGTGCAAGAAATGGGAAAGAGAAAGGCCGGAATTAATATTAATATTATTACACCATTATTATAAATGTAGTGCAAGCAAAAATAATGATGATGATGGTGATAAAATATGGAAAGAATAATTAAGTAGATAAAAATGGTATTGTATTTAAAGGAAAGATAAGGGTATAATTGGAATAGGATATTGCTTTTTTTATATTTATGGGGTTTAATTTATTGTATTAAAGCTGCGAGGCGACCGTCGGAGACTCCGCTGTCACTCACCCGCGACCTGCTTCTTTTGTCGTTATCCCATTTTAATATCATCGTACCGAAATGCCATTGTCGTTCAGAAGATTCACATCGGTGCCACTGATCCGAGCGTTTTACTTCAGGAGAAGCTTTATGGATATAAACGTTAAATGGACTTTGATATTTGTGTTCGCGTTGATATCATTTATTCGGTCGAAAGAAGTTGATCTTAAATCGCCGTCGATGGAAGAAGGGTTTTGGGCGGGCCAAAGCGAGGTTGGGAAAGCAGGGGGTGGTCTTCGACGAGCTGGTCGGTGGTCAAAAGGAGGAGAGCAGGCCATGACTAAACAATGTTTTCAGAGAGAGAGAGAGAGAGAGAGATGTGTCTCCGTCTCATACAACACAGCAAGCGAGGTTTCTTCTTCTTCTCTTCCTTTGACAGTAACTTATTGTAGAGATTGATGGAGGATTGAGATGGACAGACAGACAGATTCATTTCATGGGGGGAGAGAGAGAGAGCTCTGACTTCTCATAAGTAGCAGACGACAAGCGTTGCATGGAAAGTGTATGTACGACAGTGATTCCATGAGTCAGTTTTGACTATAGCACAAGGAATTGACAGCTCGGTTGACCATATTTAGTTAGATCGAGTCAAAAACTGAAGCAACCATGATAAATCTTGTACGACCTCAACCACAGTGAACCTGCAATGGTATGTTGTCTTCCACTTGGATCATCAGCTACTTGGGAGAACCTGTTTGTCACTGTAATCTGTCTCTGAGCATGGCAACGATATTATCCTTGAATACCACGATTAGTACTGGAATCTATATGTTCTCGGTCAGTAGCAACCATGGACTGAGGACAACCTTCACGACAAAAAGCCTGCATCTGCATGCATGTTAGAGCATTAGGCTTCATGCTAACTGATGGAGAATGAATCCAAGAAGCTGCCCGGGAAGATTCCTACTCCGTGGAGGGAGATGAATGATCAGGCTTTTGTTCTTCCACCTTCGAAAAGACACCTTTAAGGATCACACTCCACTGCGTGCCCAATTGCATGCAGGACACTTCTTCTTGAGTATCCAAAGCATGCTTTAAGGAAAGACTTGCATGGCGACATCTCTCCCTCCTCATGGGAGGTGGAATCAGATTCAAAGGCACATTTCCGGTACTTGCTAAGTAGTTGCATGCATGCGAGGACACTTTGTTCTATTCCCCAACATATATGACATGATCTATCACTAATCTTGATGTGTGCCTACCAACCCGCACTGGAAACATAAACTAGTGGTTGAAGAGATAGATGGTGAGCTCCTCGAGGGGAACGCATGTGCCTCGAGCATGATTACCACACGGTGCTCTAAACCCGGCTTGGAGTGAAAGCTCGGCCGAGCTCGAACGAGCCGCATCGTTTAGCGCGGAGCAGCAGCAAAAGATGGTGGGTGGGCATCAAAAGGCGAGAGAGAGAGAGAGAGAGAGAGGGCGAGTGCGGACGAAGAACAACACAGCGGCCGGCGGGGCTCGCGGCACGTCAGTCCATGCAATGGACACGCCGGCGCTGTGTGCAAGTAGATGCAATTAGCTTGTCTTCATGTGCTGCTACGTTTGTGTTGGGCAGAGCAAAGAAACAACGTGGAGAGGAGTAAGACGACAGTACTGACGAGGGGGAGAGGTCAACGGGTTTGGTTGCGGCAGCAGCCATTTTGTTCGCCGACCAATTCTGTAAGGTGAACAGCGGCGGCGACTTCTGGGAGTGGGTCAGAAGGAGGAGGTGATGACAAGCAGATCAAATGAGCATTTCGGGATGTAATGTCCTACCAAGATCAAATCAACCAATCAGATGGTAGATGCTGTTGCCACAAGAGCTGAGGATTCCTTTTTTTGTCCTGGATCAAAGAAAAGGGTAAGGTTGATGTCTTCCTTGGGGGTCTCCAGTGGCACAATTAATGGAGGCATCAAATGCCAACAAGTATCACATTGGAAGTACATAGATTCTGCTGCACACTCCAGCTGAAACTCTAGCAGAACAGACAAATGGTGAGAAATATCATCAAAATTGTTCCAAAAAAAAAAAAACTTTTTTTCTTTTTGGAACAATTTTGGTTTTTTTTTCTCTTGCTATTCTTATTGAGGGTAATGTGATGATCATTGATAGCGAAAAGAAATGAAATAGTTGTATTATATCAACATGATATCTAAAGAAAAAAAATTTTTTTTTTTTTTCTGTTGACACAATGATTGACAATTATTATGAGATAAATAGTATGAAAGACAATCTAATCTCTCAAGTAAATTATAGATCTCAAGTAATTGAATCTTTCAAATCTCCTTAGTCTTTTTTATTATTATTATTATCTAATTCATCGATAGAGACATGTCGAATATAGGTTTATAAGATTTTTTTATTATCAATCTTTTTTAAACTTTTATTCCCTTAATTACGAGAAATAATAGGTCGATCATACCAATAGTTGATCCTATGCCATCGTCAACTTTAGGTACGCCAAGGATACGTTACGTTAAAATTTATTAATATAGTTAAATTATAAATATTCATCAAATCATATACTATCTAAAAAATTTATCATCTTTATGATTGTTTGAGTAAGATTAAACGATAAATGTTAGAAAATCATATTATAAACTAAATACTCTATGCATCTACTAAAGAGAAAAGGATTTGACTATGTCTTATGCGTCTATCGATTATCTTCTTCCTCTGATACATCTACTAATAATAATAATAATAATAATAAATAAATAAATAATATCTTCATATATCTAATAATAGACAAAAAAAAACATTTATAATGCCCCAATGTATCATAATCGAGTAAGTACATATCCATATATCTGTTAGGATCAAAGCATATGATACGTTGATATAAAACATTTGGAACTGATACATCCTCCTAAGACATAATATATGCAGAGAAATCAATGCACCCCACTGGAGCAAAATATCTCCCTACGTCTCATTCACTCGTCCAATGGATAAACATTCACAACACATCGAATGTATCATAAGAAGCAAAGCATCTCCTTATACATGATGATGCATCTGCCCAAGAGATAAGAAATCTAAAACATCTGATACACTCCAACCGGGTAAAGTATTTCATTACTTAGATGCATATGATCATAACAAAAATATATGAGAAGCTTGATACAATTTAATTGGACAAAGCGCTTGAGGTTCAAAGACGAACATCGCACTCAAATACAAAAAAAAAAAAGACCTTACTTCAAAACGTAATATTGAGGTAATTAAGATGACATTTATCGACAAAGAAACGATAATATGCCAAATAGATATATCGTATCACAACGATCTAAAAGGAATATTCTTCATCGACGTGCTTAATCTTCTATAATCATATAGTTTCAACAAAATACATACTACAAAAGCTTTATATTTTTTTAAATAAATATTGACTTAAATATCGGAGAACTTTTACCATAGTTGATTCAACAATCGAATCCTTTTTACGAGTTAAGCTTTACATCTTTCTGGCTCTAAAAGTGACCATATTAGAAGAAAAAAAAAAGAAACTATATTGATTCAACTTTATTAATCTGGAATTAACAATCTAAATCGATGCTAATAGAAAATTTAATTAATATCAAGAAAACTCTTAAGAGGCAGAAAGCTAATCGAACTCTCTAATGTTGTCAAACATCAGAACTAACCATCAATGCACACAGCACGTAAAAGATGTGTGTGCAATAAACCATAACAAATAGCAGCAGCAGCAGCAGCAACAACAACAACAGTGTCTGTGATAGCAACCACAAACCCACCATCACTATCTCTCTGCTCTCCTCTCTGTCACAATGCACGGCCCCGTTGCTGTGCTCTCCGTTGTCTCACTCCCTCTTCCCCACCTTCTGTCATGCAGTGGTGGCCCATCAGACACAGAAGCAGAAGGAAGACGAGGAAGCTAAGAACATGACTTGATCAACCCCAGATTGTACAGATTTCTCTTCACTAAACTACCTAAGTAGAACAGTCCGATGCCCACGCCACTCTGTGCCTCGTCACCGTCAGCTGACTCCTTGGATTGGAACCTTGGGCGTTGCTCCTCCTTCACCATGAGGCGCTCCAGGCCAATCCGCCGCCGGACGGCTTCGATGGCCTTGGGGTCCACCGTTTCCCCGCCGGCGTCACTCACGTAGAACACGTTCGACGCCATGCCGGCTTTCGTCGCCACCTCTGCTCTCGTCACCAGAAGCCCGTTCTCTCGGAACGTCCGGGTCACGTCGGAGAGGAGCCCCGGCCGGTCCTCCATGTAAAGCTCCAGTCTTGTGCCCTGTTCATCGTCGAACACCGACTCTTAATCTTTAATCCTTTGGGAGGAAGTGGATTACTGCAGATTGTTGGGTTATTTACCTCGGATGTTCTCCTCTCGATGGCTGCTTTCAGGCTTTGGATCACTCTCTGCTTCTCTGCTTCGGAGCTGATGGGGGTTCCATCGTTGTGCCTTACGTAGAACTCCTGAAGAGATGAGAATGAGAGATTAGAGCTGAAAGAATCGCAAAGATGGAAGACTTCATCCCATTTAACGCCAGGAAAGATCGAACCTGATGAGCTAAATCTCCGTCAGTGTCGACGGTGCCGTGGAACACTACGTACTCCATTTCCGTCAGCGTGCACACGACGTCGAACAGAAGCTTCGGCCGGTCACGACACTGCACGCTGACGACGGAGTAGCGCCGCTCGACGCAGTTCTGGACGGAGACGGAGGATGACGGAGAGGTGTGCCCGTGGTAGCGGTCGGCGAGCATCAGTTGGTGGAGGCGGCGGTCGGGGTGGGTGACGGACGTGGTGGCGACCGCGGCCTTGGCTCCTCGGACGTCGTGGTCGCTCTTGAGGACTTGGCGGAGGCGGGACTCGATGCGGCGGATCCTGTGGGCGTCCTCGACGGTCGAGCCGGAGAGATCGTCCTTGACGAAGAGGAGGCACGCGATGCGGCCGTTGTGCGTCCACACCGTGGCCTCCACCACGCCGCATCGGAGGTCGGCGAGAACGGCGAAGACCTCGGAGAGCAGGCCTGGGCGGTCGGTCCCCATCAGTTCCATGGCCGTGAGCCCTTCGCGGACATGGGACATGCCGATTTCCGGGTTCCCCGTCGCCAAAGACTGCAAATATAAGCCGGAAAGATCCGAATTTTTCTTAGCCGCACTCTTTCTCTCGAAGCGAGGAAGGGAGAAGCTTCGAACCTGCTCGAGGTAGGAGATGACGCTGTCGTCGGTGAGCTTGTGGCCAAACTGGTCGGTGACGTGGAAGACGTCCATGAACCAGCGGCCGTCGGAGGAGATGTAGGCCTTCTTGACGGAGAGGTTGAGGTTGGTGAGCACCTGGATGGCTTCGAGAAGAACGCCGTGCTTCCTCGACGCGCTATCCACCTGTCGTCGGTGGATCTCCATTAAAGACCATTAAAGAAGCAACTCTTGGATTGCACGAATGAGAACTTGAGACGACAGCTCACCTTGACGAGAGTCGCGGTGGCGCAGACGGCGTTGTCGATGACGACCCTACAGACAAGATGACCATCAGTCTCTCATCAACGAGATAACAAAGAAGCGTATGAGATCGACACAAGTTACCTTGGGGTGTCCATCTTGATGACGAGCTTCTCGTACTCGTTCAAGCACGTCGGCCACTCCATGACTGCTTCCTTCGCCGCAGAGGAGAAGCCAACCCCCGCTTCTCCTTCTCACCCGTCCGTTCTCTCTCTATCCCTCTCTCGCGGCTTTATCCCAGCGAGAGGACGGGCACGACAAGGCACAAGCGACGAGGGAAAGCGTCCGAAGGATCCGCCGTTGTCCGAATCGAAGCGCCTCTTTTTGTCTCCACTCTCTCGCACTTCCCTCCCACGGTGCAACGGATCGCCCGCCGCCCCAGTGGCTTCGCCGCTTAAGAGCCCCCCGAGAACCCGAACCAAAGGGGAAACCGGGCCGGAGAGGTCACGTGGTGTGGACCAGACCGACAGCTAATCCTTAAACCTTCGACCGGGGTCGAACCAGCTCACGCCGGCCCCACCGCGGCTGACACGTGGACGTGTCCTCGCCCTTTACCTTTGCTTCGCTTTGGGGCGAAGGCACAGAGCGCTCACGTGCCACCACGTGGGTTTGGCCCGGTTCAGCGGAAGCCCACACCAGCCGGTCCGACTGCCTCGCTCCTTGCCGCCCGTGGCATTACAGAAACGGCCACGCTTCTGCCGTTTGGTCGTCGTTACTGCCGTTTCCATGCGATTGGGTTGCTTGATGAACTCTTAATTAGTGACTAATCGTTCAGATATGGCCAAACAAAACCCGGTCGACCCGTCAATTACTAATACTTTTGATGTGAAGGAAGAGCTATGGATATAGTAGTTTAGAAAGGTCTGACGTTGTGCAGTGATACTTAATGAGACAGCGTCCTGAGAGTCACTACATGGGGTCCATGTCTCTTACCAATCACCAGCAAGGTAAATGAATCGGGTTTACCGTGTCATTAGAGAAGAGGCACGAGCAGCGTAGTTGGCGAGTGATGGAACTCCACGGAGTCGCTGCACAGCTGCACGACCAGATGCCGACATGTTAACAGCAAGAAAAACCATTGTCGGATACTTTTTACACACTCCATCACCTCTCTGTCAAATGCTTACATGGTGTGGCAAACATGGAGGGAGAATTATAATAGCAGGGCATGATCAGTGAGGTTGTGTAGTGGGAGGAGTTGACGTCTCATGGAGCGCAGACCACATGGCGTCCACGTAGGTTACAGGTAGGCATGCGGACGTACATCTTGCCAACGTGGATGTATATCAGAGTCACCAGTGGACACACGACCCCAAAATGAGAAGCAATACAATATACTAAATACAACAGATCTCATTCGGCGCCATGATTCAAATAGGTGGGGTCACACGGCTCTTCCCTTTCTTCTGCGCTTGGGCGCAGCACAACCCTTAGCAACAGGAGCTGATGCTCCCCAAAGGAGTTGCAGGGGCACGCGAGCTCCATGAGCCCTGGACCCAGTTTCCAGTAATGGGGATGTCCTCTAAGGTCATCAGAAAAGCATTTCCTTGTCGGCTCAATTAAGTTAGGGAGAGAGAGAGAGAGAGAGAGAGAGAGAGAGAGAGAGAGAGAGAGAGAGTACAGTTGTGTTCTGCAGTTGTTCTTGACCTGATGTCAATGTTATAGGACTGACACAAGTCATATTGGTAATGTGCAGGGTGAACCGTGGGCATTCAAGTCCTGTGACGGAAGGTAAAACAGAGGCCTTCTCAGTCATCATTTCTGTCTCCCCAGAGCAGCGAAAGTTCTCATGTCATGAGCTTTCCAAAGATGACAACTCCAAGCAGCAGCAAATTAAATGTTCTCATGCGGGTTGTGCGAGTAATCTGTGCTTCGTGGCACCGAAAGGGGACGGCCACACCTCTTGGATGGGCGCCCGCCATGGATGAGTGGGAAACAGTGCCCTACTGTTTGCTGCTGCTGCTGTACGTAGTTGGGTCTTGTGGATGGCAACAATGGACATATGATCCATCAAGAGATCTCCGAGGTCGCCACAGAAGTACAGTATACGAATGAGATTTTGAGAAGCTTTAAAATCTGCACCGTTCTAAAGATTTAAGACAGCAGGAAAACACTACCATAAGATAACTTTGAGCAAAAGCATGAAGCCAAATCCATGCACCTCCAAAAGCTTTGATACTTCCATGATCTGTACCTGCAAAGATAAACAAAGCCTTTAGGACCATTTTGCATTCTTACATCAGACGGAAGGTCTTTTTGCCCAACCAAATCTAGTAAGCCTTTGTTCTCAGGATTTGCTGCTGCTTTCCAATCAAGCAGCTACCAGCTGTAGATCTCCTTTTCAGCTTTCCGGCAACAGAGCAGTGGACCGAAGAGTGAGATGTGATGGCTGGTAGTAGCAAGCATGAGCAAACCGGATAGAGTGAGAGAAAGTTGGGTAAGCTCTGATAAAAAGGTAGCAGGTTGCTTGTCATCGGAAGTCACATAGGCTTTGTTTCAAAAAGATGATACAAGTAAATCGAGAGCAGGAATCAGTGGAACTAGATAATAAATTTCTGATGCCAAGTTCCTGCCTTTTTTCATCTAAACAGAGCAGGACATATCTCTTACCACCTAATTCTATATACTGTTGGTCGAACTATTAATTAAATAAATGGAAATATCAAACAATTGCTCCTGCAGCTACTTCAGAGACACAGAGTTTAGATTTGTCACTAATATACTTGTAGGCAGAGTTTTATCATCCAATTTTTAGCCCTTACAGCTTTAAAATGCAACAAGAAAACTTGAAAATCTTCCTGCGAATAATAAACAATCCAAAATTATAAAGTGAGTGAAAACCTTAAGGCATTCCAACATACATGTTTCAGTTTGAACCTGTAATATCATATTGAATGAGTTCTCCTAGTCTGTGTGATCTGTCAATGCCTCCGATAATCCTACCACAGAATATTAGTTACTGTTTGGAATATCAGTGGGCACTTTGTTGGGAGTTGATGCCCAACTAACATACACTTAGATTGGTTTTGCAAAGTCAAAGGAGCATATACCTTGTATAGATTTTCTTGACCTCATTGACCACAGCTTGGTAGTGTCTTGATCACACAGTACCTGTAATGCAATGCACCAGTTTAGTTAGCATTATACACAAGTGAATCATAAATGATCTTGAACACCGAGCAGAAGACAACAAACCACGGTTCCAATACTAAAGATGTTCCAACATACGATGGCTTTTCATTTCTGTCGATCATCGAATGTGTTTCAATATTCGACTGATAAAATATGAACACAAACTGTGTCAAAATCTCAAGTGAACTGGTTAATTATCAATTAATACAGGTGAATGGTGGATCGAGTATAGCTCGTCCAGAGTTGTCTTTAAACTCAAACCACCTCAGTTATTTTCTACACACTATTTACCTTCAACAAATACATTTGCAGCGTGGGCAGATCCGAATTTAGGGTCTCAGTGATAACCAGTTTGAACAGACACCAACCAATGGCAGGAAAAACTTGACCTCTTTTGGCTGAAGAATGATAGTTACTTCCATGAGCCACTGGTTTTGTACTAAGCAGATGCTAGGCAAACCTTTGTTATCTTCTTTTACAAACGCTCTGAGGTATGAAGCTCACAAACAACCAGATACACCTAAGCCAAGTTACAGTGCAGATGGCAGGCTACTTTTAGCAACTTAAAATTCAATGTGCAATCGTCTCAATTCTGTCCGGAGAGTAGCACTTGAGATCAGAGTTCTGTGTGCCAGCATTCTAATATCCTCTCGTGAACAATCACGTGAGATGCGAACCAGTTCCCACAAAGCTCCTTCACTGATCATATCTTTTGCATTGACTTCTGCAAATAATAGTTCATAATATCAGGAAAAAGAGATGCTAGGATTTCAGTCACTACATTGAGGATATTAAGTAAAATTACCATGTTGTGCCAAGTGGCACAGTGCAAGCTCAATGTGGCGTCTTATAGGTGAAGCATCATGGTTGGCATTTTTTACAATCCATGGAAGAGCTCCATCTTCAATTAAGAGAGATACACCCACCTTATTTCCTGCAGCAAAGCAAAGTGTGACTAACTGCTTTACAGTACTTGATTCGTAGGTATTTAACAGACAATAAATAATATTTGATACTGCCACAACTAATTAATGAAAAAGGGATGGCTTTTGATCATCCAACTGATTAAAACAACATGTTAATGTAAATAAACAATTCGCTCATCGTTGATCTATGACCAATGTAAACACTACATATTAACAAGACTAAAGATAAAGATCACCTAATAATAACCTTTCAAATTAAACAAAAAAATTACATCAATATAAAAGGAACAAGGTATCATTTAAACAAGTAGAGCAAGAATAACTGTACCTTGAGTAGAAGCTCGTGACTCACATTTTGCAAAGTTTGCAATGCCACGTGCAACTTGTGCGAGAACATCAGGGTGCCCACACCTAACCATACCTAGCAAGGCTTTAATGCCACCTTCTACACTAAGCTTCATCTGTAGCTTATCTGTAGGAAACAGTAAGAGTCTCAACAATCTCAGAAGACAATGCATGGGTAGGTCATCCAGTTATCATATGATTAATGATTAGCAGTGAAAAGGTACCATAAATAGTTCATTTTACATAACAGATTGTTGTAAGCAAGATTTGTGATGTTGAAAATAGTCCATATGAACAATTACCCAGAGAAAATCAACCATATCTGCACAGCCAAGACCTATGCTACGAAGACTCATGTATGGTATCAGATCATATTTAATTCAGTTACAGGACGTCATTATACATACACTATAGGGTAACATGAATCTACCTGGTAACAAGAGGTCAGAAAATTAAATTTAACCTTTCTGAGCTACATTGGGATAATCATATAATTATAGCAGCAAAAGCATGCCAGAAACAAAAATTCAGTGTAAGCAGAAAAATTGGTCAATCTTAAGTGGTCATATTGGGAATTGATATGATATCATCCTTTGACCTAATTAGTAATGCTTGTTCTTGTTATTCTGAATGGAGAAAACCTTAGAATATAGATATTCTAAGTAGGAAATAGATACAAGTACAGAAGATTGTATTTCCAAGAACACAATGACACATCCCTATGGGAAAACTTAGAAGATCACAGTAATAAGTTTGGGGACCTTTATATGTACCATTTGATATATTTATTATTTATATATGCTCCTATAGTTGAAACTGTAAGCTGCTTCTTGAAGACAGATATGCATATATTTTTATGATAGTATATTGATCATGACACAATAAATACTTTAACACGGACACAAGTCCACCCCATCAATACGAGAGTTACTTCACAGTGTGGGAACAATTGCTCCAGAAAGTTGAAAGAACAAAATATCACAAAGTGGAATTCTTGATCAAATATATGCACAAAGACAGCCTAGTTATGCGTCCTTTCTATGCAGTTACAATAACAAGCTTCAAAATCCAAATTATCATGTGGTCAATAACATTTATATAAGTAGCATTAGCAGCTTGACCAAAGATTGAAATGAAGTTAAAGGAGTCACCATTTCCACATAGATTAGCAATGGCTCCAGCAACCATTCGAAGTGTTTGAGGGTCCTCAGCATCAGCAGCAGTCACAGATAACAAGACAATGCCACCTTGAGCCATTATAAGCTCTTGGTTGGTTTCTGCAATGACAAAAGGATTATGGAGTAGCCACAATCATGTGAGGAAGTAAAAAACGTTGACCGAGTAGGAGATCTTAATTCAAGGTTTCAGTCATAAGAAAACACTGCCGGCATATTAATCATCATACACGTACCATTCATCGCAAGGTTGGCAATTGCACCAGCTGCTACTCTATGTATAGTCTCATCCTCTGAGTTTCTTAGAAGCATCAGCAATGACGTAAGACCACCAGCTTCTACAATCTTATCCTGGTTTGCTTCTGATTATAAGATGATACATTATTAATAAAAGAAAAAATACACAAAGAAAACAATTACTTAAGACCA
The DNA here is from genome assembly GCA_004837865.1 of Musa balbisiana. Lineage (NCBI taxonomy): Eukaryota > Viridiplantae > Streptophyta > Magnoliopsida > Zingiberales > Musaceae > Musa > Musa balbisiana. The sequence continues at coordinate 32,654,983 of CM017191.1, read as the reverse complement.
TAAAAGAAAGATCCACATAGCTAATTAAGTGTTAAGTGACAGCAAAGACACTAGATTACGGAAGGAAACGACCAACTAAAAGGTTAAGTCGTTCAAAATGAAGATGCATTTCACCCATTTTTTCAGTTGTACTTGTAAATAGTAAAGCACTCATCCTTTCCCATTCCCCGATTGGATTCTTTTTCCCCAAGAATCATTGCACTTAATACCTCGTTTTGAAACCACATCTGGCTCTCCAAGTGATTCAAATTCTAAACTAAACTCTTTTCCAAGTATTTCTTAGGTCATAATTGATTAATATTGATAGAAACTATATGATTAAGGCTCCAAATGTCAATCAAGCCAAATAACATGTGAGAGAGATGGGAAGAATCCTAGAGGAAGAAAAACGAAATTCCAGGCAAGATATGTGATAATTTTTTTTCTTTTTCTCCTTCCATTTTCTTTTACTTTTTTGGCTGACTCCAATCTACCCCGCAGATCTACAACTTGGGACCATGGCATATTGCAGTCCATGGGCATATACCACAGAGCCTTTTTATGTAAGTTCAACTCAGCTACATGTTAATTTGTAGAAAAGCAGTTTAACGATGCCAAAAAGGAGAAATAGGACAATTAATATAATAAAACAACTGCAGAATAAATTATGAAAGATGCCTAAATTAATGTTCACCTTCGGCTGCCAGGTTTGCTACAACTTTCACTGCATGAACTCGAACATCATGATCTTCTGATTCAAGCAATGACAATATTTTTTGCAAACCCACTGCCATATGGAAGAACCAATTTAGAAAATCAACAAACTCAACCATATCAAAAACCATTAGCCAATGACAAGTACCTTGTTCAAAAAGTTTAGCAATTGAGGCCTTCGGTCCATTTGCTGAATCTCTAAGCTGGGGATGCCTAGCTTGTGGTACAAGGGAATCAAATCCAGTTAAGGTTTTTCCAGACTCACCTCTGTCAAGACTCCTACTTGTCTGATTCAAATAAATGAAAATACGAGAACAGTGCTTAGCAATAGCTGGATTAAACAAGAACATAATAAAAAAGAAGTTATCATGTCAAATGGAATTGCAGACATCTTGGTATATAAAATTCTAAGAAAAAGAAATCTGGTATGAATGTATTGATGATTGTCAAATGAAAGCAGCCAAGTTGTTAACACAGAGAAAAGATGGTTGACATGCTGGCATTCAGTCAACAGATATCTGTCTCGACATAACCAAACATTTAGGACGTATTCAGTACCCTATGTCAACAATTACAGAGTGACACACGTCATGATGGATCAGAAGACTGAATTAACAGTATAATTATAATCAGGACATTCAAGAATTTTAGTTGTCTAAGCAACAACTCAGTTGATCTACTTGAATGGTGCAAACAAATTAATTTATAACCACCTACCTCATCGGCTTGAAAACTTAACTGCAACAACTGACTTCTCAGTATTGCTATTTCTTCTTCGAGTTTATGTTTCTGATTGGCTTCACTGTCCAGCATCTTGCGAAGTTTCACAATTTCAGAATTGCCAGCTGCCTAACACCAACAAAGTGCAAAACATGCAGAAGACTAACTGTTCAGATATCAGAAACTGAAAGGTCTGAAGAATCATATCAAGAGGAACCATACCTCTAATCTTTTCCAGTGTGATATTTCACATTTGAGGTTCATAACCACCTCGTCTGTAGATTGTCGCAATATCTTTTCATTCTCGAGTAACTGTCTGACTTCGACAATATCAGCTGAGCTGGATGTTGTTGGAGCCTATGCACCATAAATTAATTATAGGTAAAGACTCATAAACAATATAATAAAGAAGGCAAAAGCAAAGATAATGTGTTTCAACAAAAAAAAATCTTAACCAATTGTCATTAAGGTCAAGGCAGAATTTATGTGACAACTACAACACCAATCATGCTAGCTGGTCAGAGTGTTGAATTAGGAGCCTACACCTACAAAAGTCACTGCAGTACAAAGATGAGGAAATTGAGATTAACTAGTATTAGAAGGAAAGAGAGAGCAAGGAATGACTACTTTCAAGTTACTTCAAGCAACTCAAAGTAGAACAAGAGGCTGAATGAGTAGTGTTAAAAAAATCATTAAAAGCACCAGCAAATAGACATGAGTTAATTCATATCATATGAGCCATAGAGCAAGAGGAAGTATAGCTGACTTGGTCAGGGATGGTTCCAACAATATTAGAGGAAAAAGAAAGAAAGACCAAGTAACCCTCCGCAAATATAACATTAATCATCATAGCTTCTTGGCCTGTCAGCCATTTGTTAATTCAAATATAACAGGTAATTTTCACCAATGAAGTAATCCTGACCAACAAGTAAACATCTACTGTAAGTTAATGCAGTAACTAGAAACAGCTCTATTGTAGAGTGACTATGATATCACAAGGCTGTCACTTTTTTTAAAACTTGTAAACAAAGAATTTGGCCAACAAAATTGTGCTATCATCTTCTTCTTTTCTTCAATTCATTCAATGCCTTTCCCAAACCATTCAATGTATTCATCATACTATTCCATTGGTTATTGGTTGGACATTTGAAATCACTCGTATAATATGGATAATAATTGTTTATGATACAAGTGGTACTTGTACATTGCATGAGTTACCTATTTGGTATTTTCTGAATGGAGCCTGGATAATTTATTTTTATTTTTACCAAGTCAACCATGAATTCTCCTAATTGATCCCCAAACTAATTGCACTTCTTGTATTCTACATATGCTTTAACCAAGCTTTTACCACACAGTATACAATAATCAATTATTACAGAGGCCAATAACAAAGACAACAGTATCTGAAATTTTTGTATAAAAATGTGATAGAAATTAGTATATCCCTTGCTGTTACATGCCTTTTCTAGACAAGCACTCTGATGTTCTACTCTGGCTCTATTCACATTAGCCATCCACTTCTCCTCAAGCTTCTTGATTGAGTCCATATTGTCTTGTTGGTACTTTAGCCTCTCATTCTACATAAGAAAAAAGTGAAAAATGAAGAATGACTCACTAGTCAATAAGACAGTTTAAGGCCACACCAAGTTAAAGAATGAGGCTAAAGCCGGAGCCAGCAATTAGTCCAGATAATTTTCAAGGATTGTACAATCAATTAATATATAAAACCTGGTAAGAGTTCACATATTGTAACTACAAATGGTAGCTGCTGTTTCCAATTAAACTAATCAGACTTTTAACAATCCTAGCAATGGTCACGCATCTCACTTGGATAAAGTGGGAGTTGAACCCTTTGATTGATTATAGGACGAACTCTATTCTGAAGATGAATGTGATTTTGTAATCCGCAGTTCTAATCCTCACATTGCTGGAACAAGTGTCCATGACAGAAACTTCTCCCTCAGCTGCTGAGACATGGATCTTCAAGGAGGTTTTGAGTGGGTTAAAAAACTAGGTTGCTTTAGGATTTGGATTCATTGCAACTCTTTGACCTTGATGAAAATCTTTAAAATAAAGGCTCTTCTCGAAGATACAGGACAATATTGCTGACTGAAGCCATATATGGAATTTTTTGTGCTTACAAATTTTCATATGGTTAATGTGAGGCCAAGATTGCCAAATTCCAAATGTACACAATACCTTACCTGATTGTTACATGTGGCTGGTTGTTGTCTGAAGTCAAATTTTAGTAACTGATTATTACATCAAAAACAACCATCACAAACAGTGAATCCAATAGCAAGCTTGTAACTCTGACAAGCTGACAAATGTGACCATCGGTGATGTGCAACATTGAGATTTAAAGCTTCATGTACTAGTGAAATCTTGATTGACCTAAATATTAGATCGAAATTCACAATTAGAGTCCAGGCGCTACAATTTACAAGTTAAATTTTGTTTCCTGTTTATTATCACCTTCATTAGAGGATAACAAGGGGACAAAAAAAAGAGTCTACAGCACAACAGGAAATGCCAATTTAAAGGCAATTGATTTTAAGTTAATGTCATAAAGGACTTGCCTATCAGTGGGTTGACCAATAAATCTACAAGCATACCTCAAGAGTGTTATTGTAGCCTTTTTCAACTTCAGCAACTCGGCTGTCAGCTTCTGTCCTTATTTTCTCAATCTCATCTTCAAAATCTTTTCTTTGCCTTTCATTCTCTGCCATTAACTTATCAAGCTCAATATCAAGCCTCCTGCACAAGCTTTTATAATCAAATTCTTCCTTTAGTTTCACCATGTTCTCCACCTTCATTGCCTACAACGGACACAAATCCAGCAAAAAATTGCTTCTTAGGACAAAAAATAATATATATAGCAGAACCACTGGTGCTCAGCGTTTCTGAATGTAATATTTATTGCACAAAGATTTAAAATAATTTTTTTGAGGTAAAGCAACAGCAACATGATTTGAGAACCTTACTCTTTGTCCAAACATTATGGTGCTTGCAGTTTCTCCTCTATGGCGAGGAGATGGACCAATAGTCACCACTAACGAAGTTCTTGCACTGCCTGTAAGATTTTTATATGTTACTAAAAAAGGATAAACAGAGTTACTTCAATAACAATATACAAACTTCAGTTAATCGTCATAGAAAATCCTTACGATCAAGTTACAATTTAATCAAAATTCAAATTTTCAGCTTTCTAAAATCAGGTTTTCAACCAGACTCGTACTATTAATGAACAAGAGTAAAATACAATCGAAGCAATTGGAAGTCAGAAGCAAATAGTAATGGACTTCAAGTTTCAAGAATCACTAAATACTTGTGTTGGGCATCATGTGTTCAGGTATTATCTATTGGTGCTTCAGCTATGCAATACTCTCAAAACCCAATCTTCCACACATGGCTCAATCAATCATTTGTAAGGTTGACGAGAAAGGATACCACAAAAAAAAAGAAAAATTATGATCATATGATATGGAAAAGGGCAACACTTCAGATATATACTTTAACTGGTATGTCCCAGAAAGCTGTTAAATCTTACCTCCAAATGAATCTCGAAGCAGTCTTGTCAACTTTGAATCACGAACTGGAACATGTGGACTATTTTCAGCAAGTGCATTAATGCATTTGCCTAAAGCACTTAATGATAGATTAATCGACTTTGCTTCTTCTAGAGTATGCCCCTCACTTCCTGTGAACAATGTTGGCACCAAAAAAAGCATCAGCCATGATATAGAATATCCATCACCACATGGAAGTGCATATGTCCTTTGGTTCTGACCAAACATTCCAATTAGTTACAGGAATAGAGAACTAGGCTGGTTATGTAAAAATTACACTGAAATTTTATTCAATTTCTTCTGACTATATCTGATACAAGTAACAAAATAAAAATATGAATGGATATGTGATATGTGTGCCCATCATCATTGTAACAAACACAAAAAAATACATCCAGGATGGTAACTATTTAGATCACATGTTAACAAGCAAATGCACCTCATCATACATGGAATAATACATTGTCCTAAAAATCATTTTGTACAGAACCTTAAAGGAGCATGTAAACTTCCAGCACCTCAGTCAAATAAAGTGGTGAATCTTCTCTTTGTTATGTGTGCCGGATTTTGCAAACTGTGAAAACTTTTAAAGCAATATCAATATACATTGTTGGCAAACTGATGATGTTCAATATATTTGCAAATATCCAATTATTTCAAAATGTTCTAAATCATAGTAGTGAGACAACTATATTGAGAACATGTGTATCTTCTATACATTTTCACTCTTGCCATGATATACCCATTTCACCTAATTGTTTTGCTTTCATATTGTCATACTACACCCATATCACCTAATTGTTTTTATTTTATGCATCAGAGTTTGTCAAATAGAAAAAAGTGATCACATCACCTCCGATTGAGCTGGATAGCTGTTCAATCATTCTCCCTAGCTGCCTTCTCTTTCTCCTCGTTGTTGAAGACCACATGGGTCTTCTCCAACAAGCAAATTCTCCTGACTGCCACAACCAGAAGATCAATGGCTAGTGAAATTCCCCTTTTCAACTTTCTTTCCCTCTCAGTTCTTTTTATTACTTACCAACGATGATACACCCATAAATATCTTAGATTTAAATTCATAAAGTTATGGAATGATAGATCTAACTAGATTAACATTCAAGAAACTTAGAACTTACGGAATGCATCCTTTTTACTTTGTATTCCTGCATTTTAGCTTCTTTACGTAACCATCACTATGTTCGACCATGCCGAGCATTTGCATCGGTCAAGCATACTGGCATTAACAAATGTGGTGTTGCTGGAGAAACATAAAATTCTAGGATATATGCCAAACAGCAAGCAAGAGATTTTTAATATAAGGAACAAATTTTCACAAGAAATTTATAGGATATCTATACCTGACTTATCAATCCTCTCTGAACCGGCAAGATCCACAACAACAAGTTTGCTTTTTCTAACTATGGGTGGTCTGAAAGATTTGACCAAGGTGGAAATAGTACCATTCTCACTGGGAAAACCATGATCTGCATCATGCCTTCCCTTAAGTGACCTCTTAACATGGACCTGGCATGATGCAGCAATAGTTATTCTTGAAGTTTCAGTTACCACCATTAGAAGTTATCAAATATATAAAATATCCACTCACAATTAGAATAGCATGGCTCCGAGATGACTCGGTGTTCAGCTTTGTATTAGCAGCAAAACGGTGCACTTCTCCTAATCTTAAGAGCTCCATAAAGCTTTTTTGATCTCTAATTTCTACATTGGTAGCCCCTGGTAGTGAAACATCCCCTGTCTTTGGATCTTCTATGATGGCAATGTTGTCATTTGCAGGAACAAGAAGGTCCTGTATGCTTTCCATGTATAACTATAACAAACCATAAATACAAATGTTAGCCCTCTGATGCAAGGTCATCTCATGAATGGATTTAGAAGTCTGAACAAGCTGTATATCAAGCTTTAACTATTTTTAGGGTTCCCACTTCCATAAGTAAAATCATGTAGCAAACCAATGAGTATTTTATCTAAAAAAGAACCTGTAAATATGATACAGAAACAGAATCGGTCTCTGGAGATGTATCTGCCAAAATGTCTTCCATTGCACGGACCATAATGCCTCGTGCTGCAGTGTCTTCCTCACCAAGCCTTCCAAGAGTATAAGTCTTTCCAGTACCCGTCTGTCCATAGGCCATAACTGTACCATTATACCCTTCCAGAACACTCTACATTAGAAATGATTTCTCATCATGAGCTGCAGTATCAGAATGCCCTAAAAAAGTAGTGACACTAGAATCATCTATTGATGATGTCATTGCAGTCTAAATTGATTACAGCTAATCCATCAAGCAAGAGCAAGAATCTCATCTATCTATATCTAGCAACATTGGGAAATATGTGTTTGCCAAGCAAACTACACTCACCAAGCTACAACAGTGACTATAGTGGACCTTAAAGCAGAAATACTTAAGATATGCAAAAGCAACTATCCAAGTTTTTCATTGAATATCTCAACAGGCAAGGAAAATGATGTATATTATAAGGAATTAGATTGAATAGTAAAAAGAAAAAAGAAAAAAGAAAATATCCCAATTGTTCTAAATGTCCAATTAAGAACCTAAGTATATGTGCCAGGAATATAAAAGAACACAAATTCTGTAAAACATTAAATGTACTCCTTCTAAATGATGCAACATTAAATGTACTTATCAGAATGCCCCAATCTAATTAGTGAAAAGTATCTTGGTTTAAGCAAGCAATTGATATAAATTTTCCTGAAATAAAAAATATGAAGACTCCAACCATCTAATGGAGTAAGATTAGAATAACAAGCTAGGTTTCAAGTATTAAACACCAGAAATAGAAAAAGCATCAAAATAGCTAGCATTTTCTTTTATTACCACAACCTATATCAAGCACAAAGAAAACCTGGTCATAAAACAAATTATGGCTCTTTGAAAAGTTTCTTCTGATGCCAACCTAGAGCTAAGGTGACAATGTTGTTAGGCAGATCTACTCATGGAGATATTTTAATTAGGAAAAGTTCTTTTAATACCAGATTTAGAGTCTGAAATTTGACTATGCATGTTTAGTGGGAGAAGAAATACTTAGCAAAAAATTATCTGAACTGAGAGTATAGCATTCCGTGTACTTTTCTCCTGTCTAAAGGAGATGAAAACCTTTCTTCTCAGCCTTTGGGCAGTGGAATGTTCGGATGGATGGACAAAGTAGGTTCCATCAAAAACTTGGAAAATCCATCATAAGAGAGAAAAATGCAGGTGTCTTGGTAAAATACAGTCTGTAAATGTAAGACTAATGTAATACCAACCTGCAAAGCTAGATTATGTAAGAAAAAGTAGCATAATGAGTATATTAACAGATTTGATCACCTCCAATCATATGCAATACCAAGCCCTAAAAGTACATTACTAACAAGAATTATTATCCTAACTAAATCATAAATGATCATAGTGTATAGCAAGAATTGCATGTGCAAGCCATGCCAACTATGCTGTCTGGTACATGGTACACGAGCAAGGTAAGAGTCCATAGATAAAGTTAACAAAGTTATGAAATTATCGCCTAATTAATTATTCAGGGCAAGAATTTGAAACCAAGTTTAAGATTGATCTGATGTAGTGAACATGAAGTAAACTGGAAAAAATCAAGTGTTAGGTATGTGTATCATATGTACCTCCACAACTGGTTTTGCAACAACTTCATATACACGTTTTTGTGAGGCAAATTCTGTCAGCACTTCATCAAATTCATAGGTTTCTGACTCCCAATTGTTCTTGCGGAGCTTTAACCTTTTAAGCTGCAACCCAGCAAAAAATAAGAATAATAAATGACAGTATCTGTAAGCTTCAAGCTTCCACACAAAAGCAGTCACAGTTACATGAAACTTTCAGCAAGCTTATATAGATGTCCAATATAAAACAAAAGGAATATGTCAAGAACCTCAGGCTGCAATTCAACACAGTCAGCAAAATCTGCATCTGCTATTGTTTCCTCTGCATTTCTAGGCCGAAGTCTTACAGCCACTCTAACTCTTCCAGGAACTGTCAAGGACATGAAAGATTATGACTTCTTTAGCAACTTGAAAACAATACAGAAAGGACTGACAGAATACTTATATGAAACTAACAATATCACGGTCACAGCAGTATGGAACTCTTTTCTCATTTGGACCATTCTTCTAGTTGGGGAATTTGATAGACATTCAATGAATTAAGAAAAGAACATGTTGATTTCACGTTCTCTGGTATAAATGAAGGCATCTTTATTCTAGTTACCATAATCCAGATTCCAAACTAACCATAAGCCTTAAGTATCAGTAATAATGCACATATTTACTGTGTGAAATTAGCTATTCTTCCATCAGATATTGCTTCCTTCCCCCTGGAAACATCACACACATCATGCAAGCGGAATGCCACTCAGCAACTTGTCTTGCTGATGACATTAAATTGAATTCAATTTTGGGCGGGACTCTGACTGAACCTAGATTTTTAATCAATGTACATATTTGAAAATCAAAACAATAAAGAAATTTCAAGTGTCAATGATAATGCCATTTGTATAATCCAAACAAAAAAAGCTTGCTTTTAGTTTCAAATGCTTCTCACAATTTTCTATGCATAGTTTCCAGACAACATCCTATTTCTTTCTGACAAGGTGATTGAGCAAACAGCCAAGCATAATTCATTCCTTCATTTCTTTCTAGATCACTTTGTGCACAATTGCATCCACACCACCCTGAAACCTCCCTATGTACCTTTACACCTTTAGCTTTGATCTGAGATAGCTCCAGCAACCTACACAAGCTTACATCTGAGGAGAGGAGATAGACAAACTCGTTACACATACAACAAAGAGATAGGACAAATAGCGG